>JAWWEX010000101.1:1884124-1898567 GCA_035583215.1 Arremon brunneinucha
AAATCAGCCTTCTGAAACATGGAGTCAGATCCTCGTCTCTTCCCTCATCCTCAGACCCCTGTGAACACGGTCACAGTGGGTCAATGCAACCCCCTGGGAAGATGCATTATCACCCCCCAAAGCTGCATTGGGGTGGGAGTGCTCCTGCAGCCAGGTCAATGTAACCAACACTTTGCAAAAATGCATGCATCACCCCAAAAATGCAAGGAGGAGGAGTGGATGGCACACCTCCTGTGGCTGGGTTCTGCAAAAATGCATGAGGTGCCCCCAAAACATGCAGGGCTTGGGCAGGAGCTCTCCTGCAGCTGGGCCAATGCAACCCTTTGCAGAAATTCATCTATCACCCCCAAAAATGCAGGGGGAGTGCTCCTGCAGCCAGGTCGATGCAACCCTTTGCAAAAATGCACACATCACTGGCAGAAATGCAGGGGGTGGGAGGCAGGTTGAGGCAACCCTTGGCAAAGCTTTATCATTGCCCTGCAGAAACTGCCTGGGAGTGAGAGATGCCAGTGCTCTGATCAGTGCAATGCCTTGCAAAGATACCTTAATTCCCCCAAAAATGGTGGGGGGGAAGGATTTTGTGTCCCATCCCCATCCCCATTGGATGCTCCTGTCCAGACAAAGCCCCCTCAGACAGAAAACTGCATCACGAGTTGCACGTGCATTGCTCCTCATCGCTGGTTTTGAGCCAAAAAAGGCAGGGAAAAAGTGTAAAAACATGATTTTCTGAGGGAGGGCACTCTCCAAAACATTCTCCCTCCCCAAAATGCCTTTAGCATCCCCGTCCTGACATCCCAGAGGTGCCATCTGTGAGCACCCCATACGGACACCGTCACCCACAGCGAACAAACCCCATATTGAAGAGGAGGGGAGAGTGGGAAAACCAGCTGGGCTGGGAGAAGCAGGAGCAAGAAAGGCCTTAAACAAGCCTGAAAAGTCATGGGACCTATTGGTATGCAGCGTCCGTCCGTCCGTCCTCCCCGGCAGCGCCACAAACAGGCCCCGACTCGCCAGATTTGGGGGAACCCTCGCCCCACAGGGAAGGCCAAGGCAAGGGATGGGGATGTGGCCTTCCATGCATCCCTGCCCCCTCCCCGTGCGCTGCTCTTTAACTGTTTCTTCCCCTTTTTTAACCCTGTTCCTAGCTTTTTCTCCACTCTGGATAATAAAACAAAATTGGGGAGTTCATTAATAGATCAGAAAATGTTCAATTTTCCTGCAGCATCCTTGGCTTAGGGATGGAGATCTCCCAGCCCTTTTAAACGGATTTGAAAAAGCCCACCAAAAATCCTCATTTTCACACTATTTTGTGGCACAAACCCCTTTTTCTTTTTCTTTTTTTCCCTGCACTATTTTTTGGGGTGTCCTCACTGCAGCCCTGACTGTTTTTAGGGTCTAAATCAAAGCCAGCAAAAACCCAGTTGGTTTTGTTTTTCATCCATCCTCCCCATCTGAAGGGAAATGAGGCCTCCCCAGAGCTGCTTTTGGGTGCAAACTTTGGTAAAACAGAACAAAATTGTTGAAGGTGATTTTCTGTGTTGCCAGACCTGGGATGGGGTGGTTTGGGGCTCATTCAATTGCAAAAAGTGAGAATTTAGAGAAAAAATGATGGAGAAAATGATGGAGAAAATGATGGAGAAAATGATGGAGAAAACAGAGAGTTGTAGTGGGATGAGCAAGTCTAGAAAAATGACTTTTTAAGGGTAGCTGAAGAATGAGTAAGAGAAAATATTTGAAGATGCTAAAAAATTGGGAAAAATGCGGTTCAGGGAAGGAAAAAACCTGGGGAGAAGCTCAGGATGGAGGCAGCGCCAAATCCTCCCCGACATCAGGACCTGCTTGGCTCCAGAAAAGCGTTTTCCCCATTTTCATTCCAATTTTACCCCCTTTTTTCCCAGCTCCCAAGCAGAGGGTACGCTCGACAGCACAACAACCCTCCCTCAACCCCCCCCCCATAGGGCATCACCACCCTCACCACCCCCCCGGCCCGCTCCCTCCATCTGGACATCCCCAAAAAACCATGGAAAAAACGGGAAAACAGTGGGAAACCAGGGAAATCTGCGTACCTGCGTGCAGCGCCAGCAGCCAGGTCAGCGGCAGCAGCCCGGGGGGAGCGGGGTGGCCCCGCGGGGCAGCCGGCGCTCCCCACATTTCGGGCAGGCTCGCCCCCCGAATCGCTCCGCTTCCCCACTCCGGGCACGTCCCTCGGAGCTCCCGGCTTGGCGCTTCGCCCGGCTAATTTATTTTTTTCCCTTCTTTTTTTTTTTTTTTCTTTTTTTTTTTTTTTTTTGTTCTTTCCTTTCTCAATAGAGCCCTGTGTCCTGGTGGCTTTCGCCTCCTCGGAGGCCTCGAGCTGACATTTATTTGAGGAAAAACCACTCAGATTTGCAATTTTTTTTTCCCCGCTTACAGACCCCCAGTTCCATGTTTTCTACGCTTGGGGTGGGGAGGCATCACCCCATCGAGCCCAGCTGAGGTTTGCCATCCCCTCCGCAGACAATCCAAAAGGATTTTGGGCTCTGAACACCCCATTCAGCTAAACTGGGGGTTTTTTTAGGAGGGATATTTTGCAAAGCTGAACCCCCACCCCAAAAAAGCTACCCCGTTTTCTTTTTTTTTCCCTTTCCCCTCTTCCCAGGCTCTAAAGCGAAGCCCGGTGGCATCCAGGCTTCATTCCAACTCCATGCCAATTAGCGGCTGTTCCCCGGGCACCGCTGAATAGGGCAGCGGGATGTGAGGCAGGATGCCCGGAGCCATTGCCCACCCCCTCCCGAGCCCTGCCAGGCTCATCACCCCAGAGAGACACCGCCCACCCCCCGGGGGTCTCCTGGCCCCCAAAAGGGGGCGATGCCTCCAAGCATCCTGTCCCAGAGGGAGGGAGATACTCTGGGGGTTTGGGGGATGCTACAGAAAGGGGCTTTGAGGGAGTTTTGGGGAGACATTAAGGGGGGCAGATGCTTTGGAGTCACGCTATGAGTCAGATGCTTGTGAGGCAGATGCTTTGGGGTCACGCTATGGGGAGGTGCTTTGGGGGGCCTTTGGGGGGATGCTGTGTGGAGATGCTCTAAGGGGATACTCGGAGGGCGTCATTTGGGAGCGACTCGCACGGGATGATGCGTGTGGGGTGTTCCAGGGATGCTCAGGGGACAGTTTCAGGGATGCCCTGAGGCAGACACGGTTCCTCCTCCCCCTTTCCGCCGGAGGCGGGACTCGAACCGGTGACCTCAGAATCCTGAGGGGCTGGGGCTGGGGGCGGCCTGTGATTGGCTATGGCGGGGGGGCGGGGCTTGAGGCGAGGGGGGCGAGGATGGGCGTGACCGGGAGGCCTGAGGGCGTGACCGGGACTCCCGGGGGCGTGACCGGGACTCCTGAGGGCGTGACCGGACTCCCGGGGGCGTGACCGGTACGCTCGGGGGCGTGACCGAAGCGACATCGGGGCGTGGCCTGGACGTCTGGGGGCGTGACCAGGATGCGACCGGGGCGTTACCGGGACTCTGTGAGGCGTGGCCGGGGCGTGGCCGTGCGGCGGAAGTGGCGCCAGGATTCAAAGCTGCGCTGGCGGCGGAAGTGGCGGTTGGTGCGGCCTGAGGGGCTGCGGCGGGCTCGGCGAGGGGGGATTACAGGGGGGATTACAGGGAATGAAGGTGCAGAGTCTGGGGAGGTGTTTGGGGGATACGGGAGGATGGGCCCGAACCCGTGGGGCAGCGCCCAGGGACGGATGAGGGTACACAGGGGGTGAGGAGGGGCTGGCCGGGACGGGGGCGGTGGAGTTCGGGTACCGGGAGATCGGAGCGCGAACCTCGGGGGAAGGGGGAGATGGAGGTGGGGTAACTGGGGCTGGGTAACTGGGGAGGCAGCGATGGGGCAGAGGGGCTGTCAGCCGCCAGGGGCTGGGGGTCCCCACTCGGAGCTGTGGGAGGGCAGCGCGGGGAGAGGCAGGAGGGCGCTGGGTGCAGGAGCTGGGGCGGGTGCGGGTTGGGGTGCAGGGGATGGGGCAGGTGCGGGTTGGGGTGCAGGGGGTGGGGCGGGTGCGGGTTGGGCTGCAGGAGCTGGGGCAGGTGCGGACTGGGGTGCCCGGAACACACCCTGAGCTCTGCTCCCGTCCCCAGGGCCGGGCCCGCGGCGGTGCCGGGATGGTGCTGCCCTCGAAGGGGCCGGGGCAGCCCCTGCGGTGCCGGTGGCGGGCGCTGGCCGAGAGGAACCAGAGCGTGGCCGCCGTGGGCGCCTGGGTGGAGAGCGGGCCCGGGCAGCAGAACCCGGCCTTTGTGAGTGCACCGTCTGCGGGGCTTGAACCCTTCACTGTGCCCCTAACACCCCCAGCGGGGCCAGAGCCAAAGGGGATCTTTGTCACAGCCTGAGGGCAGCCAGGAACATGGCTCCTAAAATAATAATTTGTTTTAATGTGATCTAGCGGGGTCACAGTCTGCTGTGGTGTCCGTGTAGTTTGGCCTCCCTTTGCACAAGCCCTCTGTTTTGTGGAGATAAACAAAACTCTACAGCTTTGTGAAAGTTGTAAAGCTGGTATGTTTATTACAGTGTATTTATTACAGTGCTGGAGGCATGTGGAGATTACTCTCTTTAAAATACATACTTACTTTTGGGGACTTCAGGTCTCTTTTTATTTTCTTCTCAAATACATATGCATACAATTTCACAATAGGTTCATACATACTCATTTTTACGAATTTCGAGTGACATTTGCCACTAGTTCTTCTTTATCAGAAAGATTTCCTAGGTCAGGTTGACCTGCTCTCACAGCAGTCTCTTTCTCTTTATCACTTTCTGTCTCTATCTTTCACTGAAGCAGTTTCTCTGAGCTTAGACTTTTTTGCAGTCAGGCTAAATAGCTATGTTTGCAAACTACAGACTTAACTCAAAGATGTACATTTCACTTAAATCAAAATGGATTTCTCCTCTGGAGAATTTCTACTTTGTCTCACCTCAGCATCTCTCTGGGTTGATCCCCCTCCAATAAACTCCAATTTCCCCCTCCAAAGAACCTCCTGTTCTTTGAGGAGAAATGCATCAATTTTAAACATCAGTCAGGTAGGGAACCCAGCCAGTGCTGCTTCTTGCTTTCCCACTCATCCCTTAAGGATGTCAGGGAGTCAAGATTTTATTCTGTGTTGCTGATTAAAAAAAATTTTAAAAATTAAGCTGAGTGTTTCAGGGTCTAGAGCCAGTCTCTACTGTTAGAAACAGTAGAAAAATCTCTACCCTGTTAGAAACACATAAGGAAATCTTCATGGATGCTTATCTCAGGGATTTCTATTTTGAGGGTTATTCTAAGAGGACTAAAAGTGCATTAAATATTGGATGATGAGTTCAGTCCCCTGTAATTAATGTCTGAACATTATAGAAGCTCCTGCCCTTCTGAGATGATTTATTTCTATATTACAATTTAAATCCTGAAAGGCTGAGATAATTTATGGAAATCAATCATCTCCATATTCCACAGGACTTCCATTTTGGCACTGTGGAACTTCTGGGGGAGCTGATCTTTTCCTGACAGCTTCAGGGGGCCTGCATGCTCCTGGGGCTCACCATGTGAGGCTTGCAGAGGTGAATGAAGCTGCCCAGGGTTATCTGAGCTTATTTAAAACACTTAATTAACCCATAGTAATGCCTCATGCACCAGAGTTGCTGCTGAGGTGGGCAGTGGGTGAGCTGGCACTGGGCTGTTCCCTGGAGCACTCTCTTGGTTTCATCCCTGTCAGGGTGGATTTCTCCCCATCTTGGAGTTTTGTTGGGCTGTGCTGACCTTGATGAACTGTTCCAAGTTCATCTTGGGCGTCACCCTTTCCTCCATCCCTTCAGTCTCTGCTTTCTCTTGCTTTGTTAGCAGCCAGGAGAGCAGTGCTGTTGTAGTTTAAGCCATGGTGGTGTTGCTTGGCAGAATTGCAAAGAAAACAAAATGGGATTTTTGGGTTTTTCAGGTCATTGCTCTTGATCTTTCACTTCAGATGGTAAAGACATTCTGAAGCAGTGCTGTGCTCTGTGAACTGCTCCCCTGATGTCCTTCCAACCTTGCAGAACATCACCAGGATGAGGGGCTGGCCTGTTCCTGTGGATCCAGGCTTTGGATAGTTGAGCAACCTTTAATGGGAGCAGGAGCTGCTCCCAGGGTCTCCTTTTTCTTTCCTTCCCTGTGTGTTGCAGAGGGGCAAAGGCAGAGCTGTGCATGCTCTGTTTCTCTAGTCAGACTGAATCCAGCCCATAATAACCCAGTAGATATTGTCCAAACTGTTATTTCACATATGTTGAAACAAAACATGAAGTTTACTCTGGGTACTGCTTGTCTGCTTGGTCACTCTGGGTGGGGAAAAGGGAATCCAGGGACACAGCTGCTCTGGTGCTACAGTTTAGCAAAACCCTGGTGAAATCTGCTTCCCCCTCACCCAGGCCTCAGCATCCCGGGTGGAGGAGGAGCTGAAGGAGCAGCAGCAGCAGAAGGCAGCCAGCCTGAGGAGGTTCCAGGGCGAGGTGAGGCAGCGCGTGAACCGGCAGGCCAGGCTGCGCCGCAGGCTGGAGCTGCAGAAGGCCTACGAAGCTGTAAGTGAGGCTCTGGCAGGAGAAACTCCTCCAAACAGCATAAACTGGGGAAAACCCAAACCCTGGAGCTTAAGTCAACACCTTGAGTCAAGGTGTTAATGAGAAAAAATGAGAAAGTCTGAGGTTTCAGACCCTGTGGTGGCAGGTGGTGTCCCGGCTGGGTCAGCGGGACACTTTGGTTGGTGCTGGAGATGCTTTGAAGCCTCCCCAGGGAAAGGTTACTGGCTCCCTCAGGCAACGGCAGAACAGAGTTCTGAAGCTCTCTGTGGAATTGCCTGGAGTTACAAAACAGCCATGCAGGAGTTGGGAATGATGTGGATGTGTCCTGGCTGCCTTTGAAGCAAAGCATTTTTCTGCTGTTTCTTTTCCGATCCCTTTTCCAGAGCAGCCAAGTAATTTTCAAACAACACTTTCGCTGTGTCTCCACATTCCCTTCCCCCCCATGGGCTTGTTTTGGATTATCCTGTGAATATATTTAATTCTTTCTATTCTCAAACAAGTGCTGGGGAGGCTTGCCAGGATCTGACTGTGGCAGAAAAGAGAATGCACTGACATGTCACCAGCTTTGGCCACCCTTGGGGTGTTTGGGCTGTTTCCATGGCTGGCTGGGGATGTCCTCATGTAACTCTGCCAGCTCCAAGCAGGAAGCCCTCAAATACCCTCAGCCCCAAAGAGCCTGATGATTCTTTGTATTCTCAGCATGGAGAGCCAAAACCTCCCTCCCAAGGGTGGTGAAATGTCACCAGGGTTGACTTCTTGCTGGGTCACCTTTGGAGATCCCTGTGGCTTTTTCCTGGCAGGTGGAGAGGGAGAGCTGTGCTGCTGTGCAGTACTTGACCCCCTGGAAGAACACTTGCCTGTTCCAGAGCCTCCCTGCTCCCATCATCTGTGCACCCAGTGGCTCTGGCCCAGCCCAGCCAGAAGAGGAGCACGGGGAGCCATTCCAGCAGCAAGCTGCCGAGGTGAGTCCTGCCCCTCCTGCGCTTCCACTGCTGCTTCGGCATTTTGGATCTTCGGGGTTTGAAATGGGGAATGGGCCATGTTTGTTTTTTTTCTTCTACAGCACATCCGTAGTATTTGGGTTTTTCTATTTAATGAAACGTTGGCTCACACTGTCACCCTGAACGCTGTGGTGCTCCTCAGAGCATCCAGCTGGTGTCTCATCCCAGACGCTGTGGCTGAGCTGCCCTGGCTGCTGGCAGGCACGGACGGCGCTTTCCCAGCCGTGTCCTGGCGCAGAGGTGGCACTAGGTGGTGCCACCTCATTGCAGCTTGTCTCGTGCAGCCCTAAATTGGGAAAACCTGCCTTCAGGACTGTTTAAGCTTTTCTTTTTTTTTAATAGTGATGTTTATGGTGCATCTGGTGGTTTAGAAAGCCTGTGTGCTCGCCTAGGAGCTGGAGTTATTCCAGTTGGAGCACCATGGGATGCATTCCAGTTGAAGTACCTTGGGGTGGAAAATCACTTCTGGCTGGATACCAAGCAAGAAAATTTGGGATCTGGCATCTCAGCAACATGTTTTGGGAGCAGCTGAGTTGCCTGGATCAGAATTTCAGGCAAGCTCTGATTGTGTATTGGGTTATGCTGCCTTGATGGAGCAAGGAGGGTCTCTGAAAGACCCTGATTGTGTATTGGGTTGTGCTGCCTTGATGGAGCTCCTTGGCTGGAGCAGACTGGCTGGGAGATGTCTCCTTGCAGCTGAACTTGTGTTTTCTTTGCCTCTCTCTGGGCTCAGCTCAGCAGGGCTGTGCAGCAGGTGCGGTGCAGGCTGGCGTCCCGCAGGATCCTGTCCCACGTGTCCCACGGAGCCTGGAGGCAGGAGGTGAGGAGGGCAGAGAAATCACCCTGCAAACATCACCTTGCAAAGTGCTGAAGGTTTGGCTCTAATTAGCAAATTCAAAACATAATTCAGAAGTTTCTGCAGCACGAATGAAATAAACTGTGCTTTCCTTGTGGGTAACCCATTTCAGAGGAGGCAGCAGGACAGTGTGTGAAAACATCTCTGAGATGAACTCAAGAATGCAAAATAGACTTTTAAAGGTTGAGATTGTGATCTGGGTATCTGGGAGGAATGTGATGACCAGCCTTCCCTTCAGGTGCCTTTATTTCTTCAAACCTCAGCACCTCTTTCCTTTGCATCAATTGCTTGTTTTGTGTGGGTGGCAAAGATCTGGAGGGTTTTTCCTCACCCGGGGCTGGCTTCTGGTAGAGGATTGTTGGCATGCAGCTGCTTTCCTGAAAGCACTGCATGGAAAGAGGTCAGTCCCACCTCTTATTCTGCTGAATTTCATCCTGCTTTTGCTCCTTCAGTTCTCAAGACCACTTTTGTGTTGTAGCTCTTTTCCCTGTCTCTATGCCAAGACCTTTCTTGAACTGATGTACTTTGGAGAACACCAGGAGCAACCCAGCCTGGTGTTTTGACTTATTGCCTCTGGAGCCAGTTTCCTGCCCATCCTGTAAATCTTCATTCCCTTCTCTTTTTCAGGTTCACCAAAGGTGAAGTAGATCTTTGCTGATTATCTAGAAACTGTCCTTTTATAGAAGGGCTGCTCTGTCTCTTCTTTGTACTCTTGGGTTTCTGGTGAAGTCTGTCAGCTCTGCAAATAGGACTCAGAGAAACACAATAATTATGGTCTCAAAAACCTTGTTACCTGTTTCCAACAGCAAACATCCTTCTTGTTTGAGCTTCTAATGCATTCAGTGAGATAGGTTGATTTATGACCTCACATAAACAACAAAGCCACTGCCCAGGTGAGCCAGAGGGTTACAGGAGATCCGTGGGAGTCCTGGGCAAGTCATCCACAGCAGTGAGAAACACTGGGAGGGGTTTGGGACCATCCTCCCATCCCAGCCTCACTGCACCTACAGTTAATCTACATAAGGAAGTTTAACAGCTTCCCTGATCTATTCTGGGAGGAATATATTGATTTATTGCATTGCTCTGTTTTATTACTCCATGACATATGCGGAGAAAAAAGCTCCCATATTAATCTAAATCTCTCCCTGTATGAAGGTTTGGCATGTTCCCAGCCTGGCAGGAGTGCAGCATCTTCCCTTCAGGGGAAAAGGCTGCCACAGACACAACCATGGACCTGACCCCCTTGGTAGTGCTGCCTCTGCTTTTGTGCTCCCTGGATTGCCTTGTGCTTTGTATTCCAGCCCATTTCTTTGGTTTTATCCCAAGGGTTTTCACCCAATACAAGGCAAGTGGGGTCAGTAGCTTAATCAACACGCTTCTTTCTTCCTTCATCCAGGCTGATAAAAGAGCAGAGCCCACCTCGTTCTTACCCTATTTCTGTGCAGTGAACTCCTGAGACCAAATCTGGGCCATGTTTTTAATCAGTTTTGTGCATCCCATATCAGACTTCGTCTAACAGGTTTTGCTTTACCCCAGTGTTGAATTAGGCCACGAACCCCAGAGTCTTCTGCTGCTCTTTGCCTGAGGCCTCTTCCTTCTATTGTAGGAGACATGCAGCTTATCCTGGCCTGACTCTTGACAAATTTATGCTGATTGCTGCTTATCTTGTTTTCTTGTGGTTTACAGATAGTTTGCAAGGTGATTTCCTCTTGTTTTTTAAAAAGCCATAGTTAAACTCTTGAGGCTAAAGTCTTTTATTTGGTGTTTCCTTTTCCTCCCCTTTAAATAAAGACAGACACTCCTCGTGCCCTTTGATAATCTGGACCTCCATTGATTTCAGGGAGCTGTTTGCACCTTAGCTGCTGTTCCTGGCCCAGGGTAGGTCCATCCTCCTTAAAAACCTCAGCTTTAGGAATAACCTGACTTTTTCTTCCCAATAATAATCCCAGCATTTTTCTCCCTGCTGCTGCTAACTCAAAGCAAGTCTTTGGCTGAAGTGTTTTTTTTCCCTCAGTCCTGTTTTCTGCATTTTTCTTCATCTTTTTCCTTTCTCCCTGTAAAACATTGCATTCCTTGTGATAATAATCCATGTTCCTAAGATTGCTGCTCTTTCTCTCCCCTCCAAGATTTCTATTCAGGTTAAAAGCACCCAAGGAGTTAATTGCCTCTTTCCCAAGCAGATACCAGAATGGTAATTGCCTGGAAATGACCTGTCCAGTGTTCCAGCTCATCCTGTTACTGAGTCTTTGCCTCCAGGCTTTGATGGACAGCTGTAGCTCCCCAGCATGGCAGCACCCAAATTCTTTTCCCCAGTGTCTCATTCCACCAAGCTGGTGTTGTTTTTTCCACAGTGTCTTGTCTTTCTGCCTTCAGTGCTCCAGAGAAACACCCAGAGCAATAATCCTTCCCTCTATTCCCTTATCCTTACCAAAGCAGCTATTCTGACATGTTTCTGTCATAATGGGGTTGATGGAGTAATTCCTATTGTGCCTATCAAATAATTCCAGGCTATTCTCTGTCCTTCCCAAACAGCAGCAGAGCCATATCAAGGAATTCTTGGCATCACCTGTTCTCCTGCTGATCCATCCTTTCCTTCTCAGCAGTCCTGTGCTTCTCTTCCTACCACGCAGAAGGAAAAAAAGAAAGCAAGGGAAAAAAAATTATCCTGGCTTCAAGCTTGCTTCTGGCATTTTAATTCTTTATTTTGTAGGAAACAATCTGCTGCCTCTCAAAATATTGTGGATTGCCACTGGGGAGCCTGCCCACTTCCCATCTGAAGGAGTGTGCTCTGTGCTCAGTGTCTCTCAGAGATTCCAGCTCCTTGCCACTGTGAAATTGTGCCTGGAGAGGTTTCTGCCTTGCCTTCCCTTCACCCCACTGCTTCTGCAGTTGGGGAGGGCACAGTCACAGCCACCCTGCTGCATTCCTGCTGCCCAGCTCTGGTGGCCCATGGTGCTGCTGAACACATGGTGCTGCCAGATCCCATCCAAGTGACAGCACACACAGCCTCCTCCTGTGTGCTAAAGCTGCTCCAAGGGTGTTCAGCTTTCCCTTGGCACCAAACAGCCAGATTTCAACTCCGTGTTTACACCCATGTCCTCCCTTCTCCAGGATCCAGACCCTTGCCCAGCAGCTGCAGTGCCCATGGAGGACAGTGAGGAGCTGCTGCTGGCAGGACACCACGATCTGCCTGCTGAGCTGCTGGAGCAGGGCACAGCTGCACATGGCACTGGGCAGGATGATGGCTTCTACATCAAAATTGAGTTTAAAAAAGTAAGACTCATGCAAAGTTGGTCTTGAGTGGTTTGGATCATAAATTTATTTTGGTGTCTGGAAGAGGCTGCTCTTGGAGGAGCATTTGCTCCCTCAGGCCTGCTTAACTCTTCAGCCCACCATCCTCAAAGCAGGTTTGGGAGCAGTACTGGAGCTCAGTGAGGTCGGCACTGCCATTCCCTGCTTTCATGGCCTTGGATTCCTGCCTGCTTGTGATGCCACTTGGCAGCTGCCCAGGTGAAAGCTGAAACCAGGGCATGCTGTCACATCATACCCAGAGCCATGCTCAGACCTCGTGCCTAATGACCTGAGGGTGGAAGAGATTAAAAGAGATCAAATCAGTCGGAAACCTTGAAAAGAGGAGGAAAAAACCCCAAAAAAACCGAAAAAAACCCCCCAAAACCCCCTCCCCCCAAAGCTTTGTATCAGGTGAAGGAGATGGCTGTGGCTATCCCGGTGCCTGGGGGTGGCAGGCCCTGCCCTGGGAGGGGTTGAGGAGGGTTTGATGTATTTATCCTTCCTCTTTTGTTTTCAGGCAGCTGTTTTTGAGCGTCTGGGGGCTGGAAATGGTTCATCCTGATTGCCTGGGGTGGTTGGCAATGGCTTTGTGGCTGTGGCAGTGTGTGCCCAGCCTTGGCTGGGGGTTAGTCCAGCTTGGAGCAGAAATGCTGGCTGGGCAGATAGGGACACAGGAAAAGTTTATGCTGAGGTTTACACTGAGGTTTTTGGGAGATGTTGGCTGTGGAATTCCCCTTACATTGAGGTTTTTTTTCACACTTCAAGTAATTCATAATATGAGTTTGGGATGGAGAGATGGGCATCCATATTTAACCCTCCTCCAAGGATTTCTTTAGAGGTGTTTTGGCAAAGCTTTGGTGCTCAGACTCCTATGTTGAGATGTGGCACATCTCTCCTGGTTATGGCCAACCTGGACCCCAGATAAAGCCCATTCCAAGGTGGGTTGTCCCATTGAGGTCTGGAGGGATCACACAGAGGCCCTGGCTCCAGTAAGAGCATTTTGCTGGGGGAAGCTGACAAAGAGCTGTGGTGATGCTGATGCTGCTCCCCTCCATTATCTCTCAGGTCTGTGGTGGGACAGTGAAGGACTCGAGCCCTCCTGGGAGGCCACACAGTGAATGCCAACCTCCCCTCAGACTCTGGGCTGGTGTGGAGCAAGAGGAAACCAGGAAGCAGGTCTGTCCAGGGGAGCCAAGCCCCTTGTGGTTTTGTTTGGAAGAGATTGGGTGTTAGGAATGCTGCTGGCTCTAATGAGAAACCTCAGAGGAGCTTTGATGTATGAAACCCCTACTGGGTTTAGTTTGTCAGCTTTTGGTCTCAGGTCTCAGGCAAAGCTACCAGGTTATTTTTTAAAATCTGTTCTAAGTGGAACTGTTACCTACTACTCCTACAAAATCTGGGGTCTCAATAACACCAAAAATTTGAAGGAGAAACAGGCTCCTTTCATTCTGCCTGGCAAAACCAGGGGGTGCTTGCTGCAGTTGCAAGGAGCTCAAGAAGCTGCCAAAAATGCTTAAAAAAAAAAAAAAAGAAGAAAGAACAAAGCTAACTTTATCTTGTTTAAATACAAGTCTGGAATATAAAGGTTTCTTTGCTTTTGGGAATAGCCTCAAGCTCAGCCTGCAGGCCAAGTGGATGATTTCACAGTGAGGGTTTACAGCCTGTGTCCTGGACAGTTTGGCTCATGCTAATCTCAGTGATACAGAATGATGATGTTTCTCTTGGATGCCTAAAGCCAGTGACTTTTATTTTCCTACTTCCTCCTGCCATGAAGAGGAACATTTCTCTCTCCTTTTGTCACCTTTCTTGCAGTTTGCAGTGTAAAATTACGAACAATTTGCAGGGGTTTTGTTTCTTACAAGTGTTTTCAAACCATCTGATCCCAAATATGGTTGTGGTTTCTCACCAGTGTGACAACAGCTGGGGCTTCTCAGGCTGCTCCTCCTAACCCTGCTGTTCCCTTTCCTCTTGCTTTTAATCTCCTTGGCTCTGATCCATCCAAGATAACTGGTTTTGCTGCACTCTCCTCTGCCTGGGGTTTTTGCATCCGGTTTTCTTCACTGGCAGCCTGGTGATCTCTTCTCCTCCTCCTTTATCTCCAGCTGTGCTGGGCTCTCTCCACTGAGTGAGGTAGACAAACTCAGCCCAAAGGTTTTGGCATTTCATGAGGAAAAATCTGTGCATTAAACTTTTGGGAGTCATGGAGCTCAAACTGTCTCTGTACCCCACAGCAGGAGAGCTTTGATGGCAGCTTTGGCCAGGAGGTTTCCCTGCCCTTGCTGCATCAGTGGCATCACCCAAAGCCCAGACACTAAACCCTCAGTATCCACATGGGAGTTTTCCCTGCAGGGCCCCTGGATTTGTCTCAGCAATGGTTTTGCCACCTTGGTGGTTCTCCTGCACATAGAGAATCCAGCTTGGTGTCATACTTCCATCTTCTGGAGGAGATACAGGATTCCACTGCAGGGGAGCACCAGTGTCCAGGTGGATCCAAATTCAAGCAGGCTGAAGTTGGAATTGGCTGTTTTCCCCTCAGCAAAGCAAGAATTTAGGAATTTGCCAGGTGGCAGAGCTGCCATCCATAGGCAGTGTCCAATGATTATCCAAATCATTTGTCATCAATACACTTTCAATTAACCTTCCTCTAGATTTCCTAGTATCAAAAACAATAACCAGCTATCATCATCACTCCACAACCACCCCCAAACAGACATAGAATTAACCCCAGAACTCACCCCCCCAA
>JAWWEX010000101.1:1898667-1919705 GCA_035583215.1 Arremon brunneinucha
AAACCATGATCATAAAGGGATAACGTGGATCAAAAATACAAACCATGATCATAAAGGGATAAAGTGGATCAAAAATAGAAACCATGATCATAAAGGGATAACTTGGATCAAAAATAGAAACCATGATCATAAAGAGATAAAGTGGATCAAAAATACAAACCATGATCATAAAGGGATAACGTGGATCAAAAATACAAACCATGATCATAAAGGGATAAAGTGGATCAAAAATACAAACCATGATCATAAAGGGATAAAGTGGATCAAAAATACAAACCATGATCATAAACTGGAGGGATGCTGGTACAGAGCTCTCCAATGATTCAAGCTCACTTGGTCTTTCCTACCTTGGTGCCATCTCTGCAGCTTCCCAGTGCTGGGTCACGTGCACTCAGAGATATTGAGGGTCTTTTGGGGAAAGGTTCCATATTCCAGCAGTCAAGCTGAGCACTGATATCCCTGGATATTTATCCCAGGCAATTCTCCTGCACGTAGAGAACCCAGCTTGGTGTCATACTTCCATCTTTTGGAGCAGATATAGGATTCCACTGCAGGGGAGCACCAGTGTCCAGGTGGATCCAAATTCAAGCAGGCTGAAGTTGGAATTGGCTCTTTTCCCCTCAGTCCCCTCAGCAAAGTGAGAGTTTAGGAGTTTGCCAGGTGGCAGAGCTGCCATCCATAGGCAGTGGCAGTGGAGGGATGCTGGTACAGAGCTCTCCAATGCTTCGAGCTCACTTGGTGCCATCTCTGCAGCTCCCCAGTGCTGGGTCACGTGCTGTCAGAGACATTGAGGGTCTTTTGGGGAAAGGTTCCATCTTCCAGCAGTCAAGCTGAGCACTGACATCCCTGGATGTTTATTCCCAGACGTCCTTGTGTTGTTCTCCACAGCGGCAGAGCGAGTTCCTGCGGTGCCGGCGCCTCTGCATGGCCCTGGAGCGCGAGCGAGTGCGGCAGCGCCAGCGGCAGCAGGACAGGCAGCTCAGAGTGTCCCAGTGAGTCTGTGCACGTGCTGGGCTCACCTCCTCCATCAGGGTCCTTCAGAGGGTTGGAAAAGTCTTGTGAGTTTGTCTGGGTGGGATTCACACACCCTCGGGCCATGTTGAGGCCTTTAGCACTTCTCTATCTAGTTTTAAAGTCCCTGTGCAGCTTGGAGCCAAATCATGGCGCTGGGAAAAGTGCCAACTCCCCAAACCATGACTTTGGGACCCTAAGCCAGTGTTTAGAAACTTTGGGGTGAGGTTATGTCGTTGTGCTAAGCTGTGACCATCCCTGGCATTTTTAATATCAGACCCTTCCCCGTCGCTGCCATAAAAATTTATACAGTGTAATAAAATATTTTACAGGCATTTGTTCCAGAGTTGAACACTTGATATCTGTGTTAGAGTATCGATTGTGGTGGAGTTTTCTCAGCTTCTCCTGTGAAGGAGTTCACTAAGGAGAAGCTCTGCAAATTCACAGCACAATAGGAAAGATCCTGTAATTTTTGATTTTTTTCCCTGGCTTTCCTTTGAATGAACTGGCCTAAATCTGACCATCCTGGCTTTTCCATGATCAGGCTTTGAGGGAGTGGGACAGGCACCACAGGGCAGGATTTCATGGGCATTTTTTGGGGAAAACTGCCAGTCTAAAGCAGTGCTCCTTGAGCCACATCCTGACATTCCAGTGGCACTTGGGAGCTTGGGAGAGCTTGTCCCACCCTGTGAATGCTGGCAAGGCCCCAGGGATTCCCAGTTAGGGCAGTACCTTTTTATTATGATTTTTTCCCTTGACGTGTGTGCAGAGGGGAGCTGGCTTTGTAATTGCAGGGTATAAAGCCCTGAGCTGGCCTTGGCCTAGAGTGGATTTATTGTGCTGTACTTAAGGTTCTACATTTCATTTAAAAAACATTTCCAATTTTATAACTCAACCAGAGAAGGTCAACTTAAGCACTTTGTTTCTGGATGTAAAGATTTGACCCCCTTACATGAAGTAAGGTCTAAAATGTCTTGTCCTGACTCCTTCCCAGCCTTGATTTTGGTTTTAATGCCCCCTGGCAAGGAGTGGCCTGGGACACATTGCTGCATTTGGAATAAAATGTCAGACACTTTGGTGTAAAGCCTTTGTGCTTTGCAATTGCTGCTTGTCAGGGGAATGCGTGTTGTGTTTGGTGGAAATGACACAACCCAGGTCCCACTAAAGGGCTGGAGGGCCATGTAGGTGCAAGGGAGACTGAGGAAATAGAGGGAAACTTGGTTAAAAGTACATTTTAAAGCCTGTTTTGGAGGAAAACTTGGTTAAAAGTACATTTTAAAGCCTGTTTTGGAGTAAAGGTGTGATCCTTGGAATGACTCTGCTGTACGCAGCTCTCTCCTGGAAGGTGCTTACAGAAGGATCCAAGCTGCCTCATAACCAGAAACAATGGGAAGTGGGGAAGCTGGGAAGCCAAGGTGTTGGTCCTTTCTGAGGGGTATTAAAGAGCCCAGCTTTGTTTAAGGACAGAAGTGGAGCTTTGGGGAACTGTGTGTGGCAGGAGCCTGTGTGGATGTGATGCAGGAAGGAGCTGGAAAGAGGAAATTCAGGATGGTGAGAAAACAGGAGGGCAGGAAGAGTTTAAAGGTAGGAGAGCATTCACAGGCTGGTGTTTCCTTATGGGGGGAAAAATGGAGGCTCAGGAAGCTTTTTTGACCATTCTATGTTTAAAGCAAATATGTTTGTTTATATTAATTTCTATTTAATGCTGTAATTATTGCAGGATTACTTTTGCCTTTGGAAGCAGCAGCATCATCACCCAGATTGCTGTGCCCTGACCTCACACCAGGAATGGAGGCTGGGATGGGAAGCTCCCTCTCTGAGCTGTGTGTGTTCCTGCAGGATTAAGAGGCAGAAGGAGAATCAGCGGCGGGCAGAGGAGCAGAGGATGAGAGACGTGGCTGAGCAGAGAGAGCCCTCCCCAGGAGAGGGAACCTGGGCAGCCCTGGCCCAGCTGCAGCTGCAGGAGAGGAGAGTGAGGGACAGACAGCAGCGAGATAAGGAGCACGTGAGGTACAGGCAGTCTGCACTCCTCGTGCGGAGCCAGGTGTCACTGCCAGAGGTAATGTTTGATCCCTTGCAGGTATCTTGAAGCTCTGAGAGCCCAGATGAGGGAGAAAGTCAAACTCTGTAACATTGATTTGCCCCCGCTGTGTTCCTGTGGGTCTGATTTCTGGGATTCCCACCCAGATACCTGTGCCAATAACTGCGTCTTCTACAAAAATCACAAAGGTAGGAGCTCCTGCTTTCAAGGAGACACCTGGGCCTGGTTATACAGGGAGAAATCAAACCACGATAGGTGTTTCCATGCTCCTGGGCTGCTGTGCAGAGATGCTCCTCCAAATATGCTCTGGAGAGGGCAAGTCAGGGGCTTTGCTTCTTGACCCAACCTCTGTCCCTTGGGGAGTGTAGTGGCATCCTGAGCAAGGCACCAGCCCCTACAAGTGTTAAATGACACAGCTGTGACACAGCCACGTGTGGCTATGGACACAGCCATGAGGAAAATGCTGCAAAGCATCTCATTAGGGACACAGAGCCCTCTGCCTTAAATGCTGAATTGTCTGCCAGGAGGATGCACAAAGGTCTGGAAGTAGCCTTCCTTAGGTGATGGAGTGCTCTGATCTTGAGCACAGCTTGGGAAGATACCTGATTGGACAACTGGGAGTTATCTGGGAGGGAAAATAGAGACATTTGGGTCCATAAAATAATCTTTGATTGATGTTCAGGAGTGTGCAGAGTGTACAGGCATGTTGATTTACCTTATACCCCAATCTCTCAGCTCTGGTGAAAGGCTAGAGCCAAGCCCAGTTTCAGGCCATAAGTGCAACTCTCATGCCCTGATATTGTTTGTGTCCCCGTTGTGCTCAGCCTACAGCCAGGTGCTGCACTCGGTGATCTCCTCCTGTGGCCCTGCAGCCACGCGCTCTCTGCAGGACCTGGCTGCTCTCTGTGCCCGCTCAGGGAGGCGTCTGTGACCCAGGGAGTGGGGCTGTGCCTGTGCCGTGTCCTGCCTGCCCTCCACGCCAGCTGCCAGGACAGCGTCACCTTTGCCCTCCCACCCTGTGCTGTGCCTCTCCCACTGTGCCCCAGGGGTGCAGCTGGCCGGGGCGATGGTCGAGGTGAAGGAAGCAATTGCTCTGTGGGGTTGGTTTATGGCAGGCACTTGCATTCCAGCAGCTGACTATTGACTGCACATCCTTATCGACTAATCGTTATTGTGGAATAAACTATTTTCAAGGATTGTTTGTCTCGTGTGAAGTGTGAAAGGAGGAGAAATGAGGTGACAGGGGTCAGTATCTCTTAGGGGAGGATTTCTAACCTTTCCCTGCTCCCTTCTTTCCCTTTTCTTAGGGCTTCTGCCAGCCCCTGCCACTTGCATCACCTTCCAGAGCCTTTTAGAGTTATTCTAGACAAGCGTTAATACACAAACTATTGTTCTATTTGTCTTTGCTTTTCTACAGTTTAAATAACTTTTCTGCTGACCAATCTCATAGCTGCTGCTTAGCTCTAATCACAGTTCTGCTCTCTCTGGAGCTTGCCTTTTGTAGCTTTCCCAAAACTCTCTAATTTTGTGCATTCCCACAGTTCCCTCTTTTCTGTGTGAGCATCTCTCTTCCAAAAACACCCACACAGCTTTGTACCTGACCCATGCTCCCATAGGCTCTACTTTGCTCCTGAAAAGAAGGAGCATTTTTCTAGTAAAGTTTTCAGGCCTTTGCAGGAGTGACTGGAGCAAGATGGGTTTTCCCAGAACAGCCCGTGCTGAGGTAACGTGATGCTGGGCAGAGGTTACTCCATACCCTGTCATTAATATTTACTCCTTGCGGGCACCCTCTCCAATATTAACCACGGCAGGAAGGATGGGTGGCCGAGCGTGCCGGATCATTTCTTGTCCCTGTTCCCATCCCATTGGGCACAAAGCAAACCCACCTCCAGCCCAGAGGTGGCACAGAGCCAGGGAGTGCTCCTCAGTTCCTCCTGGAGAATCATTCACTGAGGGATCTGTCGTGGCTAATGCTGCTTATTAACAGCTGCTTGCGTCAGCACTGCAGCCCTAATTCAGGGTGTTGGAGTGGGTTTGGAAAGGGCAGGATCTGCCCCGTGAGGGGGCAAGGAAGCAAAGGGCTTCTTGTAGCTGATTTCAAATCTAGGGCAGTTAAGGACACGCAGCCCCTTGGAACTGCTGAGATGAGACCTTGGAACTGCAGGGCCTGAGCAGTTCCCCAAGGAGCCTTGGTCAGGTCCTGGGGACCCCTGTTCCTAGCTCTCTGGAGTGATCCCCAAGGGGGCTGTGGGCTGGTTCAGGGCTCAGTTAAAGGAATAAATACAGCTGTTGCTGCTCCTCATCCTCAGTCTGCCCCTAGTAAGATAACTGGGACACTTTGAGAGGGGGTGGGAGGAGAGAAGGGCTCCCGACATTCCTGGCAATAACCACGAACCATGTCTGGGGTAGCTCAGTCACCCTCAGGGCAGTGAAGCCTGTTCGGGAGTTGCTGAGATGGGAGTGGAAGAGTTAAATCCAGTTTTTTTCTGCTGGAAATAGAGCATCTGGGGCAGCTCACAGAGCCCCGGGCCATACGAAACGGGCTGATCGGTCCCGTCGGGGCTGTGCCGCCTCCCACGGCCCAGCGCGGCCGTTCCCTCGTCCCAGCCGCCTTTGAGGGCGATGTTTGTTTTAGAGGCAGCGAGGACGGCCCGATTCACCCCTCGCGGCCGAGGAACCGGGGCCGTGCCCGGGCAGGGCCGGGGCGGGACCGGGGCCGGCGGGGCGGGAGCGGCGGCCCCGGGGGCGGTGAAAAGGAGCCGGGGGTGCCCGAGCGCCGCCGCCGCCCGCCATGAGGGCAGCGCTCGCCCCCGGGATCCGCCTGCTCCGCGCCGTGCCCCGGGACAGCCGGTGAGCGGGGACGGGGGACCGGAGCGGGGCCGGCTCGGGATAGAGGGACCGGCACCGGGACTGGCTCGGGATATGAGGACAGGCTCGGGATATAGGGACCGGCACCGGGAGCGGGACTGGCTCGGGATATAGGGACCGGGAGAGGGACTGGCGCTGGATATAGGGACCGGCACCGGGAGCGGGACTGGCTCGGGATAGAGGGACCGGCACCGGGAGGGGGGCTGGCTCGGGATAGAGGGACCGGCACCGGGTCTGGTTCGGGATATGGGGACCGGCTCGGGATATAGAGACCGGTACCGGGAGCGGGGCTGGCGCTGGATATAGGGACCGGCACGGGGACTGTCTGGATACCGGGACCGGGAGCGGGACTGGCTCTGGATATAGGGACTGGCCCTGGATATAAGGACCCGGAGCAGGACCGGCCCTGGGTGTAGGGACCGGGAGCGGGACTGGCGCTGGATATGGGGACCAGGATCGGGACTGGTCCTGGACATAGGGACTGGCACCGGGGTCGGGACTGTCACCGGTATCGAGATGAACCGGGACAGGGACTGACATTAGACTGGGAGGGTGTCAGCACCGGGACAGGGACGGTCTCTGGAACGGGGCTCACTCTTCCATGGACCAGCACTGGAACAGAGACTGGCCCTGGGCATTGGAGCCGACACCAGCATGGGGACCAGAACGGGTGCAAGGATCAGCCCCGGGTTAGGGAGGAGGGGGTGTCATTCCACCCGGCACTGGGAACCACTGGTAGTGGATCCAGGATCCTGGCCCTGGGCACAGAGACTGGCACTGGGATGAGGCTGGCCCTGGGCACAGGGACTGGCACTGGGATGGAGGCTGGCCCTGGGCACAGGGACTGGCACTGGGATGGAGGCTGGCCCGGACCAGCGGACCGGCACCAGCGTGGAGCCAGCCCTGGGACCAGCACTGGACTGGAGATCACTTGTGTGGGGACTGACACGGGACAGGGATGAGACCTGGGCTGGGGACAGGGATGAGAGGTCAGTCCCCAGGGCCCAGCATCATCCCCAGGCACTGGACCCAGCTGGGATCAGCCCACACCGACTGCAGCCCAGGGACTCGGCCTGGGGACGGGGAACCTCGAGAGGGGCAGCAGGACCTGCCAGCCTCCAGATGTCTCAGGTCCTCACACTCAAAATTCAGTGGAATGTGGCCAAAACAGAGACCTCGCCTGCTGCCTTCTCTTTTGAAGGGGTGATGGGACTGCTGCCCGTTTAATTTCAAGTAATAGTTGGGTTTTTTGGAAGCCCACTGCCAGACACCCCCCCTGCTTTTCCATCTGCTGGAATTTTCCCTGCCAGAACACGAAGGGTCAAAATAAAAAACCCTACACCCAAGTGTCTGGCCCAGGGGGGCGCTGCGTGTGAACTTTATCTTCCCCTTCCCTACCGTGGCCTCTCTGCTCCTCTTGGATCAGCCCTAGCAGTGATTTTGGGCGGTTTATTCACTTTTTGGGGTGGGCAGTAGCAGTTTCTCAGCCACAGTGCAGCCTTGGAGCCGGCACACAGCACGGGGAGTTGCCCTGGATTTGCAGGACACCCGTCACTGCTGCAGCTCCAGGGAGAAGTGAAACTGCAGAGAGGAGCAGGATGGGCCAAAACCACCAAAGGAAAGGTTGTTTTCTTTCTAAACTTGGGGCAGTCCCGTGACATGTCTGTGTGCTGCAGCTGCCCCTGACTGCTTGCATCCTCTGTGCTGCCATAAAACCCTTCCTGAAGGCAGGAGAGCTCCTTCAGAGATACTCATCTTGCTCCAGAGAGTGCTGGATCCTACTTGGGATTCTCCAGGCTTTATCTGTTAACTTTGATGGGTGCAGCATCCCCATTTCCTGAGCTCAGATTCCCCCTTTCCCTGCATTTTATCCGAGCAAAGGGGATGAAATGGCTTTTTTTTGGTGGAGGAAGAGGAGCTGGTATTGCCCCCCTGCTTTTTTTTCCAGCTTATCTTTGATTGACCCTGGGAGTGATGATGAATCAGCACAGTTTCCACTCATGACACCAGGAAGGCACTTGCTCACCCTTTGTTTCGATGGGATGTAACTGCTTGAGGAGGTGGAAAAACTGCTTGATGTTCCCCACAAAACTCAGCTGATCTTTTTAAGCCAAATCCTGGGCTTTTTTTGAGGGGTTCTGCTCACTTCCTGACCAGCTCAGCTGTGCTGGTTCAGATCACCAATCCAGTAGAAGAGTCCCATTGCGTGCTGAGGCCACCCATCCCTGTCCCACAGACCCTGAGCTCTCTGCTTCCTTCCTCCCCCAGCTATCGGGGCCTGACTCTGGTGCTGACCTTCCTCTCCTACACCAGCTACCACCTCTCCCGAAAACCCATCAGCATCGTCAAGGTGAGCCCAGCCTCGCCCCTGCTGTGGGACAGGGAGCCTGGAGAGGGCACTTGGGGAGTGGGGTGCTGATGGCACTTTGATTTCACCCCCTCTCTCTCTCTCTCTCTCCCTGCAGAGCCAGTTGCACCTCAACTGCTCAGCCTTGGGCCCGAACCCCCACAATGACTCCAACAGCACCACATGGTGCGACTGGGCCCCCTTTGGTAAGGCTGAGTCCCCCCGCTTGTGGCAGCTGGGTTGGGCTGCCCCCATTCCCTAACAGCAGGTCGTGGCCAGGGTTTGGCAGGGAGCCAGCTGCTCATTAGGCAGCCGGAGGTAATTAAGTGATGAAGATCTGTCCCATGCCCCTGGGCCAAAGGGCAGCAGGTGGTGAAATCCAGGACAGGACCAGGTCCCAGTGCTGATGGCACATGGCCATGCCCTCAGAAGCCCCCATGGGGACCAGGCTTTTGGGAATGGGGGACAAGACCAAGCCAGCGGCCACAGGGAGGGGACACAAAATGGAGGCCAGGCTGAGGTGGCCCTAATATTTGTTTTCCAGATGGGGACAACTACAACGAACTTTTTGGGGCGCTGGATAATGCCTTCCTGGTGGCCTACGCCATCGGGATGTTTATCAGGTACCCAGGGCCTTTCCCCCACTCACCAGTTTGCACCAGTCTGTGGAACTGGTTTGTTTCCATGGGGATGGGGTCGTGCTAACAGGGAAGCAGCCAGGGATCCTCTCAGGATTCGGGAGCTGGCTCAGTGTGATGATGCTCATTGCTGCCACCACCCAGCAGTGACAGCTCCTGTTGTGCTCTCCCTCTCTCTGCAGCGGCATTTTTGGGGAGCGCCTCCCCCTGCGCTATTACCTGTCGGGGGGGATGGTGCTGAGCGGGCTCTTCACCGCCCTCTTCGGCCTCGGCTACTTCTGGGACATCCACGTGCTCTGGTACTTCATCATCGTGCAGGTGGGTTGTGCAGGATGGCACCTCTCGGGGTTTGGTTGTTATTGCTGCCCCGAGATGTGCAGGGTGTCTCTGCTTCAGCCCACGCGGCTGAAGAGCGAGTCAGAGCTCTTCAGTTTTCAGTCTTGAAGTTGTTTATTAATTCTTATCTATAAAATTTTCTTTCTGCCCAGCCGAGGTCTGCTCAGCAGGGCAGCCACAGGCACTCTGACCGCCCCTGAGGTGGTGTTGTCCTTTTATACTGCAAACTACGTATAACATATTTACACTTACTTCCCAATACCTATCACCTATGTTAGACAGTGCACTTCTATTCTAAATATAACATATTTACAATTACTTCCCAATACCCATCACCTATGTCAGACAGTGCACTTCTACTCTAAACCAATCCCAAAGTGCCAACATCACAGCAGAAGATGGAGACCAAGAAGAAGAAGAAGAAGAAAGGCTGGACACTCCCAAGTTCTTCCATCTTGTCCCCATAACCCCCATACCAAAAATCTTAAAATCTACATTTTCACCCTGTGATAATTTTATTATTATACTATTTAAATTTCTGTGGCTTTCAGGTCCTCATACAAAGCTGGTAACTTGCTCCACAGGTCACAATCAAACCCACAGGTGTTCTGGGGTGTGTGCCAGGGTCTCTGAGCCCCCCAGCAGGGTCCTGGGCAACTCTGGACACCCAGAGGGATGTACTGAGTTCCGACAGATGCCCAGGCTTTACCTCCGTGGCCTCATCCCAGATTTTCAGTGGCCTCCAGGGGCTGGGGTGGCCCAGTTTCTGAGCAGGGCAGCCCTGAGCATTTCCTCTCCCCACAAACCTGGCTGTGCGTGGTGTGGGCGTCGAAACCTCCGGGCGTGCCCGGCTCCGATCGGCGCGGGCAGCTGGTTTGGCAACAGCAGCCACTCCCAGTTCAGCCATGGCAGCGATGCAAACGGCCCCAGGATTGCCCCAGCAGGGAAAAAACCAAACAAACCAAGTGTTTTCTTAACAGCTTTGGATAGGGGTGGCTGTTTTTGCCCACAGCAGTGCAGGGCTCCGTGGCTGTGCTCGGTGCTTGCTGGGTGATGCTCCCGTCTCTTTCTTGCAGGTCTGCAATGGGCTGGTGCAGACCACAGGCTGGCCTGCTGTCGTGGCATGCGTTGGAAACTGGTTTGGCAAAGGAAAGTGAGTTTTCTCCTCTGTGTCCCGTGCCAGTCCTGGTCCCTGTTGACCCTGGCAGCGCCCCCAGTGCCACTGACCCGGCTGTGTCCCCGCCAGGAGAGGTTTGATCATGGGCATCTGGAACTCGCACACCTCCGTTGGCAACATCCTGGGGTCGCTCATCGCCGGCGCCTGGGTCTCCTCTGCCTGGGGCCTGTCCTTTGTTGTGCCTGGCATCATCATCGCCGTCATGGGCGTCATCTGCTTCTTCTTCCTCGTGGAGTGTGAGTGTTGTCATCTGGGGCACAGCACACAACCAATATAATAGATACAATTTTCCACCTTGTCCATCTCCAAGCATTTTTGGCAATCCCAAATACTTATTTCCAACCTGTGGCTGTCAGGGATGTGGATCTGACCACCATGGGGATGCTCAGCATCTTTGGGGCTGTCCAGGCAGGCTCATCCCCCATACCAGTCACTCTTCTAGGCCTGTCTTTCTAGGAAATATCAGGGAAGTCTTTTGGGTTTTTACTGGGGAAGAGGGAACCCAGAGATGCAGCCTAGACCTGGTGGTTCCCAGCCCCTGTGAGGTGCTGGAGGGGCAGCAGGAGGGGTGGGGTTGCTCCAGGCTCTCCTCACAGGGTGTTCTTTCTCCCTGCAGATCCTGAGGATGTTGACTGCAATCCACCTCAGCATCACGTGAGTGGCTCTGATTCCCAGGGGGCTTGTCCTGGACTGGGTGACACAACGGGGTCAGCAGGTTGTAACAGCAGGAATTGGAGCAATGTTCAGTCCTCACAGGGGATGGCTGTTGCTCTTCCACTGGGAGCATCCTCTGGGTCATGCCCCAGCAGCAGAGCCAATGTTTCAGCCTCCTCCAGCCACGAGAGCCACATGTGCTGCTTTGGGCTTGATTTTAGATGGTTGCTGATGAGGATCCTGGAGGAGTGACCACCAGTGAGAAGGATCCTGAAGCAGTGATCTCCAACGAGGACCCACTCAGCCTGTCAGGCCAGAGCAGTGTGGATCACTCCAAGAGCCCCAAGGAGCCAGCTGAGCAGCCCGAAGCCATCAGCTTCCTTGGGGCACTCCGGATACCCGTGAGTGCTGGGATGGAGGAAAGAGCAAAGCCAAAGCAGCTCAGAGCATCCACAGGGACGCAGGAAAACCCCACCATCCAGAGGAGGCTGGGCTCCCCTGATGTCCCCTCCTCTCCTCCCAGGGCGTGGTGGAGTTCTCCCTGTGCCTGCTCTTTGCCAAGCTGGTGAGCTACACCTTCCTGTACTGGCTGCCCCTCTACATTGTCAACGTTGGTGAGTTTTGGGGACAGTGAGGTGGGAGTGAGCCTTGCAAGGGGAGCATCTCCTCACCCCTCTCCTCTCTCCCACAGCTCATTTCAGTGCCAAGGAAGCCGGGGACCTGTCGACCCTCTTTGATGTCGGGGGTATTTTAGGTTCGTCAACATACCAGGATGGAGGGAGTGGATCTGGGATGATTTAGGGACAATCCTGGCCTTGACCAGCCTTAGCTGGTCCCCCCCACAGGCAACACCATCTCTTTCCCCCAGGAGATTTATTCAGTGTTCACAGCACCCAGCAGGCAGCAAATGCCCCTCCATTTTCATTTGGCATCCATTTGTTTTGCCTCATCACAGCCTCTTTCCATCATTGCCATCACAGCCTCTTCCCTCAGGTCTCGCTTGCTCAGACACTCCTTTTCCTACGGTTTGCAAGCATGGAAGAGACCAGAGTGGCATGGAAATGCTGAGAAACCATCTGCAGAGAGGAAGTGGAAGGGATAAATCAAAGCTCTTCACTCTGATATTATTATGTTTAACCTTGGGGGCATGCTGGTCAGAAGATGGGGGATGAAAGAGCATCACGTTGATTTTGGGCTGAGTCAGGGCGAATCTCTGCCTTTGGGGTGGTGTGGGTGACACCTGTGCCTCTCCCTTGCAGGGGGGATCTTCGCTGGCCTCATCTCTGACTACACTGGCGGCAGAGCCACCACGTGCTGCGTGATGCTGGTGGTGGCTGCCCCCATGGTGAGCTGTCACACGGGCTCCAGGCCCGTCACGAGGCTTTCCCCTGCTCCGGCTCCTTTGAGTCACAGCTGCCTTCCTCCTCCCGAGCGCCGGGATGAGCTGGTCACGCGCCCGGCTGGGATAGAGCTGGGGTTGATTCACGTGCCCAGATGTTCCTGGGGAGGATGTCCAGCTCTAGGGGCTGGGGAGGGATTGCAGAGACCTTGGCAGCTAAAAATACCCTGTAGGTTTTTCCATCCTGCCATAACTCTGCTCAAAGCCTCGGGGGTCCCACCAAGCCGGTCCAGCTTTTGTCTCTTTGATTTTCATCCCAAAAGCCCCCGTGCCAGCGGCCTCATGCTCCACTGGAACTTGGCCTGGACATCCTTCCCAGGCACCTGCACAGAGCTCATCTGGCTTTGCTTCCACAGCATGGCTAATTAGCTGTAATCCAGTCCTGGCTGGCTCTGGGGTGGGAGCCCTTCCTGCTGGAGGGGCTGGCACGTGCTGGGAAGCAGAGGGGCTGCAACACATCCATGGCCCCAAGAGCACCACTGGGGCAAATTATGTCTGGCTGCAGCTGTGGGACGTGGCAGAGCCTCCCTGGCCATAAATCATGGCAGCACCTCTGTTTGCCAGCTGCCAGGTATTTCATCATGCCAGTGGGATGCAGAGGTCAGGGGTGCACTCAGCCCCCCATCCCTGCTTGGCACGAGCAGTAATTCAGGTCCCACATTCTCCATCCCATTCCCAGGGTGCTGCTGCAAGGAAAACTGTTGGTAAAACAGCTGGAGTAACCATAACTGGTTCACCTTGTGTCTCTTTTCCAGCTGTTCCTGTACAACCATGTGGGTCAGAATGGCATTGGCGTATCAGTAGGTAAGGAGCTCCATGGTGCAGCTTGGTGCTGTCACTGAGGTGGTGATGGAAGACACTGAGGATTCAGCTGCCTTTATTCCTCCCCTTGAGCCAGGCTCCAGGCTGAATCTGGGAGAGGATGGTGTTGGATGGGTGTTCACTGCCTGCTGGGTGGGATCCTCATGGAAAATGGAGATGCACAGGAGATGGATGTGTGGGACAGCAGTCCACACATGGGGTGGGAATGATGGATCCAATATCCTGCTGCTCCCTGCCCCTGAAGATTTAATCTCTTCCTGGGTACCCTGCAGCGATGCTGATCATCTGTGGAGCTCTGGTCAACGGGCCCTACGCGCTCATCACGACAGCGGTGTCGGCAGATTTGGTAAGAAGTGCCCCTGCACACCCAGAGGCTGTTCCCCCTTTCCCAGAGGGATTTTGCTGGGATTTTTGCACTTTGCCTTTGTTTTCCAATGCCTCCAAAGCCCATTGGAGAAGGGCAGAGCTGTCACTGGTGCTGCACTCTGCACCCTCCCTTAAACACAGGGGTTTTTCCTGTTGCTTTTTCACCTTGGCCACATGACTGTATTTCAGCTTTGCTGCATCTCCCTCTGAGCACAAGCAGAGTGGAAATATTTGGTGGCAGATCCCCTGGGGATTTCTGCCTGCTGTTGGGGATCCATGGTTTAGCTGCAGGCAGTGTTTAGTTTGGTATTTCCTTCCGTGTCTGGGTCTGACACATGGAAAGTGCTGCCTGGGACATCAGCCTCACTCGGAAATGCCAGCCATGCACCCCAAAGCCTCAGTGGGAAATGCCAGCCGGCACCCCAAAGCTGCTTTTGCTGCTCATGTTTTATCCCTCCATCCTTACAGGGCACCCATGAATCCCTCAAAGGAAATGCCAAAGCCCTCTCGACCGTCACGGCCATCATCGACGGCACGGGATCTGTCGGTGTGTCCTGAGGGGTCTGGGGGTCCTGTCCCCTCTCAGGTGGGGACAGGGCTCACCTGGCTGCTGTGCCCCACAGGTGCTGCCCTGGGGCCGCTGCTGGCAGGGCTGATCTCTCCCACGGGCTGGAATAACGTGTTTTACATGCTGATAGCAGCTGATGTCCTGGCGTGTCTGGTAGGTGTCTCCTTGCAGGACTCCCTTCTCTGCCCTGGGTGTCACAGCTCCCTTTCAGCTGCCTGCTCCCTGGTGGAGGGCACAGATGGTTCTCCAAAGACACCCAGGCACAGGGCAAACTGCAAAGGCCTCTATTGGCTCTTGGTTTTCTCAACTTTTACAGACATGGGGTAACTGAGACGTGTTTTACACAGATAGTTGAGTTATTGCTTCCTCACACGAGGCATCATTTGTTTTCTCAACTTTTACAGAGGGGTAACTGAGAAATGTTTTAAAAGATTTTATTCTATTATTAGTCTCAATAAATAGTGAGACACAAAAAACTCAACACCATTCCATCAGAAACTAACCTATTTCCTAGTTACAATACCTTATAAATGTTCTTCAACCTATACACAATATTACTGTTACTTTTAACAGTAATCACCTATATTTTTTCCCCACTACATCTTTCACAATTCTAATTCTCTAAAATATTTAATCCTTCTACAAAACCATATTTTGAAACTTACTAAAACTTATTTCTAGTTCAATCTCTCTCTCAACAATGTCATCTCTATTCCATAACCTTCCTAAGCCAACACACCTTATCTCAGTATTTACATACAAATATACAAGACTGTGTCGACTTTCTATCAAGCTTTGAGAATTCTTTACAAATCTTTTCCCCAGAGACTCCAAACCTCTGCTCTCACTTGGCTTTTCCCAGCAACCTCCTCCTCACACAGGTTTAGTTCATATGAACTTTGCTGGGAAGAGCTGTAGGGTTGATCTGTTGGGGTTGGGATACTCCTGCCAAGGCTGGATTGATCTGTTGGTGGTGGGAATACTCCTGCCAGGGCTGGAGGCTGCAGTGCCCCCATCCAGTTGTAGGATTGAGCTGGTGATGATGGGAATGTTCCTGCCAAGGCTGGAGGCTGCAGTGCCCCCATCCTGCTGTAGGATTGATCTCCCAGTGATGGCAATACTCCTGCCAAGGCTGGAAGCTGCAGTGCCCCAATCCAGCTGTAGAATTGATCTGCTGGGGTGGGAATATTCCTGCCAAGGCTGTAGGATGCAATGGCCCCATCCAGTTGTAGGATTGATCTGCTGGGGTGGGAATACTCCTTCCAGGGCTGGAAGCTGCAGTGCCCCCATCCTGCTGTAGGATTGATCTTCTGGTGATGGGAATATTCCTGTCAAGGCTGGAGGATGCAGTGCCCACATCCAGCTGTGGAATTTATCTGCTGGTGGTGGGAATACCCCTGCCAAGGCTGGAGGCTGCAGTGCCCCCATCCAGCTGCAGGACTGATCTCCTGGTATGGGAATACTCCTGCCAGGGCTGGAGGCTGCAGTGCCCCACTCCAGCTGCAGAATTGATCTCCTGGTGATGGGAATATTCCTGTCAAGGCTGGAGGCTGCAGTGCCCACAGCCAGCTGTAGAATTGATGATGGGAATACTCCTGCCAAGGCTGGAGGCTGCAGTGCCCCAGCCTTGCAGCCATCCTCCACCCTCCCTTCCTCTTGCAGCTCCTGGCTCGCGTGGTGGTGAAGGAGGTCCGTGGCTGGTGTGGCCCCATGGCGAGGCAGAGAGGGTACGTAGCTGCCCCCCCGGCGTGGCCCCTGGTGCCAGGGTGCCCGGGCAAGGTTTCAGTGCTGCTGCAGAAGGATGTTTGTTACCCCTTGCTGTCGCTGCTGCATCTCCGCGCGGGCATCGCGAGGCCGCCGGCCCCGTGTCCCGCTCACGGGGCCACTGAGACATTTCCACCTCCAGCCAAGGCAGCACCCGGGGCATTTTAGCCACCTGCACCTCAAAAAACCACTTGGGGTGTTAAACACGGTGTCCTTGTGTCTTTGTAGCTCTAGTGTGCAGCTAACAGAGTCAGTGATGGATGGGAAGTAGCTCGGTGTAAGTATCTTCACTTGAGCCTGAGGATTAAATGCAAACACAAGTCTGATCCATTCTGATTCTGAGTTTCACTTTGCAGGCTCAGCCTAGAAATAGCCGCTGCTCCAATCATTTAGGGCTGAGATCAAGATCTGAGAATCAAAAGATCAAATTGCAATGGCCAATTGTGGGGGAGTGGGAGGAAGGGGGGAGAGGGAGATGTGTCTGGGCAGTGCATCCTTGTCTCTGGCTGATTTAGCAGATCCTGGCCCAGATGCCCAATCGATTGGCATTGATTAATGCACTTGAAACAACTGAATTTGCAGGCTTTGTCCACCTGTGCAACTGAGCTTGATTACACACAGCCAGGGCTGGCTGATCAGACCTGTAGGCCAATCACTGCAGCGAGTGTATAAATAATCCCCAAATCAGCACTGCCCTGGCTCTGATTGCCACCACCATCCCCGTGTGACACCTAAAGGAGGGGCCACAGCCAGTCCTGGCCATGGGGCTGCCACACCCCGACCCCTGCGAACATTTGGTCCCTTATGTCTTGTGTTTGCAGGTGACACACCAACAGTCTGGGCCTCGTGCTGCGGTAAGTGCAGCCCAGATCTGCTGGTGGAGGGCTGCCAGGCTCTGCTCTCTCCTGCCGGGGCTGGTTAGGGTGACAGCTGCCCTAGGGGTGACAGCATCCGTGTTTGCACCAAACCCTGCCTGGTTTCTGCTGGGGGAAGCAGCTGGCTCAGGTTGTGGCAATACTGCAGTGTCTTGAGGGCTTTGGGGAGCGTCTCTTGCAGAGAAGAGGCACAAACGCTGTAGGATTTTTGGGGACATTTCAGCTTTGGCCGGAGACACAACAGTGGCTGGATCTCCTGCTGGTGCCTGCTTCTCCTCCTGGTGCTGCGGACGGGGCTGAGCTGTTTTCCCTTTCCATCTCCGCGGTGCCCACATCCATGCCAGCGCCTGTGCCCACCCTGAGCTTTAAGGAGGTTTCTCTCCCGCAGGTTTAAGGAGTTCTGACGCGCCCCTGCGAGCCCGGAGCGAGGACAGAGCTGGGGCACCGGGGGCAGCCGGGCGCGGCCCCAGCCCGGCCTGGGCACGGCCCCGCGGGCACTGCCAGCACGGGTTTGATCCCAGCGGAGGAGGGGGCGAGGAGTGGCCAAAGGGCCCTGGCCTAACGCGTTTCTGGGTCAGTTCTGCACCATCGGCCGTTTTATTAATAAAAACGTGTAAAATCTGTGTGGCCGCTCCGTGCCGTGTCCTGAGAGGCTCGGCCAAGGCTGTGAATACCCGGGGGCAGTGATCCCACCCCTGTCCTTGGCAGCGATCACACTCCTCTCCTCGCTTTTCTCTTGTTTGTGAGCCTGGCCATCCAGGCCCTGCTTGGTATTCCAATACCCTGCTTGGTATTCCAGGGTCTGGATCAGGAGGATGGTGCCAAATCACTTCAGGCACTGCCTCACCAACAAAGCACTGCTTATTCTACACAGGCAACATCCCTGGGCTGAGCCCAAATTAAGCCAGGTTTACTCCTTGACTCATCCCACTGCAAAACAACCACTAAACCTAATGTTTTTCCTGATTATTAATATTCCAAAATCATACCATGTAGCTCCAAAATAAGAACATGCATGAGCCCCACACCACGCTGAACTGTTCACACACTGGCTGCTCTCGGTGCGGTGCTGCTGCTCACCCTCGTCAGGCGCTCCCTGATGAGGAGCGGCCCCGGGAGGTGGCGGTGCCGCTGGCTGCCAGCCCTGCCGGCTCCCCGGGCAGCCACGGGGCTCGGGAGCCCCCGCGGTGTGAGTGACAGAGGCCAGGGCCAGCTGTGCAGCCAGATGTGCGCTCCGGGGCGGGGGGACTTTGGTGTGCGCAGAGCCGGGGTGCTGGGAAGCCACGAGGTGTGATTGCATCCCCTGGGATCTTTGCAACCCCTTGGGATGTGATTCCATCCCCTGGGATGTGTTTGCAGTCATCTGGGGTGTGATTGCATCCCCTTGGATCTCTGCAGTCCCTGGGATGTGATTCCATCCCCTGGGATGTGTTTGTATCCCCTGGGATGTTTTTGCATCCCCTTGGATCTTTGCAGTCCCCTGGGAAGTGTTTGCAGTGCCCTGGGATGTCACTGCATCCCCTGGGATGTGATTTCCATCCCTTGGGTTATATTTGCAGTGCCCTGGGATGTGATTGCATTCCCTGGGATGTTTGCAGTGCCCTCGGATCGGACTGCATCCCCTGGGATGTGATTGTATCCCCTAGAATGTGTTTGGTGTCCCCTGGGGTGTGATCCCATCCCCTGGGATGTGTTTGCATCCCCTGGGATGTGATTGCCATCCCTTGGGATATATTTGCAGTGCCCTGGAATATGATTGCATCCCCTGGGATCTTTGCTGTCCCCTGGGATGTGACTGTATCCCCTGGGATGTGTTTGCACTCCTTGGGATGTGTTTGCAGTCTCTGGGGTGTGATTCCATCCCCTGGGGTGTGATTGCAGTGCCCTGGGATCTTTGCAGTCACCTGGAATGTGACTGCATCCCTTGGGATATATTTCCAGTGCCCTGGGATGTTTTTGCCATCCCCTGGGATGTGTTTGTATCCCTTGGGATGTGACTGCATCCCCTGGGGTGTGATTCCAACCCCTGGCGTGTGATTCCATCCCCTGGGATGTGTTTGCAGTCCCTAGGATGTGATTCCATCCCCTGGGGTGATTCCATCCCCTGGGGTGTGATTCCATCCTCTCACCATCCAGGGATGGTGCCTGGCTCCGGGGCTGGGGACTCTGTGTGTGCCTGGGATGAATTGCAGCTCTAATTGACTTCACCTCCTTGGATCTTGACCCGAGGAGAAAACATCTGGGCCTGATGTGATTTTATTGAGTGCTGATTTCATCAGCAAAGGGGAAAAAAAGGGTGGGAGGAAAAAAAAGGAGGAAACCTGCAGCCAGTTGGAGCAGCTCCCTGTAAACCTGTGGGGGTGATGGAGGATGGAGTGGCACAAGACCAGCACAGGGGGATGGAGTGGCACAGGCGGCCTGGAGAGGGGCAGCTGCAGGTTTGAGGTGCCCAAGCAGTGATGGCTTCAATCCCCTCCTCTTTGGTGATGCTCAATGGGCCTTGGAGAAAAAAGCACGAAAAATCATAGAGCACACAAAGAAAAACAAAATCCACAATTGCCCCTTTTCCCAGGAAAACCTCAATCCCACAGGGCTAAACCCTGATGGAGCCACAGGGAGAGGTGTCACTGCAGGGTCTGTCCCCAGCACAGCCTCGGGGTGACCCTGCAGTGTCCCCAGGCTGGTGGCACTTGTGCCCTCTGTGGGCACAGGGACCTTGCTGCTGGCAGGGATCCATGGGCTGGGTGAGGATGGCCCTGTCAGTGCAGTGTGGTGGAGCTTTCACACTGCTGAGTGACCTGATGACCATTCTATACCCCTTCAAGCAAAAAATCATCCTCTAAGTCCTGACACACATGGGGGCTTATTGCAACAGCGAGTTGCTTTGGGTATCTTTCCCCCCTTTCTTCCTTTTGTTTTTTTTTTGCTTTCCCCTCTCCTGCTTGTCCTTTCAGCTGCTTACAATCTTTCTGGGACAAATTTAGGCCTGGGCCGTGTCCCACTTTATGTTTGGAAAGTCTGAGCAGCCTTGGCTCTGCTGCCAGGAGCGAGGAGAAGGGGCACACAGCCCATGGCAGCTTCAAACTTAAAATGAAAGGAGCCAAATGCCAAAGAAAACTCCAGATCTCTCTGAGCTTTGGAATTGGAGGGTGAGTGGGAAGGCAGAGAGGGGATCCCCTGGGCTTGGCTTGGCAAAAAAAAATGGTTTAAATGGAGCTGAGCTCCTCTGGGAGGAATCTGGAGGACAACTCACCTTGTTCCTCCTCTGCTGGGTAAGGGGCTTGCTGCTTGTATCCCACCTCTGTCCTGCGATGGGACAAATCCCACCCCAAAGGGGCTCTTTGGGTGTGGGAAATGCGGTGTTTGGGTTTTTCTGTGGGTGACCCCACAGTCCCCAGCCCAGCAATGCCATCCCCCAGGAGGAGGCAGGTGGGGAAGAGGCTGCTCAGATTTTTTTGGGGAGTGCTGCTGGTCTGCAGGGAAGGTGAGGAGGTGGCTGGGGCACGGTCTCTAATTGCCTATGCAAGGAGCAGCTGGCAAAGGCTGAAGGGCTTTTTAATTAGCAGCCAAAGGCAAATCAGGATCCAGCAGCAGGGAAGCTGAAGTCAGCAAAGTCAAGGTGGAAATGTGAGGGCAGTTTTTCCAGTGAGGGTAATTAAGTGCCAGCAGAGAGCAGCGTGAGACATGAGGAATGGCCGTCATTCAAGGGCCTTAAATCAAGGAGAGGAGTTTCCCCTGCAGACACTCCTGCTCCTTCCATCCCTGCTTTGGCCCTGCTGCCTGCCCTCCCTCAGGCTGGGGAGCCTGGCACTGCCTGGGCATCCCTGGTGCAGGGGCATCCCTGCTCATAGTGAGCCAGGCAGAGAATTTAGGGAGAAGAAAGGGCTGTTCTTCCCCCTGGCCTGAAAGCAGCCAGCCTGCCCTCAGCGTGGCACACAGATCTTTCAGCACAGCAGCTTTCTTGAGCTGAGATTCAGCCTGATTTTCTGCCTGCACCGTGGGACATGGCAGTTCTGGTTCTCTAATGTCTTGGTTTGGAAAGACAGGAGTCTGCTAAGGAAGGCAGGAGCCTCCCCTGAAATGGAGAATGTAAATCCTCCCCACCCCTCTGAATTGCTATAAATTTTAAATTAAGGGGCTCTCAGGCAAAAAATATGGGAGCAGGAAATAAC
>JAWWEX010000101.1:1929311-1940260 GCA_035583215.1 Arremon brunneinucha
TATTATATATTATATATTATATATTATATATTATATATTATATTATTTATATTATATTATTTATATTATATATATAATGTATTATATATTATACATATTATATTACATATTACATATAATACATAATGTTTAATAATATTTATTTGCCCAGCCCACATGGTATCACAGCAAGGCTGCAGGTTTCTCTGAGCTCAGTGAAGGCAAATGATAAGGGAAACTGGGAAAACCAAAACCATTGGTGTGGTATTTCCAAGCACAACCTTCTCCAGAAATTTCTTCAACCTATCTGCAACAAAGCTCATCATCCTAAATCCATCCCTCTCCTGCATCCCAGCCTCCTCCCAGCATCAGGAATGCCATTCTGGGGATTTGCCTTGCAAAGTGCTCCATCAGCCCATCAGCTGAATGCAAAGATCTGATTTTATTGCCAAAGAATCATTTATTGCCGGCTTAAAATAACTTTTCCTTCCAGATTTTACCTGCTGGGATTTGGTCCCATTTATTGCTTGTGTCAGAGTTGCATTGCAGCTGGAAAAAAGAAGTTACAGAAAGTGGGAGAAAGGCAATGCTGGGTATAAAAGGTGAAATAAAAAACATGGGAGAGCTGCAAATATTGAGGACTTTTGTATTTTTTGCATGACTCTGGGAGAAGCTTCATATTTGTGGTTTTTTTTCCAGGATAACTGCTGATGTAGGGATGTTTGCTGGTGTCACACATCCAGATTTCTCCAAGACTTTTGATTTGCACCATGTGGCATTTGCACCCAAACTTTTGTGCTGGGGTCAGGACACATCAAAGTGATGACAAATGATGTGGTGATGGTTAATTCCAGCTCCAGTGTGTTTGATATCCATAATACAGGTATCATAAAGCCTTTCCTGGCAAGGCTCTCAAGCAATAATCTGCTTTACATAAGGAGAAGCAGAGTCATACAGCTGCTGTTGGGTGCTTGTTGCCCAAAAAACCCAATTCAAAGGATTTATTTGGGCACAAATAATTCAGTGTTCTCCAGTGGATGGGTGCTGCTGTCCTGCCAAGGAAAAGGAATGGTTTGAAGGCTGTGTCATCACTGCAGAGAGTTTTTCCCAAGGAAGAGATCAGGGAATTTTGTATTTGCAGGGACTCTCATGGCAGGAAGGAACGATGAATCTGACTCCACCTTCTCAGAAGGCTAATTTATTATTTCATGATACTATATTATATTAAAGAATATTAAACTGAATTATACTAAACAATACAGAAAGGATATTTACAGAAGGCTAAAAAGACAATAAGGAAAACTTGTGACTCCTTCCAGAGCACTGGCACAACTTGGCAATGATTGGCCAATGAGTCAAAATAATTCACATGAAGCCAATGAAACAATCACCTGTGGGTAAACAATGTCTAAACACATTCTAAAGGAGTAAAACACAGGAGAAGCAAATCAGATAATTATTGTTTTCCTTTTTCTCTGAGGCTTCTCAACTTCCCAGAAGAAAAATCCTGAGTGAAGAGATTTTTCAAAAAATATGATTGCCACAAGGGAATTGTGGCATTTCTTGGCAAAGGCGTGACAAAGATCCCGAGGCTGGCATTGGATGAAATGGGCTTGGCAGACAGACGCAATTAGCACTGAGGCTAATTAAACTGTTGGCACAGGAGGATGGAGAGGTCACCTTCCTTCAAGGCCTGCAAGACAGGATCACATGGATCAAAGCTTTCTGTGAGAGAAGCAAAACACAGCAGCTTTGGGTCAAAATGGCTTTTTTTGGCTTAAAACCTGCGAATCCACCATGGCCAGCTCATCCTGGTGGCCAAAAGAACCAACGTGGCCAAGTACCAAATGATAATAAATGATCAAAGTCTTGGTGGTGGGGCTGGAAGCGCCGAGGGAGCCGATTTAAAACCGCTCGCGCAGTCGTGAGACTTCCACTGTTACGGCTGGAGCTCCAACATTAGAATTAAAAAGAAACAGGCGTTGATGCAGGGAAGAAAATATTCTGCTCCTGATTTAAAGACTAGCGAATTGCTAAATATTTTTATTAGTGGCAAATTTGCAGCTTGCTGGAACTAATTTCACGCCCGGCAGATGTGGAGCTTAAGCTGGGAATGGCGTTAAATTGCTCTCGTGTGAGGGTGTTCAAGCCTGGGGATGGGGACCTGTGGGGTGCTGGGGACCCCTTTTTTGGGGGAATCCTCGTGGCTTGGGAGTCTGGGGATGGTGGTTGGGGAAAAGAGTCTCAGTACAAGTGGGTCATTTTGTGCTTGGTGTGATAGGAATCACCAGTGCCCTCTCATTTGCATAAATTTGCTTATGGGGTTGTGCTGCAAATCAGCGTGGTCATGAGGCCCCAAGATCCTTCAGCCTGGAAAGAGGTTATTTATGTTTTAGGGATATTTTGGAGGTTATTCAATATATCCAGCACATTTAGTTGATTTTGTTAATTTTAAAATTTATTTAATCAATTATGAAAATGCACTGAATTGATTTTGAAAAAAAAAAGATTTAATTTATTTTGATTTTTTATTTAGAATATTCCAGGTTTAGTTGATTTAAGAGATGGGCAAAGGTTGGAACCGCTGTATCCCTGAGTGCCGCTTGCCCTCTGGACTGATTTTTTCCACGTTTTCTTTGTTGGCTAGATGTTTTACAGTTTACCAACCCAAATTTGGGCTGTTTTTTTAGCCCAAATCCCTCTTTCCTCCTCCTGCAAAGTCTGTGAGTGCACTGGGAGCCACCCAGCTTAATGCTGGGGAAAACCCCATCCCATTTCAGCTTGCTCAGATACAAACCGGGACAGGTGCAGGTGTGGGGTCAGAGGATGTGGAGCTCCAGAAACCAAAGCAAAGGCATCAGGAGGATCCAATTACTCCTCTAAAAATACTGCCAGGAGGGTGGCAGTGGTAAACAAGAGCTATTTAAATCCCTCAGCCCACTCTCTGTGATGGGGAAAATGAGGTTAAATTATTCTTCCCAACTTACCTGGAGGACACACACAGCTGAGAAACACTGAGTTGTCCTTTTCCAAAGAGACATCCCCCAAAAAAGAAAGTTAAAATAATAGGAGAGGGTTAGTAATGTCTCCAGTGGGGATAGAGCTCTCTCTCACAGGAACCCACTTCAGATTATCTTTTTCTAGCTGATGGCGGAAATCAATTTTAATCATCCTGACAGGAAATGAGGATGTAAGACTTCAAACAGAATAAATCCTGCAACATTAAAAAAATAATAAAATGGAATATGAAGTCACTTTTCTAGAGGAAAAAAAAAAAAAATAAAATCTCATCCCAGCAAGTGGAAATGCCTCTAAAAGGCCCTGGGTGGTGGGAGGAGAGAAAATATTTCCCACTGGGGGACAAGGCTGACCCCAGTCCAGAAGCACTTGGAGAAGATGGATGGAGGAAGAGAAGGTGTCTCTGTCATCACAGCTCTTACGGCTCCTCTGATGGCTCACATCACTCCCAGGTGGGAGGAAATTGGTAATTATTTGGGTTTGCTGACTTGTTATAGAAAATACAACTTTGTTTCAGGCCAGTAAATTTATAGATGGGTGCAAATAAGGTTTTTGATGCTTGGTTCTGCGAAGTTCAAGCAACTGCTGCAATTTCCCTGAAAACCCTACAAAAAGAAAGTTCCTGTAGCTGTCTCCTGGGGATATTTTATTGTCATTGTGCCCATGGGATGACAAGTCCCCATGGAGTCAACATGAGATAATATTGTGGCAAAATCTGTTCCAACCAAGGAGAGGAAGGAGGAGAGAAACTTCTTGAGAGACTGAAATTTGGATGTGGAGACCTCTGTGGGTGCTGCAAGGGATGGAGAGGAGGGAATGTTAAAGGAAGGAGGTAAAGAATCCATGGAAAATAAGAAAATAGAGGGGAAAAAGAAAGACAAGAACAGGCTCTGGGGAGATGGTAACAATTAAAATTTGCTTTTCTAATGGCATTCCTAAGGGCTCTTAAGCCCACAGTGAAATGTTTTTCCAACAAACTCCTATTTCCCACCCATTTCCCCAAGAAATGCTATTTCCCACCAATCTTACCTTTAAAGAGTGTCCATGTGGGTGCTCCTTGCATCATCTCTTTGGGATCCTCGCTCCTTTACCTGTCTCAATCCCCTCTTCCTTCCCACCCAGGAGCTCCAGGTTGGAAACCAAGGAGCCATTGATAAGGAAACCCACAACACTTCATTTAAAGTGGCTCATCATCATTAGTTCTTTGGGTTTTCTTCACAGTGGCATTAATCACTGGCCACTCATGAGACTTTAATGGGCCCATAATAATCATCCATTTTAAGTCCATTGCAGTTGAGCAGTCAGTAATGTCTCAGAGCTGGAAAGGGTTGAGCAGTGGCAGTGTCTGCCCAGGGTGGGATGTGGGGTCACTGAAAGTGACCAAAAACTGCTGAAATGGCCCAAATTTATTGCTGAGACCCCCAGGACTTTCAGGCAGGTGGGTTTTTTGGCACTCAAGCCTGTTTGCAGTTTTCATTTGGGTTTTATTCTTGGCTCCTTGCAGCACCTTTGTTCTCGTCCTTTTTCATTTGACACATATCGATTTTTGTTCTGCTGTTTCCTGGGCTGCAGCTTGGAAATCATGTGAGTTTTTGTTGTTGTTATTTATTTTTTTATTTTTACATTTAATTTCCTTTCCTATTTGTGTGGTGGTCGGGAAATGAGTCGTGATGGGGCCTGGCTGGGCTGAGCTCTGCTGGGTTAAAGCAGTTACTCCAAAAGTCTCAGTGTTACCCTTAACTTCACCTCTCCGTGACTCCTGAGCACATGGGATGTATTTTTATACCTCCAGATTAAATTTTGAATTTCCACACACCTCAGGGTTGTTGGCTAAAAGGATGTTCTTGTGTATGTGACCTTCATGGTGCTCAATCAACTCATGGCTTCAATTTGACCACCTGTGTGGACCACTGAAGGATGGAGACCACCCTCCTCCAGGGGCTTTCCCAGGCTGCACCAACCTCTCATTTCTCCTCATTTCCAAGCTAATTTTTCATTGCTGGTGGATGGCAAAAAAACCCCAAAAAAACAAAAAAAAAACAAAACCAAAAAACCCAAAAAAAAAAGAAAAAAGGAGATGAATCCTTCCTGCTGCATTGTGTCTTTGTGGTCCTCCCCAAACCCCACCCCAGTTTCCCTGAGTTGTGCAAGGGCACCGTTTTATTCCAGCCCAGGGGTTTTGGTCTCAGATCTCACAAGTTTTCCATCCCAAAGGATGCATGAAGCTTATTTTGCTTTCCTTTGCCTGCAGAGAAGATATTATGCAGTGCTTTGGTTTTCTCAGGTCCACTGGCAGCTCCCTGAGACAGCTCTGGCAGCCAAGGATATGAATCACTGAGATGGTATTTAAGATCCTTCAGGTAACCTGTACAAGAAAAAAAAATTAAAAGGCAGCTAATCAAATGGCTTTGAGGGCTGTAAAAATGCAGAATTCAATCCCTGAGAACTTTCCAAGATGTAATTTCAGAAGACATCAAAGATTACATGAACCTAAGAAAGTAAAACTACTCAAAATTCAAAGTTTATAGTCCATCTGTCTCTTTGCTTCAGGGAGCTGGTATTAAATTTATTGCTAAATAAAACAAATAAGCCTAGGAAAAGTCAGCATCGAAATCTGCATACTTGTAAGAGAATTAGCAGAGCTCTCTTGTTATGATGGCTGCCTCTCAATTTGCATCTTTAAAGAGTTGTGACCATCTCTGTGCTTCTCCCTCCAGCAGCTCCTGGGAGCCAGGCTGGGGCTGCCACGGCTCAGTGAGGAGATGCAGGTGGAGGTGGAACTGCCATCGGGGGCTGGACCCAAAGGAGGACGGGGAACAAGAACCAGAGCCCAGCCAAGGTGAGGAAACATCTCAGGTGGAGTCAAAATTTAAAAGGGCAGGATCAGCATCTCCACTTTGTGTTTGCCAGGTACTGCAGGTACCCAAGGGGAACAGAAATTGGAGGGGGCTCAGCCTATTGACCAGCCCTGGTTTTGTTTCTGCAGTGTTTGCACAGGGTATAGTTTTACAGTTATTTATAATTTTATATTTTTATAATTTTATATTTTTATAATTTTATAATTCTATATTTTTATAATTTATATTTTTATATGTTTATATATTTTTATAATTTTATATTTTTATAATGTTATATGTTTATATTTTTATATATTTTTATATTTTTATAATTTTGTATTTTTATAATTTCTATAGTGCAAAAGAATTTTTATAATTTTAATATTTTCGTAATTCTACTGTTTTTATAATTTTAATATATCTATATTTTTTAATATTTTAAATTTTTATTATTTTTATATTTCTATATACTTTTAATATTTTAATATTTTAAGTTTTATTTTATTTTTTACCATTTATATATTTTGATATTTTCAATATTTTATATTTTTATAATTTTTATGTTTACAATTTTTATATTTTTAATATTTTAATATTTCAATATTTTAAATATTTTAAATATTTTAAATATTTTTACAATTTTTACAATGCTTATATTTATACAATTTTTATATTTTTATAATTTTTGCAATTTTTACAATTATTTCTAATTTTTGTTTCCTCCCCTGGTTATCCCTCCAGCCCATCTCTATCTCAACCAGCTGATATTGCCTCTGGAAAATAGACTCCAAAGCTTGCCCAAGTGCTGGAGGTAAGTAATTTTAAACATCCAGAGCCTTCTCTTTTTTTATTTATCCCTGGAAATGCTTGGGAAAGGATCAGTCAGTCAGATGCTTCCTGTAACTTTGCACAGGAGAGCCTGAAGGAGCAGCAAAAAGCAGCTGAGGACTTATTATGCCTTGAAATTAAACATTTAAGAGGAGTAAGTTGGCAGCAGGGATTTTCTAATCAAAATATATATAACCTGCCATTTATCCACCACTTGCCCTCTGGAAGGACCCCAAAATGCTTTCCTGGCTCAAGAAACCACCACCAACCCCCACTCAGCTGTGGGGAGGGGAAAAATCCCATTTTTTTAGATGTTTTCCCACTCAATCCCAGCTGCTTGGTGGTTTTTCCCCCATCAATGGGGAAAAATCCTTTGTTTTGGCTTTCTTTTTTATCAATCCATCAATCTCTCAGAAGAAATAAACTTAATCTTATTTAATCTTGCATAGGAAAACCTCTGGGAATACAGAGCCATGCTGGCACTGATCACTGATTCTTAATATATCCTGCTTGTCCCTATGGATTATTGATAAACCCCTTAATTATATTCTCCCATGTATTTATCTATTAGTTCTTGTGAAATTACAAGCTTGTTTGTGTGTCTGAGGTTGTTTAAAATGCACGGTGGCTTCAAAAATAACGTTGTTGTCTTGGTGTTGTAAATCTTATTATTGCCAGGAAAATCATGTGCACAGGTAAAAGGAGGAGTTGCCCTGTGAGTGAGGTACCAAAAATGGAGGGAAAATCAAGTTATACAGAAATCTTCCATGAGCTAACAGTTAAAATTTGGGGAATCCTTTAATTTCATCCCAGTTTTGGCACGAGCACTGTTGGGTTTGGACAGACAGCTGTCTGTGGGGATGGTCCCTACGTGGCTTTTAAGGCTGCATTGCTTGATGCTGAATTTTCTTCTCACTCCTTGCAACTTACCGCTGGAGAGGGTTTGGAAAGGTGTAGGAAAATATTCATGTCCTTAAATATCTCCTAAAAAATCCAAAATTTTAATGAGTGATTTGCTTTGCCCATCATGGCCAGATCCAAGAGTGGAGCCTGAGCCAGAGTGATGAGGGGCTGGTGGGTACCACTGGGACAATCTGGAGAAACACTCAGCCTAAAATAATCCTAAATTGTGTTTAGGGATTTCTCTGCAGCATCTTTTAACTCCTGAGGGGTTGGAGACCCTCCCTGTAATTTGGAAGGGACATTGCACCCCTCCAACCTGCTCCAATTTCCTTGAGGCTGAGCCGAGTGCTTAAGCCAGGCTCAGCCTCAAGAAAATGTCCCAAACCCCTGCCTTGTTTTGAACATCCATTTTTGAATAATTTACTCAGTTTTTTGCTCTTTTGCATCTTGCAGAGAATCCCATCACAGTTTTTCTTAGAGAAATCCGACACGAGCAATAATGCAATCTTGGAAAGAGAATTGAATTATTTATGGAGGAGCAGTGAAATGATGGAGACTAAACCTCTATATTTTATGTAATTTGTTTTCTCCTGAAGCCTGTTATGTAAAAATGTAAATATTGCTGGTTATGTGTGTCGCCGCTCTTGCCAAATGTTTAATATTTTATCAAACCTGCTCCCAGTACTCGTCTCTTTTGGAAAGGACCCGTCCATGTCCTCTGGAATAAGTTCCAGTGAGTTTGTGGCAATTATAGATTTACAACACTGCAAAAAAATCTCCCTGATGAGGTGCCCATGCTCCAGCCTGGGGCATGGAAATGGCACAATCCTCAGAATTTGGGGGAATTTTTAGGAGAGGGTTTAATTTCAGGGAGGATTTCCAGCAATCTGGGTTGAGATTGGGATGGGAAAAGGTGTCTGAAGGAAGTTTTCCTGATTTTGGGGTCTGGACATCCCTTCCAGCTGCAGCCCAGGGTGGAAAAAGTGATCTGGTACCCAAACTCTCCTCAGTAGGGATGCAGCCCTGGAGATCTGGAGGCTCAGGGTTTGTGAGATGAGATCTGACCAAAAAAAAAATCACTCAGCCACGACCTGTTGCAGCAGAAAAATGCCTTTTTTTCTTTTTTTTTTTCCTCCTGGGGAAAAGAACTACAAGATCGAGTGTGAGAGAATCTTAATTTATCACCAAAAAAATTCCAACAAGCTCCCACGGCTGGGTGATGAAGTGGCCAATCCAAATGGGAAATGTATTTTTTTAACCAGGCATAATAATTGATGATAATTAACCTCTGGAAAAAACTCTCCAGGGAAGGAGCAGCTTTTTGCCTTTGTGAAGGAAAAATCTGGGCCTGGATACTTTCCCTGGAGTTTTAAAGTGAGATTCCAAAACCAGTGGAGGAATTGCTTTGGCAATTGGGGAAGATAAATGAGGGATGCCCAAGGAGTGAATGTGGGATATTCAAGGATCAAATACGGGATGTTCAAACACCAAATTTGGGACATTTAAGGATCAAAAGTGGGAAATTCAAGGATCAAATGTGGGAAATTCAAGGATCAGATGTGGGATATTCAACGATGAAATGTGGGATATTCAAGGATCAAAAGTGGACATTCAAGGATCAAATGTGGGATATTCAAGGATCAGATGTGGGAAATTCAAGGACCAAATGTAGGAAATTCAAGGATCAAAAGTGGGATGTTCAAGGACCAAATGTGGGATCCTTGAGGAATGGATTTGGGATGCTTGAGGAACGAATGTCAGGAGCTTGTTGCTGCTGGCTCCAGAAGAAATATCCCTGCACCAAGAGAACCCTAAAATTTTGAGCTCTTGGATATTTTTGGCAATGATGTAGCTTAAAATACGCCCCACACGTGCCTGCTCTTTTACATCCCTGTTTTCCAAGATGAGACGTGAGGAAGATGAGACGCCAAGTGTGGATGATCCAGTGGTCCTTTGATATCACAGTGATGGCTTTTCCATCTGCCTCCCCTCCTCTCTTCCTTTCCACTTCTCCAGCTTCTGCAAAACCCAAAATATTTTCTGTCTGGCATCCCCAGCTGGTTGAAACAACCGGCGACAGCTTTATGGCTCCTCATCTTTGCTCGCTTCTGTGGAATAGTAATAAGGGAGGGGAAAAACGTCCTGCTGGCTGATTTACAAGGCAAGAAATTCCTATAAATCATTCCAACATCTCCCAAGGACTGGGGGGATGCTCTGAGTTCCTGCTGGTTTTCTCAGTGATGCAATGCAGTGATTTTTTTTTTTTTATTTCTTTTTGGAGGGGAGTGGGTGAGATTCATCCCAGCCAGGCACTGCATCTCTCTGTGATTTTATTGATGGATTCCAAGTGGGAGCCATCTATTTTCCCTTGCTCTTCATTGGCCAACCCAAAGGACATCAGGGTGTGTTTAGAGTCTGCTCCCAAGTAGGAAGCACAAACAGTGCAGCAAATATTTTCTGGATGGATTTATTTTTGGGATAAACTAGAAGGAGGGATTTAGGAATGTTGATTATTTTCAAGAGGTCATTTGTTCTGGAAAACTGTAGAAATAAATGAAATTGTTTTGGGTTCCTGGCCTTAAATTTAATTTGTTTGCCCACCTTTGCCCTTGCATCTCTGACCCCATGGCCATCCCTTACACAGCATTTAGTGCCCCTGGCTGGCATCCCCCTGTAACTCTTTGGAGCCAGTTTTAACTTATTTCTTATCCTATTAACCTATTCCAAAGGAATTCTGCGGGTCTTTTGAGTGACTCTGACCCCCACCCAATATCTTTAGGAAATGGGCAGAAATTCAGCATGTCTCATTAAATCTGTTCTTGATGGCATTTTTCATTAGAAGAGAAGGGGATGGAAAATTGGGAGGAAAAAACTATGGCCAGACTGGTCCAGAAAAATCTGTCCCTGTGGCTTTTGCAATAAAATGTGGGGAAATTTGGCTGTGGGACCCAGTGCTCCCAATGATTCCAGGGAAACCTCATCTTCAGGTCTTTGGGAGAGAGATGGGCAGCTGATGTCTCATGCAGACAAAAATTTGGGTGGAGGATGCTCAGATAGGAGCCCCCCCAGACTGACAGTAATTAACAGATATTTCCAAAATAAGAGTGTTTTGCCTGGGGGATAACCCAGGAGGGGTTTGGGGTGGGATTTCACTGGATACCCTGAATGTCAAGGTTGTGCTGGGGGATGGATGGGTTTGGTACCCCCATGTAGGGCTAGAGGGAGGGGAGACTCTGGGGGTGTCCGGGGCGGGAGTCGGGGTCACCAAGGCCACCGAGGCAGGCTCTGAATCTGGGGTGGCAAAAGAATTCCGGGGCTGGGGGGAAATACGGAGGGGAGCAGATGCAGTGGAGGGGCAATATGGGGTAGGGGGGTCAATCTGTG
>JAWWEX010000101.1:1940439-1952905 GCA_035583215.1 Arremon brunneinucha
GCCCCCCCCCCGCCCGCGCGTCTCGCTGGCGTCACGCGGCCGCGGCCAATGGGAGCGCGGGCGGGGCGGGCGCGCGGCGGCCGGTCACGTTTCTGCCCGTATGAAGCCCGAGCCGGGAGGCGCGGGGCCGGCGGGACGCGCCGCGCGCGGTGAGTGGGGGCCCGCCGGGCGCGCTCCTCGCGGCCCGAAGGGGCTGGGGGACCCTTGGGGAGCGACGGGAGGGGGCGGCGAGCGGCGGCCGCGCTGTCAGGCCGGTGTCGGTGTGATGAAGATTGGCGGGCAGGTAGGGCTGTCACTCACGGCGGGGCCGCCGCGCGGGGGCGGGCGGAGCCGCGGAGCCCGGCGGACAAAGCGGCGCGGGCGGCGGGGCACGTGCGGCGGCGGCGGCGGGGACACCCCCCACCCCCCATCCCCTCCGGTGTGGGAAGTAACTTGCCGTTCCCGCCGCCTCCCCGGCCGTGCGGGGCCGGGGCAGCGCGGCTGTCCGTGCCCGGTGTCCGGTTCCCCCTGCGGACTGCCCTCCGGCCGCAGCGCTGCGGTTCTCCGCCGTGCCCCCCTCGGCCGGGCGCGGTGCTTTTGGGGGCACGCAGCGATCGGGGCGGGCTGCACCCCCCGCTCCCCATCCCCCGGCCGGCTGCGGCCATCCGGGGCTGTCCGGTGCCTGCGGGTCGCGCACCCCCAGCCCGAAGGCTGCAGCCCCCCCTACAAGTTGCAGCCGCCGCTCGCAGAGCCGGGAGGCTGGCGGGGCTTTTCGGGGGGCCGTACCCCATGGCCGCTGCAGCCTCCTCCCGCCTGCCGTGCTTGTAGTGGGGCTGCGACCCCCGGCCGGCTGCAGAGCCCCCTCCCCTCCCCTTTCAGCGGCCCCCCGGGGGTCGCAGCCCCAGCCGTGAGCGGGGCCGGCCGCGGAGCCCCGAGCGCGGGGAGCGCTCCCGGCGGGGCTGCCCCGACCCTCGGGCCGCTCGCTGAGCGCTCCCCGGGGGCTGCAGCCCCCCGGCCCCTTGCGAACCTCATCCCCTCAGCCCTCTCCCGGGGATGCCAGCCCCCCTCAGCTGGTCACGGCTCCTCGAGGAGGGCTGGAGCCCCCTAGCTGACCACGACCCCCGTGGAGGGCTGGAGCTCCCTTAGTTGGTCACGGCTCCCGGGAGGGCTGGAGCCCCTCATAGCTGGTCACGACCCCTGGGTAGGGCTGGAGCCCCCCAACTGGTCACGGAGCCCTCTCAGAGGGCTGGAGCCCCCCTAGCTGGTCATGGCCCTCGGGAGGGCTGGAGCCCCCTCAGCTGGCCCCGGGGATGCCAGCCCCCCTCAGCTGGTCACGACCCCCGGGGAGGGCTGGGGCATTCGGTGCCCGGGAAGTTGCCCCGATCAGGGTGCCTGGGGGGCTGCAGCGGGCGGTGCTGGGGGCATTTCGTTTATCTGCAGCATCCCGGCCGTGCAGAGCACCCGGTGAACTCGGGGTGCCCCCCCGGGACAGCGCTGGGCCGGGGGACAGCGGTGCCGCCCCGCAGGGCCTCCCTCAGGCGGGCTCGCCGCCAGTGCCCGAGCGTGGCCCTGGCAGCAGTGCCGCATCCCGCCGGCTCTCCCGGGACAAACCCCCCGTGCCCCCCGAGATCCCCCGGTGCCGCCTTCTCCTGGCGCGCCCCATTTCCCCAGGGCACCCCCTTCCCCCTGGAACCCTCCGCGGGACCCCTGGGCAGCTCCCCCCATCCCACAGCGTTGGATGAATACTCCAGAAATCCCTTTTAGTTGCTCTGCAGCAATGCAGGGAGGGCTTCTACATCATAATAACCATCATAATAATAATTATTATTATTTGAAATTTATCCTGCAATTTTTTTGTTGCATTTCCGTCCGCGGGAGGGTGGCTCCGCCGGTTTGGCATTGTGCAACTCGGGGAAGTTTTGCCGAGCTTTTTGGGGTGTCCCTCCTCTTCATCCCAGCCCTCGCCAGGTGTCCAAGCTCAACTTGGGCTCGGGCTCTTTGTTTGGGCTCTTCCCGGTTTTTCTCGCTCCCAAGGATCTTTTTTCCCACTATCTCGCCGCCCACCGGGTAACGGGAAACCCTAAACCCGGCAGGATATTTTCAAACTCCCAGCCGGGGAGATTAGATGGAGGAAAGGGGGGGGATGGATTATTTTTGGCTGGGATGCGGGACAGCTGTCTGCCGGGGAGAAGCAGAAAATAGAAGAGGAAATGGCTTAATTTGGCTTTTTTCAACTTATTTGGCTTTTAAATCCTGAAAGGTTTTGGGGTTGGAGTGGGGAAAAGCAGAGTGTGGCTCAGAGGATGTGGATTTGATGAAACTTTTGGACATCGTGCCTCCAAAACTGCTGACTCGGTGTGGCTGGCATCATCCCCTTGTATAAAAGTGGGGTATAAAACACCCCAAAACCTTTGGGGTCTGATATTTGGGGGGCTCTTTCCAACCTCATGTGGATGGGGAGAGAGGGATTTGTGTGAATTAATTGGATTTTGGGAGATTTGGGTGAAAAAGCAGCGCCTTGTTTGGGTTTAAGCTATGTGGAGCAGGCGGATGATGGGATCAGGATTCCCCCTTATTTTTTTTCCCCTCCTCCCTCCTGTTTTATTTAACTCCCTGCACTGAGATTCCTTCGTTAGGAGCAAAAGTTAATTGCTTGGGGCTAATTACAGGAGAGGTTAATAGGGGAGCTGGCAGTGTCAGGAAGAGAAGGAGATGCTCTGTTCTTTAGCATCCCAAAATTGGCCTTTTTAAGGCATTTTGCAGCCCTTGCCCCCCAAAGCCAGCCCATAAACCCCTTCACTTTAACCTGAGATCTTGATAATATTAGATATTTATTTATAAATAACATTAAACACTCCCTGATATCATGGGGTGAGGGAAAAAACAGGGAGAAAAGTGATGCTGAGTTTATCCACTGGAACATATTCCATTTTCCCTCCATCGATTTTGGGAGGGGAAAATAAAGGAAATATCATTTTTTATGGAAATCTCCCTTTAAAGACATTACCTTTTTTAAAAAGTTATGCCTTTTTTAAGGAAAACCTTTTTTTTTTAGGGAAAAGTTTTTGGTTTTTTTTGAAGGAAGTCACCTTTTTTAAGGAAATCTCATATTTTTTCCTTAAGTTTTTTTTTTAAGGAAAGCTCATCTTTTTTCCTTAAGTTTTTTTTTAAGGAAATCTCATCTTTTGGATTAAATGCATGAAGTTGTGTTGGGAGAAGAGTGTTTTACCCCTCTGGCACATCAGGAATAACTCTTTTTCCAACTCAAGGATAAAACAAGACCGTCATGGGGCAGCTTTGGATTTTGGCTTTTCCAGGGAACTTGTGAATTTTTGTATTTTTTCCAAGTTGATGGAAATCACCTATAAATTTCTGAGTGATAACAGGGTTTTTATCCTCCCACAAAACGTAAATATTGGTTTGGTCCTGCTGGGAAGAGCATCCTTCATCCATCCTCATCCTCAGGGGTGCAGGACTGCACCTCTGGTACCATCATCATCCTGGTTGGGTTTGTGGGATGGATTTTTGAAATATTTCCTAAAATCATGGAGAAAATGCACCTGGGGTGCTGGGACACCCCAGTATGGTGTGATTTTCTGGGAGCTGCTGTGGCTTGGAGGGATCAGTGAGATGAGGACAGGGGATGGGATGGGATGGGATGGGATGGGATGGGATGGGTGCACAGTCCACACTTCCTAAAGCCAGGAGGAAACTTTGGCCACTCTAAGGGATAAACTAAGGGAGATTTGGCTTCTGCAGTCCTGGTGGAAAGCCAGATCAAGCATCAGGATCATCTTGCTTTAGGCTGGTGCATCCCAGCATCCTGTCCCCACTTATTCCCCATCCTCACCTCACTGCAGCACGTGGAAATCTGATTTTTTGGGGTGCTAGTGGGATAATTTACAGGACCCAGACAATTCCCAGTTCCATTTAGCATCCCATGCACTGTCAAATACTTGATTCCCAAACAATTTTTGCCCCCACCAAAGAGGGTGTTAACAAATGCCCTCTAATTAGCCCCAAAATAAATTAATTCCCAGCGTCATTAGCCAGATCATTAAGATGCCGGCTCCAAAGAAGAATCCGGAAGGGTGGGAATTAATCCTCAATTAAATTTAAACTCGGGTTTATCTCTGCCTGCAGCCTTGACAGGACTGAGGGGGTGCTGCAGGTGGTGCCCATGGGCAAACCCTGATCCCGGTGGGATGGGGCTGCCTTTGCCCAGCTGTGCTTTGCAGCTGGATAAATAAGAGGGGAATTTGGCCTCAGTGCTTCCCAACTGCTTGATTATATCTTATTTTTTTGGCTTTTCCTCTTCCAAGCAGGAACACAAACCCTGGGTAGTCCCAACTCTGGTTATTTGGTGTTTGTGAAATAGTTGAGTTGCAAAAAACCTTGAAATCCACCACAAAACCACTTCCCAAAGCACCATATCCACAATTTTAAAGAATTGTTATTTACTTATTATTTTATTTTATTTTCATTTTAATTTATCTCCATGGGTCCAGCTGTGAAATCCACCACTAAACCACTTCCCAAAGCACCATGTCCGCAATTTTAAAGAATTGTTATTTACTTATTATTTTATTTTAATTTAATTTTAATTTCATCTTATTCAACTTTTGTTTCTTTTCTTTTTATTATTTCATCTTATTTAATTTTTTGGTTTCTATTCTTTTTGCTTTGGATTAGCTGATTTAGTTAATAAGCACTTAGTGAGCTCAGGGTGCTTATTATTGTTTTATTTTATTATTGTTTTATTATTGTTTTATTTTATTATTGTTTTATTTTACTATTGTTTTATTTTACTATTGTTTTATTTTACTATTGTTTTATTTTTATCTTATTGTTTTGTTTCATTATTGGTTTATTATGGTTTATTATTATTTATCATTGGTTTGTTATTGTTTATATTATTCATTATTGGTTTATTGTTTATTATTGTTTATTATTGCTCTGTTTTTGTTATTGTTTTATTTTTGATCTTAATTTTAACTTTTATTTATTTTTTCTGCTTTATCACAATTTAATTTTTTTACCTTGACTTTCATTTCCCAGGCCATGCTTCCCTCACCTTTCAGCATCCTGTGCCACCTGTCCCATACAAAATAAAAACCCAAATATCCAGCCATAAACCCTCAGGTTTAGATTTGCACCCCAAAAATCAGATTATCCCTAAAAATCAGATTATTTTGGTGCAGGTGGAGTAGAGAGAGTGAAACCCAACTTGTTTCTAGGGGAAAAAAAAAATTCCCCCCTGATGTTCAATCCGGAGCTTTTGGCTTTACAAGGTGTTACAAAAACGATGAAAAATGTTATTACTCAACGCAGAGTTTTTGGCCAGGTTTTCCCTTCCCTGCCTGTGCTGGCTGCCTGGAGCCCTGCCAGCAATCTCAGAAAGCCAATTAAAAATAATCCCAATTCTGGCCCAGCCTTGGGAAGCTTCTGTTTTATTTCTTGCCCCGTTTCGTGTTTGTTTGCGGATGTGTTTGGGAGTGGGTTTGGGGGGAGCAGGAGCAGCCTCGGCCTCCCCAGGCCCCTGAGCTCCTTCAGCCTTGGCTCGGAGCTTCAACCCCTTGGAAATTTTTCCATCTCAGGAAAAGCTGATTTTGTTTTCCTTTTTCCCATTTTCCCCTCCTTTCCCCCCTTCCTCTCACTCTTTTTTCCTTTTTCCCCTTTTCCACCTTTTCTCCTTTATTTTTTTTACTATTTTCCTTCCCGTCTTTTCTTTTTTCCCCTTTTCTCTTTGTCACTATTTCCCATTTTGTTTTCTGCTTTATTTTCTTTCTTTTTTCCTTCTTTTAAAATATTTTCCTTTCTCTTGTTTCATTTTTCTTGTTTCCTTTTCCCTTGTTTTATTTTCCCCTTGATTGTCCTGATTTTCCTTCTTTACCTTTTACCTTTCCTTCTTTACCTTAACCCTAAACCTTTTAAAAATCTTTTCCCCTTTTTGCTTTGCTTTCCTTTCTTTTTTTTTTTCCTTTTTTTCCCCTAAAAAAAGAGGAATGTTTAATGGTTTTTTCCCTTTCCCCCTCTGTATTTCTCACTCCTATTTTTCCCTTTTCTGCCCTTTTAAATTTTCTTTTTTGCCTTTTCCTCTTTCCTTATTTCTTCTTATTTTTTTTTTAACTTCTAGTTTTTCCTTTGCTATTTTGCCATTTTTCCCTCTTGTTTCCTCCTTTTTCCCCCTCAATTTTGGCAGCCCAGCCCTGTCCAAGCAGCAAACCCAACATTTTCCATCCCACACTCTCTGATACCCCCCTCAATACCACCAGCAAGGCAAAACTTGGCCAAATAATGAAAAAAAAATCCAATATTGAATTTTAGCAGATTCCTTTCCATCACCAGATCAGCAGTGTGTTACTCCCAGGATTTTTTGGTGGAGCCTCTCCCATCTCCATCACTCCCAGGTACATGGAGGGCACTTTATGGCTTTATAAACCCTTCAAATATTTTGTTTTTTAAACACTATTTGAAGCTTCCAAGGCAAGTTGGAGAATAGCAATTACCAGCTCCTGGATCCCTGGGTGAATTCCCACGGTGCTGCTGGATGTAAACCACTTTAGACATTTTTAATGCTCCTGAGCAATAAATTTAAAAGGGAATTTATTGTTCCAAGCTGCTAATTTCTCCATCCCAATGCTGCCTGTTGCCGAGCCGGGAGCCTGGATGGAGATTGTGATGCTATCCCAGAAAAAAAAGTCTTTTCCCTGCTTGATTTTTCTCCTTTCCCTTGTTTGATTTTCCTCCTTTTCCTGCTTGATTTTCCTCCTTTTTCCTGCTTGATTTTCCTCCTTTCCCTTGTTTGATTTTCCTCCTTTTCCCGCTTGATTTTCCTCCTTTTCCTGCTTGATTTTTCTTTTTCCTGTTTCATTTTCCTCCTTTTCCTGCTTGATTTTTTTCTTTACCCCGCTTGATTTTCCCCCTTTTCCCTGCTTGATTTTCCTCCTTTTTCCTGCTTGATTTTTCTTTTTCCTGTTTCATTTTCCTCCTTTTCCTGCTTGATTTTCCTCTTTTTCCCTGCTTGATTTTTCTCCTTTTCCCACTTGGTTTTCCTCCTTTTCCTGCTTGATTTTTCCTGCTTGATTTTCCTCCTTTTTCCTGCTTGATTTTCCTCCTTTTTCCTTGCTTGATTTTCCTCCTTTTCCTTGCTTGATTTTCCTCCTTTCCCTTGCTTGATTTTTCTCCTTTTCCTGCTTGATTTTCCTCCTTTTCCTGCTTGTTTTTCCTACTTTTCCCTTCTTGATTTCCCTCTTTTTCCCTGCTTGATTTTCCTCCTTTCCCTGCTTGATTTTCCTCATTTCCTTTGTTTGATTTTCCTCCTTTTCCCTCCTTGATTTTCATCATTTTTCCCTGCTTGATTTTCCTCCTTTTCTTCCTTGATTTTCCCCCTTTTCCCTGCTTGATTTTCCTGCTTGATTTTCCTCCTTTTCCTCCTTGATTTCCCTCCTTTCCCTGCTTGATTTTCCTCCTTTTCCCACTTGATTTTCCTTTTCCCTGCTTGAGTTTTCTCCTTTTCCCTGCCTGATTTTCCTCCTTGATTTTCTCCTTTTCCCTGCTTGAGTTTTCTCCTTTTCCCTGCTTGTTTTTCCTCCTTGATTTTCTCCTTTTCCCTGCTTGATTTTCCATCTTTCCCCTGCCTGATTTTCCTCCTTTTCCTGCTTGATTTTCCTGCTTGATTTTCCTCCTTTCCCTTGCTTGATTTTTCTCCTTTTCCTCCTTGATTTTTCTCCTTTTCTTCCTTGATTTTCCTCCTTTTCCCTGCTTGATTTTCCTCCTTGATTTTCCTCCTTTTCCTGCTTGATTTTTTTCCTTTTCCCCCCTATTTTCTATTTTTCCCCCTATTTCCACAATCTTCCTGCTGCCTCTTTCCAAAGGGAGGCTCCTGGTGAGTGAGGCTGATGAGCTGAGCCCTCTCCAGGTCTTTTATTTTATTATCCCCTTCATCAGCTCATAATAAATAATTATAAATAATTATAAATAATTGGCTCAGGCTTGGTGGGTGGAGGTCTCCCCTCCAGACCATCCTGCGTCCCATGTTCTCCATCCCACCTCTCACCCAATTTAGATAAAATTATTCAAAAAAAACCCCAAAAATCTGAATTCTGAGGAGATGAACTTTGCTGGAGGAGTTAAAAACAAAAAAGAAATAAAAAAGAAATAAATTCTTATTATTTTTGATCTCAATCCCAAGAAAATCCCATTTCTATAAAATGCCTGCCAAGGTCTTTTAATGCATTTATGGGCAGAAATTGGTTTCTTTATATCTTGCTGCCAGATCCAAGGTCTTGTAACTCCTGCAATTAATTAATTGCTCTAAAACAAAAAAATAATGAAGTGGGTAAAGAACGAACTTAACTATCATAAAAAATGAACAATAAAAAATAAATAGTGATACATACTCAATAGCCAATAAAAAGTAAATAGTAAATAATTAAAGATAATAATGAATTAAATACTAAATGCTATCAAAGGGTTATTTTCCTGTAAGGTGATGCTGATGGGATTTTCAGATTTAGATTTTTTTTTAGATCCCTCTCCAGCTTAAGGGATGGTGCCAGGTTTGGGAATGCCAAGGCAATTTTCATAGATGCAATTTTAGTGATGCTCCTTCAGTTTTGGGAATGATGGTGCAACTTCAGGGATGCTCCTCTACCTTCAGTGATGCTGATCTGATTTTAAATTTCTGGTGAAATTTTAGGGATGCTGATGAAATTTTAGAGATCCTGCATCAATTTTGGGGTGCAGGTGCATTTTTAGGGCTGCTGCTGCAATTTTAGGGATGCTGGTGCAGTTTTAGGGGTGCTGGTGTGAGTTATGTGGAGCTGGTCCAACTTTAGGGGTACTGGTGCAGTTTTAGGGATGTTGGTGGAATTTTGGGGCTGCTGGTGTGAGTTTAGGGATGCTGATTCATTTTTAGGGATGCTGCTGCAATTTTAGGGATTCTGGTGCATTTTTAGGGATCCTGGTGCAGTTTCAGGGATCCTGGTGTGAGTTTATTGATGCTGGTTCATTTTTAGGGATGCTGGTTCATTTTTAGGGCTGCTGCTACAATTTTAGGGATCCTGGTGCATTTTTAGTAATGCTGGTCCAACTTGAGGGGTATTGGTGCAGTTTTAAGGATGCTGGTGTGAGTTTAGGGCTGCTGCTTCATTTCGAGGGATTCTGGTGCAGTTTTAGGAATGTTGGTGTGAGTTTAGGGATGCTGGTGCAGTTTTTAGGGTTGCTGGTGCAATTTGAGGGATGCTGGTTCATTTTCAGGGATGCTGGTCCAACTTTAGGTGAATTGGTGCAGTTTTAGGGGTGCTGCTGCAGTTTTAGGGGTGCTGATTCATTTTTAGGGCTGCTGCTGCAATTTTGGGGATGCTGGTGCAGTTTTAGGGATACTGATGCAGTTTTAGTGATGCTACTGCAATCTTAGGGATGCTGCTGCATTTTTAGGGATGCTGGTGCGTTTTTAGGGATCCTTATCCATTTTTAAGTGTCTCTCATCCAATTTTAGCAATGCTGCTACAATTTTGTGGGTGCTTATCCCAGTTTGAGGCTGCCTGTGCAGTTCCAGGGGTTCTGATGCATTTTTACCAACACTTCTCCATTTCTAGTGAAGCTCCTCCAACTCCTGGCCCCCTTCAATCCCACTGTCTCAACCATCACTTTTTATCAAGTTTTTTTTTCACTCTTTTTAAGAATTTCAGTGTTTTCTCCTCATACCAGGAGCTTTTCCTTCTTTCCAACATCACCTTTGCCACCTTAATCCCACCCTGCACCGTGCCAAATCATTCCTCCTTGCCTAAACAACCTCCAAAAGGTTTTATTTTTATTTCCCTCTTCTTTCCCTTTTAAATTTACCACCCCAAACAGTGGAGCTGAAGGTCCTGGTGAGAATATTTATGCTAAAACCACAAAATAAAGCGATTTAGAAGCATCTTTAATAGCTGAGAGCCTGGCAAGTGGCCAAGGTTATCTCAAGGTAGAGACATCAGGGGGGTTCCTTTCCCTGCAACCATTCTTGCAGGGATTTGGCTCAACAGGGGAAAAGAGAGAAATTCCCAGGGCTGTTATCCCTGCAGGAATTACTGGGAGCGTTTTCACCCTGAATTAATTGTGCTTGGAGAGGAGGAGAGGGGCTCAGTGCAGCAGGGCTGGGATAAACTGGGAATGCTCAAGGATTGGGAAGTGGCTGGGTTGGTGTTCCAGTCTCTTCTGGTGAAATCTGGTGTAAATCTGGTGTAAATCTGGTGTAATTCTGGTAAATCTGGTGTAAATCTGTGTAAATTCTGATAAATCTGGTGTAAATTCTGGTAAATCTGGTGTAAATTCTGGTGTAAATTTGGGTAAATTTGGTGTAATTCTGGTGAATCTGGTGTAAAATCTGGTAAATCTGGTGTAAATTCTCCTAAATTTGGTGTAAATCTGGTGTAGATTCTGGTAAATCTGGTGTAAATTCTGGCAAATCTGATGTAAAATCTGGTGTAAATCTGGTAAATTTGGTGTAATTCTGGTGTAAATTCTGGTAGATCTGGTGTAAATCCGGTGTAAATTCTGGTAAATTTGGTGTAATTCTGGTGTAAATTCTGGTAATTCTGGTGTAAATTCTGGTGTAAATCTGGTGTAAATTCTGGGAAATCAGGTGTAAAATCTTGTAAATGTAGTGTAAAATCTGATAAATCTGGTGTAAATTCTCCTAAATTTGGTGTAAATCTTGTGTAAATTCTGGTGAATCTGGTGCAAATTCGAGTAAATCTGGTAAATCTGGTGTAAATTCTCCTGACTTTGGTGTAAATCTGATGTAAATTCTGGTGAATCTGGTGCAAATTTTAGTAAATCTGGTGTAAATCTGGTAAATCTGGTGTAAATTCTGGTAAATCTGGGGTAAATTCTGGTAAATCTGGGGTAAAATCTGGTGTAAATCGGGTGTTACTCGGGTGTAAATTCTGCTAAATCTGGTGTAAATGTGGTGTAAATCTGGGCAGTGATGGGGTAAATCCCAACTGCAATATGGGATTTAATTCCCTTAGCAGGATTGCCATCCCCAGCTGCTCCAGCCATGCCCCCACACCCCAGTGCTGCCCTGGGGGCTGCTCCCCCTTTCTCTGGCATGGCTGCTGTGGGCTGGGGGCTCCCCAATCCCCTGCAGCCCCCCCTGAGCTGGGCAGACAGAATCCCCCCCTTTGTTTCCTGCTCGTTCTGGAGGCTGGAATGCTCAACAAGCCCCTCTTTGTGCTAATTGAATTAATGGCTGGGGCTGAGGGCAGTGGGGATGAGCCACACAGGCTATAAATACCTGCTGGGGGGGTCTGGGGGGCTGCCAGCCCAGCAGCAATTCAACCAGCATCAAATTAATTCCAATTAATTGACTCAGACTTCACCCGATTGATTGATTGATTTATGCTCAAAAGCCAAAGGTTGATTGGGTTCTAATAGAAAATTATCAATGGATCAATTTGGAAGGGAAAGTCAGGAGTTGGTTTGCTCCTAATAAAAATTTATTGGCTGATTTGAGGGGGAAAATTGTGGGTTGATTGATTTATGGTGGGAAATTTGTTTGATTCATAATAGCAAATAGCGGGTTGATTAAGAGGAGAAAAATATGGGTTGATTTGTACTAGGAAATTATTGATGGATTTATAATAGGAATATATGGAAAGTAAAGGATTTTATAATAGAAAGTAAAGGATCAGGTTGTAACAGAAAATGATTGATTTATAATAAAAATAGTGGTTGATTTAAAATAGGAAATTATCATTTAGGTGATTGATAAAAGGGAATTATTAAGCAGGAGAGCAGTGTGAGCGCTGGGCAGTTTTGAGGGAGGAAAATCTTGGAGTTCCCCATAGCAAAGTGCAGCTGGTGATCAACCTGTTCATGCATTCCTGAAGGAAATGAACTTTTCTGATGCAAAATAAACATCCCAGTGGTGATTTCCAGGGAAAAACCCCACTTGGGTGCTTGTGCCCACCCTCCTGGTGCTCCTCCTGCCAGTGCCTGAGTGCTTCAGCTTGGTGGATTCTCAGTTTCCTGGAAAATTCCTTGTCCCTGTGCTGGTTTTTTTGGTTACAACCTGAATTTCAAACTTTACATTTCTTTTGCAAGCAAGGAAGGGGAATAACACAGAATAAAGCTGCAGCAATGGAGTCTGAAAGAAATTTGAAACTTGCTGCTGAGTGAGTTTTAGCTGCCAAAAGTGATGTTGGTCTTCCACAGGAGATGGAGATGATTTTTCCAGCTGATAAATGAAAGTTTTCAGTGAAGAGATTGGGATATGTTAGTGAACTTTTATTAGGTATCATATCATATCATATCATATCATATCATGTCATGTCATGTCATATCATAGTATTACAATACAATATACAATATACAATATACAATATACAATATACAATATACAATATACAATATACAATATACAATATACTATATAGAATATAGAATATATAATATACTATATATAATACACAATATACAATATACTATATGCTATATA
>JAWWEX010000101.1:1955649-1976981 GCA_035583215.1 Arremon brunneinucha
TATACTAGATACAATATATCATATACTATATATAATATACAATATACTATATATAATAGATAATATATTGTATATAATATATAATATATAATATATAATATATAATATATAATATATAATATATTGTATATTGTATATTGTATATTGTATATTATATTATAGACATTATATAAGATATAATATATAATAGATATAATATATAAAATATATATTGTATATAAATATATATATTTATATACAATATATATTGTATATATAACATATATAATATATATTATATAGACAATATATATATTATATCATATATACAATATACAGTGTATATAATATAATATATTATATATATTATGTGTCTACAAATATAATATATATTATATATACACAATATATAATAGTATATGTACTATATATTTAATATATATATTATATATTTATATACAATGTATTTTATATATTCTGTATATAATATATATAACATTAATAATAATAATAGTAAATACAATCAATCCAATTAATAGAAATATGTCTAATATAAAGTTCTTTTAATGTACAATAAAATTAAGCAGTGACATGGCTGCAAAAATGGGGATTATCCTAAATCTGAGATTTTTAGCCTCAAACAGCAAAAATTCCCATTCAACTCATTGCACAGTAGGGGAAAAAATCAGTGAATAACAAATTTCTTCCAAATTATTTTGCTGTTTTAGCATATGGAACATCACATCTTTCTGCTTCTCTGGGTAAGGAACCCTGAGCATGTCACTGGCAGGGACCAAGTGCAAAGTTCCTATTTATTTATTTTTAATGTGCATGGGGAAATTCCCCAAATGCAATATAAACATCCACCAAATCCCTCTGTGATCCCCAGCTCTGGATCTCAGCTGCATCTTTGTGTCCACTGTACCATTAATTAACAAGATTTCCAAATATTTGCTGCAGCCCAAAGTGCTTTTTGCCCCTGGTGCTAGAAATAAAATCAGGCAAATCCTTAACACCAATTTGGGTGCTTTATTCCATTTAACATTTCTCTTTCCATTCCCTTTAAGACGGGGTGTAGTCCCCGTTTATTTTAGGGGTGCTGGGTGCGTGTCACATGAAACTGAGGGGAACTGTTGGTGAAATGATATCCCCAATCCCAAAATAGCTGCGTGCCCGCAATCCCCGCTGGATCCTGCAACCTGAGCCCCGGAGCCTCGGGGCACGGCCGGGCCAGCGCCTCCCGCGGTGCCATCCCGCCTTTATTTACACGAGCTCGCTCCTCCTGCTGCTGTCAGCCCATCGGAACAGCTCGTGCCTGCAGCCCTGGTTTGGCTTTCCACGTGAGCAGCTTGAATCCTTGTGGGGAAAGTCTGGGAGTTGAGTAAATCTGTGTTGGGTGCCTGATCTGCTCCCTGTGTGTGGGGAGCTGGAGCATCCCTGCTCCAGCCTGGGATAATCCTGTATCCTTCCTCACAGGGAGCTGGAGCATCCCTGGTCCTGCCTTGGATAATCCTGTATCCTTTCTCACAGGGAGCTGATGCATCCCTGGGCCAGTCTGGGATGATCCTGTATCCTTTCTTACAGGGAGCTGGAGCATCCCTGGTTCAGTCTGGGATAATCCCTGATCCCTGTATCCTTGCTCGCAGGGAGTTGGGGCACTCCTGGTCCAGTCTGGAATGATCCCTGAATCCTTTCTCACAGGGAGCTGGAGAATCTGGTCCAGTCTGGGATGATCCCTGATCCCTGTATCTTTGTTCACAGGATGATCCCTGTATCCTTGCTTGGTACCACAAGCACAGGGGAGCTGGGATATCCCTGAGCATCTCTGCTCCAGCCAGAGTGATTCCTGTATCCTTTCTCACAGGAGCTGGAACATCCTTGAGCATCTCTGCTCCAGCCTGGGATAATCCCTGTATCCTTGCTCACTGTGTGCACAGGGAACTGAAGCATCCCTGAGTAACCCTGGTCCAGCCTGGGATGATTCTGTATCCTTCTTCACAGGGAGCTGGAACATCCTTGGTCCAGTCTGGGATGATCCCTGATCTCTGTATCCTTTGTCACAGAGAGCTGGAGCATCCCTGGTCGAGCCAGGGTGATCCCTGATCCCTGATCCCTGTATCCTTGTTCTCTGTGTGCACAGGGAGATGGAGCATCCTGGAGCATCCTTGGTCCAGCCCAGAATGATCCTGTATCCTTTCTCACAGGGAGCTGGAGCATCCCTGAGCATCCCTGGTCTGGCCTGAAATGATCCTTGTATCCTTGTTCACTGGGAGCTGGAGCATCCCTGGTTCAGTCTAGGATGATCCCTGATCCCTGTATCCTTGTTCACAGGGAGCTGGAGCATCTCTGAGCATCCCTGGTCCAGCCAGAGTGCTCACAGGGAGCTGGAGTATCCCTGGTCCAATCTGGGATGATCCTGTATCCTTGCTCATTGTATGCACAGGGAGCTGGAGCATCTCTGAGCATCCCTGGTCCAGTCCAGGATGGTCCCTGTTCCCTGTATTGCTGTTCACAGAGAGCTGGAGCATCCCTGGTATGATCCTGTATTCCTGCTTGGTGCTCCAAGCTCAGGGAGCTGGGATATTCCTGAGCATCCCTGCTCCAGCCTGGGATGAGCTGTATCCTTTCTCACAGGGAGCTGGGGCATCCCTGAGCATCCCTGCTCCAGCCTTGGGTGGTGCCTGTATCCTTGCTCATTGTATCCCTGAGAATCTCTGGTTTGGCCTGGAATGGTCCCTGTATCCTTGCTCACAGGGAGCTGGAGCATCCCTGGTCAGTCTGGGATGATCCCTGATCCCTGTATCCTTGTTCACAGGGAGCTGGAGTATCCCTGAGCATCCCTGGTCCAGCCAGGGTGATCCCTATATCCTTTCTCACAGGAAGCTGAAACATCCTTGAGCATCCCTGGTCCAGCCTGGAATAATCCCTGTATCTTTCCTCACAGGGAGCTGGAGCATCCTTGGTCCAGTCTGGGATGATCCTGTATCCTTTCTTACAGGGAGCTGGAGCATCCCTGAGCATCTCTGGTCTGGCCTGAGATGATTCTTGTATCCTTGTTCACAGGGAGCTGGAGCATCACTGGTCCAGCCAGAGTGATCCCTGATCCCTGTATCCTTTCTCACAGGGGGCTGGTCCAGTCTGGGATGACCCTGTATCTTTGCTCACTGTGTGCACAGGGAGCTGGAGCATCCCTGAGCATCCCTGGTCCAGCCTAGATGATCCCTGTATCGTTTCTCACAGGGAGCTGGAGCATCCCTGGTCCAATCTGGGATAATCCTTTATCCTTGCCCCAAGCACAGGGAGCTGGGGTACCCCTGACTATCCCTGGTCCAGCCTGGGATAATTCTGTATCCTGGCTCACAAGGGGCTGGAGCATCCCTGGTCCAGCCCAGGATAATCCCTGATCCCTGCATCCTTTCTCACAGAGGGCTGGAGCATCCTTGGTGCAGTCTGTGACAATCCCTGTATTTTTGCTGGGTGCCCCTAGCACAGGGAGCTGGAAGCATCCCTGAGCATCCTTGATCCAGCCTGAGATGATCTTTGGCAGGATTTTGGGATCTTTGTATCCTTGCTTACAGGAGTTGGAGCATCCCTGCTCCAGTCTGGGATGATCCCTGATCCCTGTATCCTTTCTTACAGGGGGCTGGAGCATCCCTGAGCATCCCTGCTGCAGCCCAGGATGATCCTGTATCCCTGCTCCACCCTGGGATAACCCATCATTCCCATCCTCCCCAGCCCTCCTCAACAGCAGGAATATTTATAAAGAAATTTATCCCCCTGGGCATTTTCAGGAAAATAAAATTGGGATTTTTCTGATGGGAAAAAGCTCCCCAGCCTCCAGTGGGGTTTGGGGTGGTTGGAGGGAGCCATCCCAGACAGGAGCTGGGAGTGGGGCCTGCCTGGGGATGCTGGCAGAGCAGCTGGACTCTCACTCCCAGAGTGATTTGGGGCATTAATACAAACCACTGGGTTTACTGGGATTTTTCTGGATTCTTTTTGGCTCCTGGGCAGGGCAGTTTGATTGGAAAACACAGATAATTTGAATTTTCCTAAGTGTTGGTGATGCCCACTCACATCTGTATTTGCACAACTTCACAGAAATATTCCACATCCACTTCTAATTCCAATTTTCCTAGAATGAAGAGCTTTACTCCTACCCAAATTTATGGGCTAAAGTTTGTTGTGGTGTTTTTGATTTTTTTGGTATTTTTATTTGTTTTGTTTTGGTTTTTTTTTGGTTTCTTTTAGTCCAAATGGAAAGTTTGGGATGATTCTTATCTCCATCCCTTTAGGAACAGGGATATTTGTGCACTGGATTTTTGTTCCAGGGCAAGCAAAAATCACCAAGTAATTAAATTTTTATTGGGATGAAGCAGGGCTGGGGAAAAAGTTGAATGGGAGAGAGTGAAAATAAGGATTGGGAATCCCTGAGTGATATCCTACACCAGCATTCCTGTCTTGTCCTACACCAGCATCCCTGTCTTGCTGGGTTAGAGGTTTGAGTGGTTTTTTTTTCTGCTTTGTGGTGGGAAAATTGTTTTCCTTTCTCTAGGGGAGATAAAAAGAAAGTTGGTTAAAAAAAGGAAGGAAAAGTGGTAATGAAAAACAAAAAATGGGGAAAAAAAAGGAAAATAGAAGTAAAAAGAAAAAGGAAACTAGGTAAAAAATAAAAGAGCAAAAGTGGGAGAAAAGGGAAACAGTAAAAAGGAAAGGGAAAATTAAAAAAAAATTGGTTAAAAAGAAGCAATGAAGCAAAATGGCAAAAAAAGAAAAATGGATTAAAAGCGAAAGGGAAAATGTGGAAAAATAATAGAGAAAGGAAATAAAAAGAAAAAGGAAAATTGGTAAAAGAAAATAAAATGTGAAAAAACAAAATAGAAAAATGTTAGAAGAGAAAATTGGAAAAAAGCAAAAGGAAAGAACGAAAATTGGGAAAAAAAAAAAAAAAGGAGATGAAAAGCAGCTGTCCCCAGGTGAAGGTGCAGTCCCACCCCGGTGTTTCAGCAGCATTCCCTCCATCCCTGCCCTGTCCCTCGGGAGTTCTCCCCCCTCCTGCTGCCCGAGCCCCCCAGCCCTGAGGATGCTCCTGCTGCTCTTTGCTGTCCCCTCCCGCCCTGTCCTGCCCTCCTGAGTGACCTCGGGGCACAGCAACCCCCCCTGGCGTTCCGGGCTCCCTCCGAGTTCCCAGCTGGGATTAACTGGACATGATTTCTTCCCACAGCCCATTAATTTTGCTTTATTGCTGGCCTGATGGCCATTACCCTTTTTTTTTCCCCTGCCAGCTCCTTCCCCCATTAGGTTTGTACAATTAGCAAAATAGGAGCCATTAATGCGGCCTGGGGGCTGCAGATGGGATTTGGGGATGCTCTGAGGGCAGTGAGGCATCCCAGGAGCTGCCCCATGCCCTGCAGGGATGGGCATCACCTGCTCCTGGCAGGATTTTGGGATGCAGAACCATTCCTGTACCTCAGGGATGGATGCAACCATATCCTAAACCAGCTCCTGGCAGGATTTTGGGATGTAGCTGAGCTGAGGGTGAATGCAGCCATGTCCTGAGCCTGCTCCTGGCAGGATTTGGGGATCTAAAGCCATTCTTGTAGCTGAGGGATGGATAGGGCCATGTCCTGAGCCTGCTTCTGGCTGGATTTTGGGATGCAGAGCCATTCCTGTACCTCAGGGATGGATGCAGGCATGTCCTGAGCCTGCTTCTGGCTGGATTTTGGGATCTAAAGCCATTCCTGAGGGTGTGGGATGGATGCAGCAACATCCTGAACCCACTCCTTGCAGGATTTTGGGATGGAAAGCCATTCCTGTAGCTGAGGGATGGATAGGGCCACGTCCTGAACCCACTCCTGGCAGGATTTTGGGATGCAAAGCCATTCCTATAACTGAGAGAGGGATGCAGCCATGTCCTGAACTCATTTCTGGCAGGATTTTGGGATCTAAAGGCATTCCCATAACTGGGGGATGGATGCAGCCACATCCTGAACCTGTTTCTGGCAGGATTTTGGGATGCAGAGCCATTCCTGTACCTCAGGGATGGATGAGGCCACGTCCTGAACCTGTTTCTGGTATGATTTTGGGATGTAAAATTGTTCCTATAACTGAGAGATGGATGCAGCCATGTCCTGAACTCATTTGTGGTAGGATTTTGGGATCTAAAGCCATTCCTGTAGCTGTGGGATGGATGCAGCCGTGTCCTGAACCCGTTCCTGGCAGGATTTTGGGATGTAGCTGAGCTGAGGGTGAATGCAGCCATGTCCTGAGCCTGCTCCTGGCAGGATTTTGGGATCTAAAGCTGTTCCTGAAGGTGAGGGACGGATGTAGCCGTGTCCTGAACCAGCTCCTGGCAGGATTTTGGGATGTAAAGCCATTCCTATAACTGAGAGACAGATGCAGCCATGTCCTGAACTCATTTCTGGTAGGATTTTGGGCTCTAAAGGCATTCCCATAACGGGGGGATGGATGCAGCCATATCCTAAACCAGCTTCTGGTAGGATTTTGGGATGTAGCTGAGATGAGGGTGAATGCAGCCGCGTCCTGAACCCGTTTCTGGCAGGATTTTGGGATGTAAAGCCATTCCTGTACCTCAGAGATGGATGAGGCCACGTCCTGAACCCACTCCTGGCAGGATTTTGGGATGTAAAGCCATTCCTATAACTGAGGGAGGGATACAGCCATGTCCTGAACTCATTTGTGGTAGGATTTTGGGATCTAAAGCCATTCCTGTAGCTGTGGGATGGATGCAGCCGTGTCCTGAACCCGTTCCTGGCAGGATTTTGGGATGTAGCTGAGCTGAGGGTGAATGCAGCCATGTCCTGAGCCTGCTCCTGGCAGGATTTTGGGATCTAAAGCTGTTCCTGAAGGTGAGGGACGGATGTAGCCGTGTCCTGAACCAGCTCCTGGCAGGATTTTGGGATGTAAAGCCATTCCTATAACTGAGAGACAGATGCAGCCATGTCCTGAACTCATTTCTGGTAGGATTTTGGGCTCTAAAGGCATTCCCATAACGGGGGCATGGATGCAGCCATATCCTGAACCTGTTTCTGGCAGGATTTTGGGATGCAAAGCTGTTCCTATAACTGAGGGATGGATACAGCCGTGTCCTGAATGTGCTCCTGGCAGGATTTTGGGATGTAGCTGAGCTGAGGGATGGATAGAGCCATGTCCTGAACCCGTTACTGGTGGGATTTTGGACTCTAAAGCCATTCCTGTAGGTGAGGGATGGATGAGGCCACCTCCTGAAACTGCTCCTGGCAGGATTTTGGGATCTAAAACCATTCCTGTAGCTGAGGGTGAATGCAGCCATGCACTGAATCCATTCCTGGCAGGATTTTGGGATGCAGAGCCATTCCCGTACCTCAGGGATGGATGAGGCCACGTCCTGAACCTGTTTCTGGTATGATTTTGGGATGTAAAGCTGTTCCTGTAACTGAGGGATGGATGCAGCCATGTCCTGAACTCATTTGTGGTAGGATTTTGGAATCTAAAGCCATTCCTGTAGCTGTGGGATGGATGCAGCCGTGTCCTGAAGCCGTTCCTGGCAGGATTTTGGGATGTAGCTGAGCTGAGGGTGAATGCAGCCATGTCCTGAGCCTGCTCTTGGCAGGATTTTGGGATCTAAAGCCATTCCTGAAGGTGAGGGACGGATGTAGCCGTGTCCTGAACCTGCTCCTGGCAGGATTTTGGGATGCAGATCCATTCCTATAACTGAGGGATGGGTGCACCCACGTCCTGCCCAGGCTGGGTTGCCCACAGAGCATCCCAGGGCGAGGCAGGGGCTGTGTCACCTCTGTCCTGTCTTGTGTCACCTGAAGAGCCAAGTGTGAAAACACCCACAGCTTTAGGGTAAAAACAACTCCTGTAAGAGCTGGAAATAATAACAAAATCTCTTAAAATAACTTCAAAAATGGCATTTGCATCACTCAGTGCTCAGTGCCTGAGGCACCTGAGACCCCTTCAGGGCACCTGGGGGAAGGAGTTGAGCAGGGCACCCAAGGGTGGCACGGCCATGGGATAGCACCTGCTTGGCACAGAGCCTTGCAGGGCACCCTGATTAGCAAAGATGCTCGTGGGGCACAAAAAATAAAGATGCCAACCAGGCACCCAAATCAGGGAAGGTCATGGCAGGGCCCTCTAATTAGCAGAGAGGCTGGTGTGGCACCTGCATGGCAGAGATGGTGGCATGGGACCCAAATTAGCAAAGACACTCTCAGGGTGTGGGGATGAGCTGAGGTCCTTGCAGGGTTCCCAAATTAACGATCTCATCAGAGTGCCCAAATCAGCAAAGCTCCTCACAGAGCACCCTAATTAGCAGACACCCTGATGTGGCGCCCTAATTAACAAAGACTGAGTTGGTACCCCAGTCATCAAGGATCTTGCAGGGCACCCAAATTAAAGATTCCAGCCAGGCCCCCTAATTAGCAGAGGGGTTTGTGGGGTACCCCAATCAGCCAAGGTCCCAATGGAGCACCCCAATTAGCAAAGGTGCTCACAGGGCACCTTAATTAAAGCCTCCCACACACAAAAGATCTGTGCAGAGCACCCAAATTCCAGACCCAATGTCACTTTTAGATGGAAATACCCCAAAACTCACAAAGAAGGAAATTCCCCAAAACCCCACAAGAGTCAAACATCCAGTGCTGCTGGGCTGGTCACTCCCATCTCATCCCAAAATGGATTTTAGCACATCTGATGCCCAAGCTCTGTAATTCCCATCCAATTTCCATAAAATCAGAGCTTTTCAGTAAAGTCTGACCTTCAGATGAAACCAGATTTTAAATAAAACTACATTTTTCAGTTTTTTTGGTGTCCTGAGAGTGGGATCTGGTAAGGATCTTTAAAGGATCAACTCCTTTTGCCTGACAAAAATTAAATGGGTTTTGCTCAAAACTCAACAAATTTGTGGCAGAAGTTGGACAACAGTGAATTGAGCCCAAGATGTAGAAAAAAATTTATGAATATTGCAGAAAAATTCTAATAATTGTGTTAATTGCAGCATCTGAATGAATTCTAAGTTAAGGGAAATGCAAATAATATTCTATCTATCTTTCTATCTATGTATAATATATATGTATATATTAGAAATACATAATGTAAATATATAAATATAAAATATATATTTTATATACAAATATATATTTTATATAAATATATATATAAATATAAAATATAAATATAAATTAGAAATATATAATGTACATTGTATATAATGTAATGTAATGTAGTGTAATGTAATGTAGTGTAATGTAGTGTAATATAATATAATGTAATGTAATATAATATAATATAATATATAATATAACATAACATAATTTAACATAATATAACATAATATAACATAATATAATATAATATAGCATAGTGTAGTATAACATAGTATAGTATAATATAATATATATGTATATATTATAAATATATATAATTATAATAAATATACATGTATATTATATATGTATATATATGTTTATGTATTTATTTATAGGGGGATATAAAATATATTATTTTGGGGGATATATTTAGGAGTAGAAAATATTGGGAAATATTGTATGTATTGAAGAAAATTAGATCGTATTCCCTGTATATATATTGTGAAATACAATGTTTTATATACATTATATGTATATAAATATGATATATTGGAGAATATAGTGGAAGAACCTATTTGGGAATGTAATATTTGGGGAATATATATATACTGAGCTTTGCCAGCTGGGATTTAATTGATGTTTTTTAATTACCTGTGTGACATCAGGTGGGTCATTCCTTCAGCATCCATCATCCCCCTGCTCCATCTCCTCACTCCACCTTGACCTGATGCATCCCTGGGTGGTTTTCAGTGAGCTCATCTTCACTCTGCATCTAAAAACTCCCAAATTTCCCAGTTTTTAGGTGCTGATGGCAATATTGTGTCCTTCTCCAGACTTGGGAGCTGAATGGGAATCATCATTTTAGGGATGCTCAAACTTGGGGTGAGGTCCCTAGGGATTCCTCTTGAGCAAGAGCTGTGTAAATGTAATTATAGATATAAAACACTCGAGGGTTTGCTGGGCGCTGATTTTATGAGGTTTTGGCTTTTTTCCCTCCATTTTTAAGGCATCCTGCAGGACTTCCTGGCAAAGGGAAGTTTTCTCTTGCCCTGAATCGATGATTTTTACAGGTGGCTCTGTGACATCCTGCTGCAGTGGCCGTGTCACCACCTCTGAGGTCAGTCCTGGTGGACTCTGGAGCAGCCCAGCCTGAGCTCTCAGCTCCTGCAGCTTTCCCTGCGCTTCTGAGCTGCCTCAGCAATGCCCTTGGTGTTCTGCACGTGGGGTTTGGTGGCCCTGGCAAGGTTTGGTGGCCCTGGCAGGGTTTGGTGGCCCCCAGGAGGGTTTGGTGGCCCTGGCAGGGTTTGGTGGCTCCCCAGAGGGTTTGGTGGCTCTCAGGAGGGTTTAGTGGCTCTGGCAGGATTTAGAAGCCCCCAGGATTGTTTGGTGGTCCCCAGGATTGTTTGGTGGCCCTGGCAGGGTTTGGTGGCCCCCCAGGAGGTTTTGGTGGCTTCCAGAGGGTTTAGTGGCTCTGGCAGGATTTAGAAGCCCCCAGAAAGGTTTGGTGGCCCTGGCAAGGTCTGGTGACCCTACCAGGGCCTGGTGCACCCCAGGACGTTTTTGTGGCCCTGGCAGGGTTTGGTGGCCCTGGCGAGGTCTGGTGGCCCTGGCCGGGTTTGGTGGCCCTGGCAGGATTTAGAAGCCCCCAGAAGGGTTTGGTGGGCCCCAGGATGGTTTGGTGGCCTCACAGAGTGTTTGGTAGCCCTGGCAAGGTTTGGTGGCCCCCAGGAGAGTTTGGTGGCTCTGGCAGGATTTAGAAGCCCCCAGGAGGGTTTGGTGGCCCGCAGGAGTGTTTGGTGGCTCTGGCAGGGTTTGGTGGCCCCCAGGAGCTTTTGGTGGCCCCCAGAAGGGTTTGGTGGCCTTGGCAGGGTTTGGTGGTCCTCAGGAGGATTTGGTGAGGGTTTGCCTAACAAGATTTTCAGGAGGGTTTGGTGGCCTCCAGGAGGGTTTGGTGGCCCTGGCAGGGTTTGGTGGCTCTGGCAGGATTTAGAGCCCTCCAGAAGGGTTTGGTGGCCCTCAGGAGGGTTTGGTGGCCCTGGCAGGATTTGGTGGCCCTGGCAAGGTCTAGTGACCCTGACAGGGTTTGGTTGCCCACAGGAGGGTTTGGTGGCCCTGGCACGGTTTAGGAGCCCCAAGAAGGGTTTGGTGGCCCTGACAGGGTTTGGTGGCCCCCAGGAGGGTTTGGTGGCCCTCAGGTTACCAGTGAGAAAACACCCACATCTTTAAGGTAAAAAACCCTCCTGTAAGAGCTGGAAACCATAACAAAATCTCTCAAAATAACTTTTAAAAATGCCATTTGCATCACTCCGAGCTGGGACGCAGGCGCAGCATCCTGTGGGTACCACTCCCAAATTTTGGGGGTTGCTGCGCCCGCACCTCCAAAACACCTTTTTTTTTTTTTTTTAAAATTTTTTTTTCGTGTTTTCTGGGGTGATGAGAGGAAAAGCTAATTGCAATTTGCATGATGCAATCAAGGTGAGCTGATGAGATGCTCAAGGGCTGGCACGGAGGGGGTGGGGCCGTGGTGTCCTCGCAGCCCCCCCATCCCGGAGCCTGTTGGAGCAGCGCTCCCGATTAATGGCTCCGCTTAATCACCCCCCTGTCCAGAGCGGGATTGTCTTACGGATAATTTCGTTTGCCTAACGAGATTTTCACTAATTAAATCTCCTTTCGGTTGGTGAGGTTCTCCCTGCTGGATAAGGGGAAATGTTTGTGAAGGCAGCGCCGCTCCCGGCTAAATAAACCTTTCCACTTGGCTACTGCCAAATTCCCGCTGGGAACGCGGGATGCAAACGCTGCTTTGGCAAATTAATTCGTTCTTGCAACCCTGAAAATGATTTTCCATCCCCCCCACCCCCAAAAATTTAGAGGAGTTGCTTCTTGCAACCCATTTGGGGTCACACATTGTGCATCAAAAAATAGATGGATTTCTGGTGCAAATACCAAATTCCAGAGGTTTTTGGCTTACTTGGGATGGTTTATTAGGAAAATGGTTTTGAGGATCTAAAGTGGCTGCAAAATCATCATTAATGTCTTGTAGTGTTGCAGCAAAATGTTGCCATTCCCCTCCAAAAGTTTAGAGGAGTTGGTTCTTGCAATCCATTTGAGGTCACACATTGTGCATCAAAAAATAGATGGATTTCTGGTGCAAATACCAAATTCCAGAGGGATTTCACTTACCTGGGATTGTTTACCATGAAAAGGGTTTTGAGGATCTAAAGTGGCCCCAAAATCATCATTGTGTCTTGTGGTGTTGCAGCAAAATGTTTCCATTCCCCCCCAAAAAATTAAGAGGAGTTGCTCCCTGCAACCCATTTGTGGTCACACATTGTGCATCAAAACATAGATGGATTTTTGGTGCAAATACCAAATTCTAGAGGGTTTTGGCTTACCTGGGATTGTTTATCAGGAAAAGGTAGAATGGGGTTTTGGAGCTCCAAAGTGTCCCCAAAATCATCATTGGTGTTGCAGCAAAATGTTGCCATTCCCCCCCAGACATTTAGAGGAGTTGCTTCTTACAACCCATTTGTGGTCACACATTGTGCATCAAAAAATAGATGGATTTTTGGTGCAAATACCAAATTTCAGAGGGTTTTGGCTTACCTGGGATGGTTTATCAGGAAAAGGTAGAATGGGGTTTTGGAGCTCCAAAGTGGCCCCAAAATCATCATTGTGTCTTGTGGTGTTGCAACAAAATGTTTCCATTCCCCCCCAAAAATTTAGAGGATTTGCTCCCTGCAACCCATTTGTGGTCACACATTGTGCATCAAAAAACAGATGGATTTCTGGTGCAAATACCAAATTCTAGAGGTTTTTGGCTTACTTGGGATGGTTTATTAGGAAAATGGTTTTGAGGATCTAAAGTAGCCCCAAAATCATCATTGGTGTCTTGTGGTGTTGCAGCACAAGTGGATTTGTTGAAAAATAAATTGGATTTTCTCTTCTCCAAAGAGCCGCAATGCCAGGATAGCAGAATCCTACAGAATCAGGAAAATCAGGAAAATGAATTCAGGAAATTCAGGAAGGAAATTCTTGCCAGTTCAGACAGCCCCATTCACTCCCAGGTTGTGCATCTCTATGTCAAGGTGTTGGTTTTTCTCCTAAAGGTTCCTGTTTCTGCCACCCTCCATGGGAACCTCTGAGCAAACTCACTTTGGATTAAACAGAATGGAATGGACCAGAATGGATCCTTGTAAATGAGATATTCCCAAATACCTCAAATGCTGTTATTTCTCAGTAGATCTCACCTGAGATCCAGAAGGGAGATGTGTTCCACCCCAGGTGTTATATTCCATCCCAGGTTATATTCCACCCTAGGTGTTATATTCCATCCCAGGTGTTATTTTCCACATTTCTCTCCAATGGGAAGTGATCCTTCAAGTTTGGGATTTTTTTACAGGGTTTCTGTAGGGGCTGAACTGTGGGTTGGGACTTAAAATAAATATATTTTATATAAAATAGGGGCTGAACCATGGGTTTTCCATAAATTACACATCGGGCATGAATTTATATAATTATAGGATATGATATACAATGTAGTATAAAATATCTGTGATGTGTGATATCATAAATATATGAGAAATTGTGAATTGTGAGATATAAAATATCTAATATAGTTTTAGAATATAATTAATATGTAATAGATAATATAGAGTATAAAAGATAAAATACAAAATATAATATAGACTATATAGAATATAGATACCTCTATTATATGTATACAGTATTATTAGATATAGGGTAAGCTATGTTATCTGTGTATTGGTTTTATATAATAAATAATATAGATAACAATTATATAGTGTGTCTATATATTATATCTATATATAAGAAGAAATATATATAAGAAGAAATATATAAAAAAAATTTATATATAATATATTATATATTATATATTATAATATATTATATACAATATATAAATAATATTATCTATTATTTAATAATTACTTATAATTACTTATAATTATTTAATTAATATTTAAATAATATATAAAAACAATATTACATTTATATATATTATATACAATATATATATGTTTTATATAAAAATATATAAATATATACATATATGTATATATAAAAATAAATATATAAAATAAAACAATATAATATATAATATAAAATCATATATATAATATAGAGTGTATAATATAATACTATATAATAATATGATACTATATAATAATATGATACTATATAATAATGATATATAATGTAATACTATATGATATAATATAAAGTAATATATAAAAATAAATTCTATATACTATTTTAATATATAGTTAAACATATAGATAATATAAATATATACTACATATGATATATTATAAATACATAGTCATAGATATGTAATATTTATAACTGTATATTTAAATATAATATATTATTAATTATATATTTTTTAATTGAGAGAAAAAGTGAATTACAGGAAATCTAATGGGATTTTAAGGAATGGGAAGGTGGGGCATGCTCCCAGCACCCATGCACAATTCTTGCACACTCCCTGCTCACTCCTTACTCACTCCTTACTCACTCCCTGCTCACTCTGCTGATGCCTTGGAGTGGCTGCCTGGAACAGAGGCCAGACGGAGTTAAGAGAATAAAGTGGGGATTTATGAAAGGCCTTTAACAGACTCACCCTGGGCACTCAGAGCCTCCCAGCATGGACAGTGATCATGAGTTTTTCACACAATTATCAGTTTGGTCCATTTGCATATCAGGGGTTAATTCTCCAATTCCAGCTTCAGCTAATGAAGTCACATTTCCCCAGTTTGCTCCTCCCCAGTTCAGTTTTATTTATAATTTTTGTGACCTGAGGCTGTTGGGTGTCCTTGGTTCTCAGTCCTGGCAGGATTATTTTGGCTGAGCAGACTGAGAGGAGAGCTGGCACTCTGTAAGGAGTTCAGAGTGAGGAATTGTCCAGTTCAGGATCTGAAAAATAGAAAAGCTCAAACGTGAGGCATCATTCTGTGCTCACTCCTTGCACACTTCTTCCACAACTCCATCTCCCTCTTTTCCTCCCACACACGCTCTCACCACACCCCACTACTCCTCCACCAGGAGTATTTTTATTTTTTTGTCTAAAAAGCCCCAAAATATCCCAATTTCCCCCCAGTTTTCCAGAGCTTTGCCCACTGTCTTCCCAGCTGGACTCATCCTGCTGGAACCCACTGGAGCATCCCAGCTTGGTGGTGGAGGCATTTCACAGCTCCTAAATATCTATTGCAGAATATTTAATAAGATCTGGTAATATTTTATACTATTCAATAACGTTTAATGGATTTGAAATAATTTTACATAATTTAATTTAATATTATTTAATAACACGTTCTTGTGGCGTGAGCATCACCTGTGGCTTGTGGAAGGCACCAAGGCTAAAAAAGTCACAGGGAGAATTGTAATAATCCCTTTGGGAGCCAAATAATTGGTGACTGAGGAGAAATATGGAAAAGTAAAATAAAAGAAAATAAATTAACAAAAAGCCCTATGTATTAACGAAACATTAACTCCCAACATGAGCTGACTTCCATGGGAGCTGGGAGTGGGGGATGCTCTGCTCCAAAATCCCACTGGAAGGGAAAGAAAAGAAAATAAAAATGTTTTATCTCTGCTCCCATTCTGTGATAATGATCTTAACAGAGTTGGGAACTGGCAAGGAAAAAAACGTGTGTGGTTTTTAAATGAAAATTGCCTTTGCTCCAGAGGGCTGGGGCAGAGATTTGGACTGTTTGACCATTTGGGGGGATATTTTAATAATTCTTCAATATATTTTATTATTTAGGGGAGTAACCTAATATTTTTGAGATGTAGTTTGTTGTTTATTTGGTTTTTTTGTTATTTACTTAGGGTTCTTTCATAATTTTTTATATATTTTATTATTTTCAGTGTATTTTGGTATTTATTTGGAGTATTTTATTGTTTTGGGGATATTTTGTTATTTATTTAGGATATTTTATTCTTTTGGGGGTGTTTTGCTACTTTTTGAGCATTTAATTATTTTGGGGGTATTTTGTTATCTTTTTGAAGCATTTTATTTTTTCTGTACTCTATAATTTATTTGGGGTATTTTTAAATTCAAATTTAATTTTTAAAATTTATTTGGAGGTGTTTTATTACTTTTTGGGATATTTTTATCATTGAGCACAATATTTAATGAATTTAGGGGCCTATTTTATTATTTTGCTGGATATTTTATATTTGAGGTGATCCTGGTCAGGGCTTGGGATTGCTCCTAGAATTTTTGGCTTTTCCCACCTGCCCCAGCCTTTCTACTCCAAGTAGAACAAAAATTCTAAGGAGAAATAGAATTCCACTTGCAGAATTTCTCTAGATTTGGGAAAACCCTTGTTGTGGTGAAATAGGGATTTATTCCTATGCCAGGAGCTGGATTTTGTAGCAGATATTTCAAGAGGGGAGAGGTCCTGAGGAAGTTTTTTGTGTAAATCCACCTGGTCTGAGGCGTTTTTCAGCTGCAAACACCTGGCTGAAAATCCCTTTTGTCTATTTAAAGTGGTTTTTGGTGCAAAGCTGCTGTTTGAGGGGCTTTTTTGGTGCAGCCACCCATTGAAAGGACATTTTATGATGCAAGGATTGATTTTGATTCAAACCCTCTATTTTAAAGGTGCTTTTCTGGTGCAAACCCTTTTTGTGGCAGTTTTTTTTGGGGTACAAACCCCTTTTGGACAACCTTCAGTTCAAACCCCTGTGTGAAGGACTTTATTTCTGCAAAGCTCTGCTTTAAGGACTTCTTTTTTGCTGAGAACTGCTCAAAGTACATTTTTGGGTGCAAGCCCTTATTTTAAGGACTTTTTGGGTACAATTCCCTGCTTGGAGGAGCTTTTTTCTTCAAACCTTTGCATCAATGGCTTTTTTGGGTGCAAACCCCCAATTTTAATGGCTTTTTTTTCTACAAACTGATTTGGAGGAGCTGCTAAAGCATCATTGAGTTGGGGATGAGAATGGGAACAGAATGTGGATGGTTTTGTAGGGCACAGGGATTATTTGGTGGAAAGAGAAAAGATTTTAGGAGCAGAGAAGGAACCCACCAACAGCTACTTGTGGTGGGTTTTGAGTACTATATATCTCTTTCCCCCCAAATCCATGTCCTTAAATCCTTCTGGTCTTAATGTAAATAATGCAGGGTTTACAAAAATAATTGTATTTTACAAAAAAACTTGGATTTTGCACAAATAATTGTATTTTGCCCCCCATCTGATGAGGAGAAATTCCTGGTCCCCAGTGATGCTCCTTGATGATGTCCTGTGAGCAAAAAAACATTTCACTTTGAAGCTTTCTTTTTACTTTAATTGGCTTTAATTTGGCTTTTCAACTTTTTTTTGGTTTTAATTCCAGCTACTTGTGTTGGGTTTTGAGTATGATTTATCCCTTTCCCTCCAAATCCATGTCCCTGTTGCTTTCTGGTCTTTATGTAAATAATACAGGGTTTACAAAAGTAATTGTATTTTACAAAAATAAGTGGATTTTGCAAATATCCCCCATCTGATGAGGAGAAATTCGTGTTACCCAATGATGCTCCTGGATGATGTCCTGTGAGCAAAAAACCATTTCACTTTGAAGCTTTTTTTTGGTGTTAATTTGGCTTTTAAGCTTTTTTTGGCTTTAATTCCAGCTACTTGTGTTGGGTTTTGAGTACGATTATCCCTTTTCCCCCAAATCCACGTCCTTAAAGCCTTCTGGTCTTAATGTAAATAATGTAGGTTTTACAAAAATAATTATATTTTGGAAAAATAATTGTATTTGGCCCCCCATCTGATGAGGAGAAATTCCTGTTACCCAATGATGCTCCTGGATGACGTCCTGTGAGCAAAAAACCATTTCACTTTGAAGTTTTATTTTGGCTTTAATTCCAGCCAGGACCAGGTGATGGAGGAGCACCACAAGCATCCCTGTGGACATCATCTTCCATTCCAACCATTTTTTTCCTCCTGGTAGCTTCGTACAGGTGGGAGAAATCTTTTCCCTGCTGCTTTTTGAGTAAAAACCCAAAGTTTTCTCCACTTTCCCCCCACTCCTCCGCACCGCGCGCTCGCCACCCCGCTGTCTGTTTTTCCTCACCGAGGTTCAGTTCTAATTATGTTGATTTTCTCCAGCCCACCCCCCTCCTGGCAAGCTTATTAGGGGGAATATTTTTATTTATTATCATTTCGCCCAACTCCTGCCAGCATTTCCAATTACTCTCGCCGCTTCCTTGTAATTGTCTTTCCGTAATGGCTGCGAAACAATTGCGCTAAATGAGGTGGCTCCGGCAAGATGAGGGTTTCACTTCATTAAAGGCTAATGGATTCCCAGCTCCAGCTCTGTGGGCAAAAAAAAAAAAAAAAGGGAAAAAAAAATTAAAACAGAAGAGATTTAACCAAGTTCTTTTATCTTATTGGGGTGATTTGCCCTGGTGTGCTGTGTTTGGGTGCTGAGTGTCCGCGGTGTTGCTCAGGTGTTAAATGGGTTTTTCCCCAAAATATTTTGAAGGGATTTTTATAAATGGTTATTTCTCTAAATTACTGCTAATTTGCAAAAAGCTTCCTTCTTTTTTTTCTTTTTTTTTTTGCTGTGTTTATACTGCTAAATTCTATTTATTGCCATAAATATTATTAAAGAGATGTTTGCTACGTAACGTTGATGTATAACCTGTAATGAGTGAATCCAATACACAAATATTTATAAATAATTAAATAACTACATGGCATAATCCATATCACAGGAGTTGATTAGGATCTATTCACATTGATATATTTATTTATAATGCTTGATATATAGTGATGTGCTGATTATAGAATATGTATTAGATTGCTATAAAGTGCTTGATATAATAAGGAATTATTATCTTGCTATATATTATTTATAATAGCATTAATTAGAAATACAATATATCTAGCTAAATATATTTCTCAATATCATCTATTTACTGCTGTAAAATATCCATTTCTGCCATCAGAAATTGGCCCCAGAGGCAGGGGTGGAGTCAAAGCTTTTGGGGGTTTTGTTGAATTTTGGAGTCTCACTGGGTATTACTTTTGTATTTTAAATTTTTAGTATTTATCCTCAAGCAGATATTATTTGAATGTTATTTTATTTCTAAAAACCTTTTGGTTTTGAAATTTCTCCCATTTTTTCCTGATCCTTTCTCCTCCTTTTCTCTTCTTTTGTGGGATGTAGATGTGTTTCAGGTGCTGGGATGGACCTGGGATCCATCATGGTACCATGTGGAGTATCACAACTCAGGGAAATGATTTTTCTTAAATATTAAACAAAAATCAATTCCCCCAAGAACTTTATATTTTGGTTTTTTGGGGATTTTTTATTTTGAAAAGCAAATTCAAACCCCTGGCCATAGGATGGTGCTCAGGGCTGAAGCATCCTGGCACAGATGTGGGAGTGGGGCTCCATGGCAAAGGGAAATTCAGCTGGTAATGCAGGGAAAACCCTTCAAAAAAGCAAAATTCACAGTGGAGTGAAACGCTGAGCCAGAGCCACCCCCACAATTAGCAGGTGCTTGTGGAAATGGAGAGAATTTGGAGAAGCAGGTTAGAATGGCCAGTTTGTTTTGTGCAGGATCCCACCTGCTGCATTTCCAGAATTGCTGTTTCTGGCAGCACAGTGCACCCCAAAATGGAGGGGAAATTCTTTAATGTGGGGATTGCTGATCACAGAAAATGCTGATTTTCACCAGTGTGTGGGAGGAGAGAAAGCCAAAAACTTGAGAAAAGTTGGTTTTTTTGTGAAAGTTTGACAAATAAATGCAAAGCAGCAGCAGAAGGGGTTAATGCTTATGGAAGTCAGATATGTACATAATACATTTAGAGTTTATAGTTCCTCTATTCCATGGTATCCAGCCATTGGATCTGTTATATTGGATATTATATATAAATATATATGTTGGATTGAGTGTGTTAGATATATATTTTATTATGTCCATCTATTGGATTATATTGGATGGTTATTTTGAATTTTATATATATATATATATACACACACACACGGGATATATATATATATATATGTGGAAGATAGATATAGCTAGAGATACAGATATATAATATACATTGAATATATTGGATATATTTACATTATATCCATCTATTGGATTATGTTGGATGATTATTTTGAATTTTTATATATATGTATATACACACACACACACGGGATATATATATATATGGGAGATATATATAGGATATATATATATATATATATAACAAATATATATATGGGAGATAGATATAGATATAGATACAGATATATAATATACATTGAATAGATTGGATATATTTACATTATATCCACTATTGGGTTATGTTTGATTATTTTGAATTTTTATATATATTCATATATACACACACGGGATATATATATATATATGTACATTGAATATATTGAATATACTTTGAATATATTGAATATGCATTGAATATATTGAATATACATTGAATATGTTGAATGTACATTGAATATATTGAATATACTTTGAATATATTGAATATATTTCATTACATCCCACTGGAAATATTACATGACTGCACTGCATATATTATATCCTTATAGCCACACTATTATATAAATTTAATATTATATCCATTGGAAATATAAGGTGTAATATATCCAATATATGAATCCAATATAAACATATATTTTTTTCTATCTATCCTCTTTTTATCTCCTTTCCCTCCTAATATCCTCTCTATATGTATGGGATGGGTATAGAAATGTTCTTTTAATATATATATAAAGTTATAGAAATATATAAATTTATAATTACATAGATAGAATATAGAATTATAAACATTTTTATAAAATATATAATATAAAAAATATTTATATGTATATATATATAATATAAAACTGATCCAATTATCTTTATCTTGGACGCTGCTCTTTGCATATTCATTATGCTACAACTCCAACTCTTCTGGGTGTTAAACCACTGAAATATGGATTTGCCCACCAAAGCAGGGGAGCAAATCTTGTATTATCTCAGGAAAAACCCATTTTTTTTAAAATTTAAAAATGCCTCTGAACACCTCTTGACTGGCACTGCATCCTTCACTGGTCATTGTATCCCAAGTTTCCTCCAGCTCTGCCTTGCACACATCCAGTGCCTCCCCCAAAAACTGCCTGTGCCCCATGAGAAAAGAAAATTAAAAAGAAAAAAAACATTTGGACATAGGAACAATATAAATATAAATATAAATATAAATATAAATATAAATATAAATATAAATATAAATATAAATATAAATATAAATA
>JAWWEX010000101.1:1981464-2006157 GCA_035583215.1 Arremon brunneinucha
TGGGATCAGCCCAGCACAGGGGGGTTCTGGGCCAGGGCCTGTCCAGCTCTCCCCCACCTGCACCCCAAGGGCTTCTCTGCTTGTATTTCCCTTTCTCCTCTGGTTTTTCCATTCAGTGCAGACTGCCACTTCTCAGATATGATGGAGAGTGGCTCGACCACTTTCTCTGCCATTTCCCTCAGGAAATGCATCCAGTGGGTGCATCTTTCCAGGTTCCATGGATTTATGCACCTTCAGGTTGCATAATGGGTGCATTGAACGTTCTTGGATGTTCTTGAACCTGATCTGCAGGCATGGTCTTACCTTTGACCCTTGTGGGCATCCTCATTTTGTATTTAGCTGGAAGTTTTACTTTGATAAGAGCCAACATCCATGGATTGATTCTTGTGTCCTTGAGCTAATCCTGCCCAGCATCCTTGGTTTGGTCCTTTCCACCATCCCTGCCTTGATAGCATTCCCATGCTTTGATTTCAAACGTCACTTCTCATCAGCATCCTCAGTTTAAATTTACACAATTTCCAGGTTATAAATGTACATATATCTATATATATATATATATAAATGGGCATTTTTCCTGCTAATTCCCATTTTTTGCAGCAGTTTTTGTGGAAGAGCATCCTGGTGAGAGAGGGTTAGCAATTCCCCAGCTGCTGTTAATGCAGGGGGCAGGGTGGTCATGCATGCAGTGAGACCTGACAAGGTCAAGCCAAGAATTTGTTTTCCTTGAAAAAACGAGCCCAAAATTACCAAGCTGAGTAAGAATTCAGGCTGAGCATCCCCAATCCCACATCAACCCTGTTGTTTTCATCTCTTGACTGAAAATCCAAGCAGAACTTTGCAGAAGGAGCTTTTTTTCCTGGCTTTTTGGGGATGCTGCAGCTCCAGCGTGGGGACGCCGGCGCCTCTCTGCTCCCACCTCCGTGCAGAGCTGCGGCAGCCGGGTGCATAGTCGGGCTGTAAAGATAATTAAGTTGCATTTCTGTGCGTTGTTTACTGTTCCTCTGATCCAAGTGTTCCCCAGAGACTCCAGCTCGGGGCTGGTTTTTGTTTTGCAAAGCTCCTCGCGAGTGTGCCCTTCACTCTGCTTCGGGAGCCATTCTCATTTTACTATTATTAAACCATCCCAGACGTTGCCTTATTATGTGCCTTGGAGCTGAAATTCCTCAAGGAGGGGGGGAACACCACTCACATCTGGGCTTGTTCTGCAGATGTTTGCTCTGCTCTAGGAAGGAGCAGACATTAAAGGCTGATGTTGGAGTGGTTTTGCCCCGGGATGGGTTTGCACAGGTCGGCGCGGGATGGAAATGGCTTTGGCACAGAGAGGAACCCCAAAACTTAATTCATCCTAGGTGGGAGATGGGTGTGAAAAGATCTTGTCTTGGCTTCCTCGGAAAGAAATTCATGATTTTTTTCTCCTGAAAAAAGAATTTCAAAGGAGAACCATAATTAAAAATTAATTAAATAAGTAGAGTGAATAGGAAGGATCTGCGCCGCTCACCTGGGGAGCCAAACCTGAAATTTTGACACGGTTTTATGATCAAACCCTATTTTGCACTTTTTAAACTCAGAGTGGGATCCCAGGAGTGCACAGCTGGGGGTGCAGCAGGGATGCATTTTGCCCTGTGGCTGTTGTGTGTTGGCTCTGGGTCTGTGTGCATTTGCAGGTCTGCATGTGTGTTTGCACATGCGTGTCCCATGCATGTTTGCATTTTCCTGTGCATGTTCCTGGGGTGTTGTTGCATTTCTGTGGGTGCTGCCACGTGCATTGGGCTGCTCCCAGCTGCGCATTGCCCCCAGGCTGTGTCTGCAGGGGTGTGTGCCCATTTCCATGTGCATTTCCAGGTGCACACCTCCCAGTTCTCCCTGTGCCGTTGCACATTTGCAATGCAATAAATTTGCATATATGCAAACACACACAGGCACATAAATCTGCATAGCAAAACATCCCTTTTTGCCCACTAAGACCCAGGAAAGCAGAGCTGTGTGCACTGAGCTGTCCACATGCATGGCCATTCCCATCCAGCTCTCCTGATTTACACACCCTCAATAACTTTCTTCCCATTATCCCTAACCCATAGACTCTGGGAAGTTTAATTTCTTCTCTCTAGTAATCACCATTAAATAGAAATTGTCTTTTTCTGTGTAAACACGTCATTAGCGAAGCTGCTTTCTGCAGGGTCCAGATTTCATTTTTATTAAAATGAAACATTTTTTCGGCTCCTCACTGTGTCCGGAGATGAAGAGGATAATTTTAACCCGTTGGGTTGGCCACAGATAATTGCACCAGCGTTTGATTGGGGCGATTAGGGAAATATCTTCTTTTCATGCAGAATTTGCATTTTCCCCTCTTCCTTCTCTGGAGCAGAATCGTGCTTTCCTACCCAGCCAGTTTTAATGATTGTTATCAATCCTAATAAATAGCTTTTCATCTTCCCTTTATTGACTTCTTTTTTAGCTGGGATGGGCTGAAAACCAGGTCCAGGTAAGAATTTGGGATGGGGAAAGACACCAAATTTCAGCTCCTTTTTGCAGGTTGATGCTTAATAAGGGGATTTTTTTTTCTTTTTTTTTTTGGGGACTGAAATGATGCAAGGGAGTTTTGCAGAGGGAGAGAGGTGGGTTCAGTGCCAGGGGTTGCAAACAGCTGTCAGCATCTTCCCTTGCAGGTGTGCAAGGGCCACATCCCCCCAAATCTGTGCTCTGCAGTGATTTTCCAGTGGTCCCAGGCCCAGCAGGTACCTCTGGGAAAAGACATTTTCCCCACTACATACCCAAGAAAATCCTGAAGCTCACACATAAATAAATCCATCTGTTTGATACATCTCACATCAGACAAATAATATATGGCAATGATAGATAATAGACATTAAAATAATACATAATATATGTTATTCCCATCACATCATAGATATATAACCATAAAGAAAGGATGTCTATATATCATAGATATGTAACCGTATAAGGAAATAATAGAGACTAAATAATTTATTGTTCCCGTATTTATAATAAGTATTGTATGATATAAAATGGATTAATGTATTGCAATATAACTTATTATTGCAATATAACTTATACATATCACTCCAATATAATATTGGAGTGATATGTATAAGTTATATATATATATATATAATATATATTTATAACATGTATATATAACACATATAGCATACATGTTATATATAATATTAAGTATTGTATGATATAAAATGGATTAATGTATAATCTTTAATTGGAATATAACTAATACATATTATTCCAATATGTTATGTAATATAGATAACAAATAACATTTATAACATATATAACACATATAATATGTATATTGTATATAACATATATATAACATTAAGTATTGTATGATATACAATAGATTAATGTATAATCTATAATTGGAATATAAGTAATGCATATTACTCCAATATATTATGTAATATATATAACATATAACATTTATAACATAAATAGAACAAATATAGCATGTATATTATATATAACATAAGTATCATTACATAAAATAGATTAATGTATAATCTATAATTGGAATATAAGTAATGCATATTACTCCAATATATTGTGTAATATGTATAACATATAACATTATAACATATATAATACATATAACATGCATATTATATATAACATAAGTATAACATTAAGTATCATATGATATAAAATAGATTAATGGATTATTGGAATATAAGTAATACATATTACTCCAATATATGGTGTAATATATATAACATATATAATATTATATATATATATATGTATGTATGTATTATATATATAATAATATATAATACATATAACATGCATATTATATATAACATATATAACATTAAATATCATATTATATAAAATAGATTAATGCATAATCTATTATTGGAATATAAGTAATACATGACTCCAATATATTATGTAATATATATAACATATAACATTTATAACATATAATAACAAATATGTATATTCTATCTAACATTTATAATACATAATGCTAGACAGCATCTAAACTTCTATAAATGTAATCTATAACATAAAACATATATAATGTGATATAAAATATATAATATAAGATACACAGTGGCGTTAGGTGATGTGGTGGCCTCCCCCCTCTCCCTCTGCCATAATCATACCTTGAATTTCTGCCTAATTTGGCACAAAACCCCCCAAATTAATTCTGAATGTACACATATATACCATACACAATCCATTCACTCCCTTTGCCTTTGAAAATCAAGTTTACCCTTCCAGCGCTACCTGGAAATTCATATCTTCACACATGTGGGAGAAACAGATTCCCCCAAATCCACCTCTGAGCATCCTCCAAAGGCCGATTCCCTGCTGGGACGGGGGTCCAGCCTCTCCCCCTGCCCTGGCTGCTGCTGCTTCTTGTATTTATTTAAAATCCCAGCCCCAGGAGCGTGGCCAGCGCGGCCGCTCCGATGGTGTTTGCACAAGCCCACTGGGGGCCAGCGAGGGATTGTGGGGCGATGGGAAAGCTGCTCTTTTTCCCAAACTGCACCAACCAGCTTGCCTTTTGCTTGCTTTTTTTTTCACCATTCCTTGCTTTTCCTTGCTCTGCCCCCACACCTTTCCCTCGCTTTTTTGTTTTGCTTTTCCTCCGCTTTTTCTTGCTTTTCTTTGCTTTTCGCTTTTTCATGCTTTTTTAGCTTTTTGGTTTTTTTTTTAATGTGGAGGCATGCAAGCAGCCAGGCCTCCACTCCCAGCTAGGAATTCGAGGTGAAAAACTCCCTTTTTGGGCCCACAGGCTTGTTTTTCCCCCAGTTTTTGGGGTTTTGGGGGGACATTGCTGCCACAGGAAAGCGTCACCTGGGTAAGTAAATCCCCGCGGTTCCTTCTCCACCCCACAGAGTGTCCCACTAACATCCACAACGCCCCAAAACGGAGATTTTCCTCAAAATGCAGCAGGACTGTGGCTTGGTCCTCTAGAGAAATGAAATTATGCAGCATCCCCGCTGTTTTGGGAGAAAAGACAGTGGAAATTGTTATTTGTGGCAGCACCAGGGTGCCACGTTGTCTCTGTCACCTGAAGTTTTGCAGCTGGGACTGGGGCGAGTCCAAAGCATCAGCCTGAATTTTGTGTTTTAAGGAAATTTAACCCTTGTTAAACTGGTTGAGGTTGAACTGATTCAGCTCTTCCAAAGCTCCAAACACTTGGGACAGTGTTGGAAAAACATCCAACAAAGCCACAGCCCCCCATGGAAACCCTTCCAGCCCTCAGCACTCCTCTGATGCTGGCAAAAAGTAATTTTATTGTTGTTGCCAACTAATTAGTTGCAGTAACTCTGATAGTTAACTCTGATTAGTTGCAGAAAAACTATTTTTTCTGATGTTGGGAGGGGATTCCCTCTTCCATTTTTCCTTTGGAAACTCAAGTGTAATGATTGGAATCTTCCTTTGTGATGAGGAATATTGATGTCCCCTTCTCACTCACGATTCTTTTATTATCACTCAGCTTTGCCTAGCTGAACATTCCTTGTGCTGCTGATCCCAAATTTACTCCTTATTAATGAGTAAAACATTATTTATTTTCCTCTGAGTGTGGCTTTTCTCTATTTGGGCTGAGCAATTTCACTCAACAACAACTCCAAAAGTTGCATTCAACATTTTTGAAGTTTTTGCTGCCACTGAACTGGGGATTCTCTGCCTGAGCATCATTAGTTCTTGGGACTATTATTATTATTATTATTATTATTATTATTATTATTATTATTATTAAATAATATTTCTTAATGGATTGCAGTGTATTTTGAGCAAGTAAAATTAATCTCAGAAGCTTTTTTTAAAAAAAGAAGGATGCAGAAATTAATTTTGTATCAATTGGCCCTGGGTGATCAACTCCTTGCCCTGATTCCAGGAATTATCCATGGGGCAAATTCCAAGGCTGGGTGGTGAGAGGTGATTCCACAAGCCAGGACTAATCCTTGTTTTTAATTTAAAAGTCACTTAGATGATTGAATTAGAGAATAATGTATCTTATTAAATTATAAAATTGTTATTAAATTAGAAAATAATTTCTGTTGTGAAATTAACTCTGCATTTAAATTTTAAAATTTATAAATGTATTCCTGGCTTGAGGATGCATCCAGCTGTGGGAAAAGATCTGTAAGGATATTAAACCCTGGCAGAGGTTTGAAATTTAGTTTTTTTTGCTCCAAAACCCTCAAACCCACCAAAACACAGATGCAAAACCAGGGATTTAAGGATTGAAATTAGTGTAAGGTTTAATTCTGGTATTTTCAAACTCCAGAGTTTATGTTCCCATGGCAACCGGTATTTTTATCCTCCTGGTTCAGCGCCTGTGAGATGGATCTGTTGGGAAATGTTTTCCCTCTGGGACCCATGAAGATGTTGGGGTTGGGTCAGAAGAAACACAGAAATAAATCCCCACCAGCCAATAAGAAGAATATGCAGGATTCTGGAGGTTGGCCCTTTCTCAACAAACCAGAAAAAGACAATTTTGGGGATGCTTCAACCCAACAGTCAATGGGTGCTTGTGCCACTCTCCAAAATCCACCAAAACTTGTGCTGGAAAAATCTCATTTTTCTTTCTCTGTGTCATTGTTAGATTCTCTGCTTTGGGATGAGCTTTATGGGCTGAGTTGGAACGGTAGGAATTGAAAAAAGTGAGGGAAAATATCCCAAGTTTAAAATGCAGCAACATTATCTAGACCCAAAAGAGTCTTTTTCTCTTGGAAATTATTTATATTGAGCTGCTTTTGCTCAGTCAAATCTCATAAGCACTTATTACCTGACATTGTTTGCTGGCTTGCTTCTTGTAACGATTTCTCAAGCTTTTCAGATCTGTTATGCATGGTAATTTTATTTTTTCCCCCACTGGAGATGAACTGCTTGGTGGAATTCCTCAAAAAAACGTAAAAATGGAAAAAAATTGAGATTTTGTGACTTTTCCATAAATGGACTTGTTGGTAGGGAATGATACCTGTGGATTGTCGGCAAGATGAGATGGAGCAGGAGAGAGAAATGCAGATTTCAAGATGGAAAGGACCTTAAAACTGCAGGATTTTGCTCCTAAAGCCCCAAATGAGGGAAATTACACTGAAAATAATTACAGAAATTTAGTCAAAATCTAGATTGGGCCAAGATTACTCCCCTCTTCCCTTCATATTCAAATCCTAGATATTAAGTAATTTTTAATACAATTTTTTTTCCTGTGACTAGGATGTTCCTAGCATCAACTGGCTCCTAACCGTGGGTGAAAACACTGAATTAAGGAAAAATTACAGATTATTGTGCTGTATTTTTTCTCTTGCCTGCCTCAAACAATGCTGTTGGCATAGAAACAGCCTTTTGTGGAAAGGTCACCTGTGAGGAGGGTGGTTGAGGTGTAATTCAAGGAGATTACAGGGGATTAGGCTGCACTTATATTTATATATTTTTTATAGAGATAGGGTGTGTGCATATCCTACTGTCATATATTCATGGACACCTGCATAGCTACATATATATATATTTATATTTTTTTAAAGGAAATGTGATAAGGGAGCAATATCCAGGAAGCTTTGCTAAATTAAAAAGTCGATGATGAAGGGGATGGGGTTTTTTTCCTATTTTTTTTTTCTCTATGTGTTTTTCCCCCCCTATTTTTCCCCCCTCTCCCTGCCACATGTGGTGGGGCGATATCAGAACCCAGTGCTGCTCCTCTGTGTTTTTCTCTTTGCTTTAATTAAACCTCAGGCAGAGCTGGAAAAATGTGGCGAGACGAGATAATTGCGCTTATTCCCCGCGCGGGGCTGGAGCCCGGGCTGGGAAAAAAAAGAGAAAAATAGAAATTTGGAGGAGATGTAAAGGTGATGGAGGGTGGCTGAGCTGCACCATCAAGGATGGTGGAGCTGTGAGGTTTGGAATGAGAGACTTGGCTGATTAAAACTACCAAAACTACCAATTTTCATCCCATTTTCCAACTCTGTGTGTCTGCACCCTGCCCCTGGATCCAGAAAAATAAGCGAAATTCTATTTTTTTTTTTTTTTTTTTTTTGCCCTGTACTGCTTGTCTTCTATTTGCTTTCTTTTCCTATTTTTATTCCGTTTGTTTTTTTGGTAACGCATGGGCAAGGCAGGAATTTAAAAGGTTAGCTCACTGGATAATTGCATTTACATTGGATAAACCCCCCACACCCTGTGCACGTGTTCTCTGCACTGTGGTAAAAACCTCCCAGTTCCATCTCATCCCCAGTTCCCTCAGACTGGTGTCAGCAGTGCAAAATTCAGGGAAAATCCTCCCAAAATTCAAATCCCCCCCCAAAATTCAAATCCCTCCCAATTTCTCCTTTTATAGAGAAGAAAAACCATCATTTTTTGAGGTTTTTTTCCCCACTATTAAGGAAAATCAGTGCACTGGAAATGGTTCTGTGTGGTGGAAGGAGCTTCCTGCACCCTGGAAATAATTGGCAAAAAAAGGGTTCAGAGAAGCTACAATATCAAAAATCTCTTTCTCTTCTCTTGCCATCAAGCTAGAACAGACTGTGGTAGCAAATATTTGGCTCAGATTGCTTTTTGGTGATTACAGCTTGTCAGAAAATATTGTTTGCATCCTAGAGGAAATATTGTATTTTAACTTTGTTTTCATTCCAAGAAGTCAAAATATTGATTTATATATATGTATATATTTTTTTTATTTTAATTTTTTTTCATTTCCATGGTAAAATTCCAAAAGCATTTTCTGTTTGGACACATGGAAGCAAAAAACTATCGGCACCGTCTGCAGACGTGAAATGTTTTGACATTTTAAAATGTTAGTTTCCAATTGACATTTCAGCATAAAATAGCATTAAAATGGCACCGAGTGAAGCTGTTGATTCAAACCAAAAATTAAATTTCATTGAGGCATTTCAAAACGGAATGTTTTTCTCCATTCTGAACTAGCACTTCGGGAAAAGGAGCATTTATTGCTGAAGAAATAAAATATTTCTCCCCGGTTTTTGGTATTAAATAGTCCTGACCCACTTGGCTGTAGGGTGGTGGTCACTGCACTGGGCCATCCTCAGCTGCCCATTTAGGGATGAGACAGCAAAGAGGGGATTTTTCCATCTAAATGCAGTTTTGGATAAATCACCATGTATTCCTTAGCCAAAAAAGAAAATAAATCCCCAAATAATTCACATCAACTGAAAGAAAAACCCCAAAACTTGCATTTATTCCCACATTGGTTGATGGCCAATGGCATTGGAGGTGGGATTTTCCTATTCAGCAGGGAGCAGCTGTGTAGGAGATCAGCCAATAATATCCCATCAGAGAGCTGAAAAGCTGCAGCAAGGCTCAAAATCACTTTTATTTCTCAGTTCTTGCAGCTCCCATTCCATGGGAGAGCAATGGGGGCAGACTTGGAGCGCTGTGTTGGTATGGAGAGTGGATTGTAGTTTCAGCAGCTCCCAATTTATTAATTCACTCAGTTTCTTGTTTGATTTCAGTTGTTTGTTTGGCAGGTCATGATTTTGAGAAGGTTTTGGATATTTTGGAGGATCCTCAGGGGAAGGCAGGGAGGGATTTGTAAGGTGTGGTGGTTTTGGTGTTTCCTGTGATGCTGATGGAAAGATTGGAGGACCTTTCACTCCTCTGGCTTGGAAGTGGTGGGGAAGATCTTCTAGTGAGGGTTTTGGTTGGAGAAACAGCATTTCTGAGTGCCCAGAAGAAGAAGGTGGAAGAAGGTGTTGCTCCTTCTCATGGTTCTTCTTTCATCACCCCAACAAAGAAACAAACCAAACCAACCCCTCCTGGTTTTGGGTTTGGCTCCTCTGGTGGTGCCACTCAGGCCCTCCAGTGGAAATCCTCACTTTTCTTCCCTGAGATGTTTTTACCCTCTGACATTTCCTCACAGACTGCTCCTCCTGGAATAGACCTCGCAGCCTCTTTCCACGAGTTAGAACTAAGAAATGTTGAATAAAGAGGCGATTTAAGCTTTGGGAAAAATTCCATATGAAAAATTGCCATTTCCACTGGGTCACACAATGGCTCTTTAGAAAGATCTCAAGTTTGACCAGAATTGATGGCCAAGGCTACAACTGCAGAGTGTGCTTTCCACCCAAATTGCCAAACGAGGTTATAATTAGTCTCTGGAGATTTCTTTCAATATCTGAAATCACTTAATAGTAGCATTTGATTTTTATGGCAGCCTTTAGGCAGTTGGCTTGAGTCCTGCTTCTGCACAGCACAGTCATCAATGCAGGGCTGGGTCTTCTCTGTAGGATCAACAGTTTACTCATTGCTTTGTGGTCATTTAACTCAGGGCTGGTCTTTGAAGGGTTAATTGATGTGTTACCTGCTGCTGTTTTCTTCATCAATACAGAGCTGGGTCTTCTCTATAAGGTCAACATTGCTGTTGATGTTTTTTAATAACAGCTCAAAATGTGTCAGTAAGGGCTTCATAGCCACAGTTTCTGGGGGAAGTAGAGCATCTATTTTCAATTTTTTTCCACAATATGCCCTTTTCTTGCTGGGAATTTGACTAAAAAATAAGGACATTCTCAAACTGCATTGGGAAGAAATGCAATTTCAATACTTTCAATGCAATTGCAATACTTTCTTCAAAGAAAGTATTGCAAAATGATGGTCCAGGAATGTCTTAATGTTGAGTTCTTGGGCATGAACATTATGGCTTCCATTTGTTTTCTTTCAGCATTAATCAACATGAATTAATGTGTCAGTGCTGTGGGTTGATACCACACCTGACACTCCATAGAGTAAATGCCAAATCCATGCTTGCTCTTTCATCTTGATGGGAAAAATCCCCCCAAACATGCATCTTTCCATGAAAAATGGAGAAATGGAAAGAGAATGGAGATGGAGAAATGGAAAGAGAAATGTCTGATTTCCTGGAACTGCATTTTTCATGGAACACCTTTGATTTTTTCGCTGTGCTCCGAGCACGGACATTGGCAGTAAGAACTTGTACCAAGGGGTACTGATCACATGCAGCTCAAATCCATCACAGCCTTACTGCAGGCTATTAATACTTTATTAACTCCATTTAAACTCTGCCTTAAATGCTCCTGGTGTGACGAGTGGCTCTGCGTAGAAATTATTAAGAAAAGACGGTTTTTAATCGAATTATGGAGTAGTGCTGGGACATGTGTGCAACCCACACTGTGCCCTGAGTAGCCAAATTTCTGCAAATATTCTGTGTGCATTTGCATGCAATAGAATATTGGATCTGGGGGGATATGCTCCCAAACTATCCCTGGAAAAGAAGAGATTCTCAGGAGGTTGTTTCCAGCTGAGCCAACCCAAAGCCTGGGGTTTTGCTTGAGCAGCCAAAACAGGACTGAATTTTGCAGGGTGAATATTTGAATCTGAATGTCTTAGAGTAACTCTGGTCAGGGGAAGACCCTGAGTTCTAGAAATGTATTCCCATCACAGGAAGAGAAGGGTTTTTCTGGCCTGTTCCTACCTGTGGGGAAATTCAAAGTTTGCATGGTGAAAAATTTTGCACTGCTGGAAGATTTCTGCCTCAGAGATGAGAACTTACATTTGCTCTTATTGCTGCTCCCCTTGTTTAATTTCAAGCACTCCCCTCCTGCCCGAACACAGAAAAATACTTCTAAAATTCATTTTCTGCTCCTCTTTTCACTTTGCTGTGATGGTTTTTTTTTGTCTCTTGCTGGTCCCTGAGTATGGAGAGTCAAGGCAGGACATTAATATTGATGCCGACCTCGGTTATTAGGAGCTGCATTTCCGAGTGTGCCGGCAGCATATAAATACTATTACTGGGTAATTAGTGAGCCTCAAGCTGAGGCTGGATTGAGCAGGGCTCTGTGTCCTACTTTTGGGATTGGGCTTGGTTTTTTTTGTATTGGGCTGTTGGGGTTTTGGCCCAGGAAAAATCCAGAAATTCTGGAAATGGAAATCCTGACTCGGAAACACCTGGATGCTCAATGAAAGAGAAAGAAGCAAAAACAGAGACGTAAAAATGGAAGAAAAAGTATCTTCCAAGGCTTTTCCTTTTTTGAAAGCCTCCTGTATTTGAAATACAAAATAATAATTTTTGAATTTCGTATTCTTTTTTTTTTTTTAGTTGTTTCTGTCCTTTCTTGCTGAATTTCTTGGTTTGCAATTTCTCTTCCCATGCCCCACTTGAATTTTTCTCCTCTGGTGCTATAAAAGTTTGGAAAAGCTTCAGTGTTGCCAAAGGGCAAATGCAGCCAGGATTCTCTGGTTGGATGCACCTGAAAAATGGATACTCCTTGCATTCCTCTCTCTCCAGCCCTTTCTGGACACAGAAAACCCTTTTATTTTATTGTCTCCTGCATTCACTTCTCCCCAATAAATACCAGAAGGGTTTTCCCATCCAGACAGAGGTGGGGAGTCATCCCCAGGGTCACCAGATCCTTCCCTTTACCCCATAGTGTGGCTTTGATTGAAACACCATGTGAATAATTTAGGGGTGTTTTGCATCTTTTATACCTCTGAACTTCCACTAAAAGGGGTTTTGAGTTGCTGCTGCTGGCGAAATAGCGTCTGAAGGTGAACAACCCCTGAATTTTGCATGAGCTAAAAGGGCTGGGAATGGGGAGTTGGGCTTTGCCTCTGAAGTCAGGTAGGTTTAATGCATGAATTTCATGAATTAGCAGGGGAGGAAAGCAGTGGCTCCCTGCTTTGGGGGGTAAATCACTGCAGCTCACTGGGCCTGGGGGATCACTGCAGGTTTTGGCATCGCTGCACCTCCCTGCACTCAGGGTTGCAACCCTAACTTCTGGCCCCGTGTTACTGTCCCCCCTTTTTATTTTAAATTTCAGCTCATTTGCCAGCTTTCCCTCTGCATGGAGATGTTTTGGGTGAAATCATCCCATTTTCAGACCTCATTGGCCAAGTCTTTGAATAGTTTTTCTAGGAGGAGGTGCAGCCTCGTTAGTGGCTCCCCAGCAGGAGCATTCCTGTATCCCCCTGCATCTGGAGGCTCACAGAGCACTTCAATGGCACTGAACTGAAAGAGGGGAGGATTAGATATCAGAAATTGTTCCCTGTGAGGGTGCTGAGGCCCTGGCACAGAGCAGCTGTGGCTGCCCCTGGATCCCTGGCAGTGCCCAAGGCCAGGCTGGACAGGGCTTGGAGCACCCTGGGATGGTGGAAAGGGTCTTTGCCAATCACAGAAGAATCTTTAGGATCCCTTCCAACCCAAACCATTCTGGGATTCTCTGATTCTCTCGCTTCTTTCAGAGCTGACTGGCTCCCAGGGCTGCATGAGCAGCAATATGTGGGCTTGACAGGGTGCCTGTGTCAAGCTGCTGGAAAAGATTTAAAATTCCCCAATAATTTCTTTTCCGCAAAACAAATGAATCTTCAGAAGGGCCTTTCCTCACAGTTGCTAAGCCATTTAATTTATCTGAGTCATTTACAATTTGTGATGGGCCTGTTAATAGCCTGATGTGGGGATCAACAACACTTAGACGTGGGGGTTGTTTTCTTTCTTTTTTTCTTTTTATTCTTTCTGTTTTGGCCTTTTGGGTTTTAATTTCTTGCTGGATTTGCCCCCAGAGGCACAAAGCTGTGTTTGGAAAACGTCAGCTCTGTCTCCCCAGCCCCTTTGTCATGCTGGTGCAGCTCGGGCTGAAAGCACAAACCACAGCCCACCCATGGGGACGTGCTGCCCTGCTACTACTTAACTGCTTCAAAGTACCTGTCTGTGATATGAAACATGCCATAAAATGAATATATTCCAGATGTCCCAGCGAATTTCCCCTCAGCTCCGCAATCCACCTGAAGGCAGCGCACGCAGCGAGGTTCCTTGGTGCCTGCTGCCTCTCTCACTGCCAAAGGAGCACAGTGAGGGCTCATTTGGGGTTGCACTTTGGGGGGTGGCCATTACCAGACCAGGGTGGTGACCCCATGTTGTTCTCCATGCAGTTTGGGGTGAAGATTTCACCCACTGATGTCCCAGGGGGTGATTGCCCTCCATGGGATTGGGGGAAATGGGGTTTGCATCCTTAGGTTTGCACCCCAGGTTCTGCTCTGTGCAGTGTGGGGTGAAGATTTCAGCCACTCATGTCCCAGGGGGTGATTGCCCTCCATGGGATTGGGGGAAATGGGGTTTGCACCCCAGGTTGTGCTCCATGCAGTGTGGGGTGAAGATTTCAGCCACTTGTGTCCAAGGGGGTGATTGCCTTCCATGGGATTGGGGGAAATGGGGTTTGCACCCCAGGTTCTGCTCCATCCTGTGTGGGATGAAGATTTCAGCCACTGATGTCCCAGGGGGTGATTGCCCTCTGTGGGATTGGGGGAAATGGGGTTTGCATCCTTAGGTTTGCACCCCAGGTTCTGCTCTGTGCAGTTTGGGGTGAAGATTTCAGCCACTCGTGTCCCAGGGGGTGATTGCCCTCCATGGGATTGGGGGAGATGGTGTTTACATCCTTAGGTTTGCACCCCAAGTTCTGCTCCATGCAGTGTGGAGTGAAGATTTCACCCACTCATGTCCCAGGGGTGGTTGCCCTCCATGGGATTGAGGGAAATGGGGTTTGCATCCTTAGGTTTGCTCCATGCAGTTTGGGGTGAAGATTTCAGCCACTCATGTCCCAGGGGGTGATTGCCTTCCATGGGATTGGGGCAGATGGGGTTTGCATCCTTAGATTTGGGGGTCTTTGTTCTGGAGGGGATTTCTCTCTCCATTCTTGGATGGGGGATCCCCATCCTCGGGGTCTGCAGGATCTCTCTCCTCAGGGTTGTGAAGGTCCTTGGGTTCTGAGGCTCTGCATTGTCAGGGTTGGTGGATCCCCATACTCAGGGTTAGGAGCTCGATCATTGAAGTTTGTGGGTCTCTATCCTTGGGTTTTGGAGATCTCCATCTGCAGGGTTGGGAGATCCCTTTCCTTGGGGTTGGGAGAATTCCCAGCCTTGGGTTTAGGTGGATTCTTCCTTGCGTTTTGTGGAGCTCCATCCCTGAGCATCTTCACCTTCAGAGTTGGGAGTGTATCTCCATTTATGGGATATGATGATCTCCTTCCTTGGGTTTGGAGGAAAATCTTCGACTTTGGCGCTGGCAGATACATCTGGGGTTGGCAGACCTCCATCCTGGAAGGTTCTCCATCTCCAGGTCTGGGTGATCTCCACCCATGGAGGGAGGACCTCTGTCCTCCATCCTGGCTGAAGCCATGACCCACAACCTCCTCCACACCACAACACCCACGTTGCTCAGGGACTACCCTTGAACAGCTGCTGGTTTGGGATGATGGGCACCTCTGTGAGCAGAGCAGGCTCCCAGCCTTCCAGCCACTCAGCAAAGATGATCCTCATTTATTTAAAACCTTCAGAGGGATCACGTTGGGGTGTGTGTTTGCTGTTGAACTGGGTATTTCCAGGAGACACAGCCAATAATTTCCTTGGTATGCTCTGTGCAGGTCCTGGCTGGCTGGGAGGACCATGGAAAAGCTGGAGTAACAACCGTGTAGAAGGCAATGAAGAAGGTACAAAAGCTAAAATTACTGTTCATGGCTGATACTTTGCATGGCACTAATTAATTTTTAAACAGCCTCGCTGGGGACCTCATTGCTAAAACATGATGTTTTCTTCTCCGGAACCATAACTGTTAACTCCAAACCAAGCAGGAGAAAGTCAGGAAGGATGAGGAACCACAGGTCCATTAGGCTGCATCTGAGTTGCCTGACCTGGTGGCCAGGTCTGATGGCCTCTGTGCCTGGGGGGATGCTCTGTCACACCCCTCTGAAGGGATTTTTTTGGGTTGGGGAGTAAAATCCATTTTGCTGGGAGTGCAGAAGTGTTGTCTGAGCTGCAAACATGCTGGGAGGAAAGGGGAAACTATTTTTGGTTCTGCTCTCACCTGTCTCACTTTCCCTGCTTGTGGCTTTCCCTGAATATTTTTAACCATATTTTATTACTGGTCTCACAAGCCTCAAGCTGGGGGATTGCTGTCATTGCACTCACCCACATGTAAGTTATTTAATTCAGTCTTTGTGAGTGTTGAGAAAAGACTTTCCTCAGTGTTTTCATTGCTGCTGACATCTAGATCAACACTCACATTTATTTATTTGACATTTCCCATTTCCAATTAATCTGTGAAGTATTCCTCCTAAAATGGTCTGAGCTGGTAATGCTTTATCTTCCATTTAATGTTTAATTATTCTTTAATTATTTCAACACTTTTCTTATCACCACTTCATGTCCACCTATTAATTCCATCCTTTTCAATTTCATCATCTCCAAAAGAAGGGAAACTCAGCAAGCTTCTGCTAAGTTTATTTTGAAAAATTTATCAAGTTCAGTAGTTTTACTCACACCTCTCTGTTTACTTCTTTATTTTAAAATTAGGAAATGTGGTGGTTGCTTGGGGCGAATATTTTTTGATATCCTCTGGGTCTGATGGTACCAGAATCCAGCCTGAGCCAGATTGAGTGTAGAAAATGACAATTACACCATTGAAATATATTTTTTTTTTTTGCTGTTGGAGGGAGCCTTTGCTGTGTGCCAGTAGCAGCCCTGGGGTCAGGGAGGGCTGGGACTGAGGGGAGCACACGGCCCCCCCAGACGGGGAGATTTCTGTTTCCATATGGAAAAGGGATGTGGCATCTGGTTTCACTCCCAGCAGCTGGCAGCTTGAAGCCTGTGTTTTGCATGGTGTGGAGTAAAGAGAAAATAAAGTGTCGAATTGTTTGGCATTATCAAGGATTTCTGCTCCCCAGGACTCCTGCATAAAGAGATGGAAATTTTAGCTGCTGGAGCCAAGAAACACACAGAAGTATATGAATTTATTACATTTTATCTCATTCCCTTGCAAACAGCGCTGGAAATGTCAAAAGATCATCTATTGTTTCATCGTTTAGAAAGAATTTTTGTTTTCTAGTTGTAATTTCCTTGATGCCTGGCTGTGGGGAAGGAAGAGAAATTGGAGCAGGAGCTGGCAGGTTGAACATGCAGGTTTGTCTGGCCATGGAGCTACATGCATTTAAATTTCTCACATCCCAGGTTTTTAATTTAACAAATGTAATTAAGGCTGGGGTAGGTACTCGGATTATTCATTTACTCCAGATGGAAAAAATTAAATTGAATGCAAATTCCGTAATCAGACGTGAAGTTGAGGATGTCGGACGTGATGGGGAAGTGTCAGCACATTAATCGGACTGCTTTCCCTAAACAGCCCCCAAATCTAAGAGCCAGGGATTATTTGAATAATTGAGGTGGCATTTGATAAGATATCTGATTGCTGATATCTCCTTAAGACGAAGCCCTAATTGTAATTCTCCATCAAGAAGGATTAATCTGCGCTGGGAATGGTGTGGTGTCACACTCCCTCCCCTGAGTTTTGGGTTTTTATCAAGGGCTGCCATGCCCAGGGAAGGTGCCAAAGTGATTTATCGCTTCTCCTGTTACTTTATCCTTGTGCCAGGAGGTCGTCAGGTAGCACAACTTGGCACTGGGTGTCTGGGCACCCGAGGCTGCCTGAGTCCCACAGAGCTGGGTCTGTTTTTGGAGGTGCCTCCTGTTGTTGGAGAAGGATGAATCCTTGCATCTTAATGTCCCTTCTTCAACAGTTAGACCTTTTTCCTCTGGGAAAAGGAGACAAAATGGAGACAAAGTGTCCTAGCTTCAGCAGAAGACCATGTTGGTCCCTTCTTCATGTCTTCAGGGCACAGTTAGACATTTTTTCCTCTAGGAAAAAGAGACAAAATGGGGACAAAGTGTCCCAGCTTCAGAAGACCGTGTTGCAGGACCATGAACCATCCATGACCCCAGTCATCATTGATAGGACCCAATCTTGGAAAACTTTTTGGGGTTGATGGACATTGACTCCCAACTCAGTCTTGGCTGGGGTAGAGTCATGGTTTAGGAATGCTCCCCCCAGTTTAGTGCTTCTGCTGACACTTTGCAAACCACAATGCCACTCACTGGATCCCCCTTCTCCTCCCCTTCTCCTGGAGAAAAGAATTAGAGGCATGAAAGGAAAAGTTCATCATCAAAAAGATGGGTTGAAATGAGAACAATTTACTGGAAACCAGAATGAGGAAACAAACAGTAGCAGCAACAAAATTAATAACAAAAGGGTACCAAAAAAAGTGATTCACACACAAAAATGCTCACCTTGAGCTAGAGCTGCTCCAGCTGGGAAGGGAGTCCCTTTCCTGCCCTTCCCCCAAAACGATGTGCAGTGGTATAGAATAACCAGGTCCTGGCCATGCCCCTCCCAGCTGCTGCAGAAATTAACCCTCTCCTGGCTGGAACCAGGACAGGTACCAAGAGGAGTTTCCACTCAATCTGGCAGCAGACACTTGGTCATAATCATAGAAATTTTTCTTGTGCAGTCTGTTTTGCTGCTAGCACCATTGGCTTCTCTTAAAACCAGGCATGGAAGGGTGGGGAGAGAGGGATGGACTTTCCTCCTTGATTCCCACACCCTTAGTGAGATTAGAAAGGATTTAAATTGCTGAAATGACAACTATAAAAAAAAAATGAATTGACAATTCAGTCTTGTAAACAAATAATCGTCATGGTCCTTCCTTCTCCCTTCCTCTATACAGCAGCAAATGAAAAAAACAAAAGGGAAAAAGATGAAAGAGGGCAAAGGGATAAAGCTTGAAAGAGGTTTGAAAGAGTTTGCTGTTGGGTTTTTTGAGAGCTTGAATATTTTGAAACAAGCTGTAAATGGAAATTCTTCCCTGTGAGGATGGTGAGGCCCTGGCACAGGTTTCCCCATCCCTGGAAATGTCCAAGGCCAGTCTGGATGGGGATTTATACCAACCTGGGGTAATGGAAGGTGTCCCTGCCTGTGGCAGGGAGTTGGAACAAGATGAGTTTTAAGGTCCATTCCAACCCAAACTGTTCTGGGATTCCCTGATTCTATGTAATAGAAAATAAAAGGTGTTGGGGAGAAAATAATCCTTAACTCTTCTGCAGTCAGAGGTTTACCCAGAAGTGATGAGGATATATTAGATTTTTCCTGTCTCTAAAGCAAAGTGAAATGCAGAGATTTTTCATCTTTTCTCTTTGTCCTTCTATCCCACCTCCTCCTGTGACCATGTGCCAATGGCCACTCCTGATGGATTGGGTGCACAAAGGGATTTTAGCCAGGCTCTGGGCAGTGCATTCACAACCAGAAAAGCATTATATCCCCTCAAAAAAACCCCAAACCCAAAACCCTTAAAAACACCACTAAAAAACCAAAAAACACCACCACAAAACCAAAAAAAAAAATCCCAACTTAAATCACTTGAGATAAGTTGGGTGTTATCTGAAGTTGCAAATTGCTTGTTTGCTTCTCCAGCTGGAGCTGTTAATTCAGAACAATTAACACACGTTTAAAACCCAGACAAAGCATATGGAGGCAGTCCTTGGGAAAAGAGCCTCTTTGGGATGGAGTGCCTCAATGGGAAATCAGGATAACTCCAGTTTGGCTTTCCCCTTAGATCCTGACAGGTGTTGTGGGAAATGACACAAACACCAGAGTTTGGGCCCTCAGAACCCCTGCTGGATGCTAGATTGAGGGATGCTCAAAGCAAGACCCAACTGGGTCTCTAGACCCAGAAAGAAATCCAGTGTTGGCATTCACTGTTGGGATGAATTTATCACTGAGGCAGTGCCTTCACCCTCCTGCTCATCCTTCAAATATTTCTTCTAGATGAAGAAATAACAAATCCTAGAGTGACTCCTAAAATAATGCCTGAATTTTTTATTGGTCCTTTGCAATGGAGCATGGAGCACCTCCCTGGCTCCATCCTTCAGGCCTTTTGTGGCATCATTTTGGACACCTGCCATTTATTTTCTCAGGTTCCCTTTTGATTTTGGATGCAGGTGAAGAGCAAAAGCCTAAATCTGGAAAGAAACCCCCAAAATACAGGAGTTCAACCTGCATAAAATACTGATGTGAGCTCAACCTGCTTAAAATATCTGTGGGTCAAGGAGCCAGGAGGTGAGCTCATTGCTTTTTTGCAAGGACATAAACCACTGTTAGACTTTTATGGGATGCTGTAGGAAGTGCTACAGCAGTTGTTGCATTTTTGCAGCCCAGTGGTGGCTTAAGGGGTGATCCATCCTTTCTTCCACCCTTGCCTTCATGTATCCATGTGTCTTTTCTCCATGTGTGTTCACCCATGCATCTGTGCAGCCTTGCATCCATGAATCCATGTATCCTTGCATTTTTCCATCCATCATTTTTGGTCTTATACTTCTGACCAGCACTGCACACAAATTTTATTTAGGGCACCCATGAATTTATTTCACAAGTGAAAAAAATCCCACAAATCCAAATGTTTTCCTCAGAAACTTTACAAGAATTGGCGTGGCTGAACGTGCAGCAGCTTTTAGCATCCCCTGCAAACGATGGGAAAATTAACTTTTCCATCTCAAAGTTGGCTCTAGGATTTTGGGGTTGGGGACCCCTGTAGCATGAGCCCCCCAAAACCTCCATGCCCCTGAGCTGTGAAAGCCAAGCAGGTCATCCTTAAGAGCTTTTCCTGCAAACCCTTTCCTGCTACTCCCCCATCCGAGGATGGATGTAGGCAGCATCGGCAAATCTGAATAACTAATCAGAGTCCTCATTAACCCCCCACTGAGATGCTCAAACATTCACTTTGCTGTTTGTGAAGCAGGGAAAAAAAAAAAAAAAAGGAAAAAGGGAAAAAAAACCTCACAAGCCACCCTGCATTAAAATTGATGTGTTATTAATCCCACTGTTCCAGACCTCATGGGCACCGAATTTTCCTGCGTCTGGCCCGAGGCTGAACAGTATGGTGCTGCTTCTGCAGGGCACTTTGCCTTTCCATTATTTATCAGCACAGTGGAGAGAGGCTGCTTTTGTTCCCTGGATCCAGATGTGTGCACATGCACATGTCTGGGGTGGGGAGGTCCAATATTTCTGTACATGCCCCATTTGGGTAAATGTGAGCCCCCTACAGCAGGGCTCTGCCAACAGATCTGTCTCTCCCAACTGTGTTTTGCCTCAAAGCAGCTTTGCTTTTGCAGAAAATATTTAAAAATATTTGGGTGTATGGGCATGTTTGAAATCTTTCACTCTCTCTGAGAAAGGGTGGGGTTTGTACATCAGCAGTTTAACTTCTGAAATAAAAATATTATATTCTTCTTTGCGCCAGCATCCCCAAAACCTGCCCCCAGCCCTTATCCAGAGGCTGGAGAGAAATTGCACTGTGTGGGGAAAAGTCCAACACACCAAAGGGGAAAAGCCCAACACACCAAAGGTTTTTGTCACCAAAGTCCTCCTGGCAGATGGCAGCAGGTGTTGCCAAGGTATTTGGAGAGCCACGATCATCCCTTGGAGCTCCTTAAAGGGTTAACTGAAACTTGAGCTTTGATTTCTGCATTTGTACTGATTTTCACACCTACAGGGTTTCTCTGGTTGTCCCCAGGGGTGTGGAGTTTGGGGCCCATAGTGTGGCCCAGCAGCAAGCTCTGCTGGCCCCCAAAATAAAAATAATTCAACAAAAAATATTAAAAAATGTAATATAAACATATTAAAACACAATAAAATATTTTATAAAATATTATATTTTATACAAGATTTTTATAAAATATTATGTAAATAATGTAATATTTAATAACATTATAATATTTTATAAAAATAATTAAACCTCAGCATTACTGGGGATTCCACCATTTGTGTTTTCTTTCTAAGTCAGAGGAGCTGGCATTAAATTTATTAAACCATGATGGTCACAATTAAACAGCATTGACGTGATGAGGCTGGAAGCATCACGGCCTGTTCACATTGGAGGAAACAAAGTGACATGCTGGGAAAAGCCTTCCTGCTTTAAAATCCTACACTTTTTACAAAAAATTCTGAATTTTCTTTTGCTAAATGTCAGCTTTATTAGCATTCCCTTTCACTTCATTAAAACTTGTTAGCAGGGATGCCCTTGGCTTTTTGCAAGGGGGTAGAGGCTGCTGTCCCAGGATACTGGGCTCCCAAATCTGCTTTGGATGCTGCTCAGGCCAGCAAATCAGGATTTAGGGCATTTGTGGGGATTGATGACTTGTCAGAAATGGTGTCTCATTTATGACCCCGGGGCTGAGTACAGGCATGAGCAGCCATGGGACACCAGGATCCTGCTGCCTTGCATTGCCTGTGGTGGAGCATCTTGGAGGAGGCATCTCCTCCGTTCCCCTTCGCACCGGGAGGACTTCAAAGGCCTTTGCTAAACTTCAAAGGATGCCTTTTGAAGTTGCTAAAAGTGCTCAAAAAGACTTCTCTCTCTCTCTCTCTGCAAGGGTGTTCAGGGAGATGTCCCTGGTGGGGTTGGCTCTTTGTGTTCCCTGTGATGGGGACAAAAACGGCGCCGTTTCTGCAGAAGGTGCGCAATGGTTTTGTCCTAAATGCATGCAGCACCCAAGGCCTCAGGCCTGGCCACTCCGAGGATGAAAATCAGTCTGTCAGAGCTTTTTTAACACTGACAGAGCCTTATTTCTTCTCCTTTTCCTCCAGCCCTCGTGTTTTGTTCACACAGCAAGCCCAGATGGCAAAAGTCTATCCTGTGGGATAGAAAAAAGTCTTTATAGAATGAAGGTGCAAAACATGAGCTTTTCCATTGTGATGTCAGGACAAATCCAATGAAAATCAAGTCCAAATTCATGATATGTATTTGGCATCAGCCCATTCATGCTCCTCCAAGGCATGAACATTAATTCTTTACCCTAAATAACCTTAATATTTCACCTGCTGTTGTGGTGGAGGAGTTTTGGACTCAGGCCCTTCAGATCTCTACATCTCTTGGCGGGACCTGCACTCGCCTGAAAAGTCAAGAGGCACCTTGGTCTTTTGTCTCTCGTCAAATTTTCCACATTTGGAGGTTTCTGCTGTGTTTTGCCCCGAAATGTTCCAGTTGTTTCCAGATCTCTCCTTCATGCAAGCTTCCCCCTGTACCTCCTTTGGACCCACGTTCTTGGGGGAGATAATGGACACCTGCCCTGAAGGCACAAACCTGCACCTGCTGTTCTTGCCAGGGGTTGGGATGGAGTTAAACCCAGGGGAAACTGTTCTCATGGATCTCCTCTCTGGCCTCACCACACCAGACATGGCTCTCTGCTGGTGATGTGTAGCGGAGATGCATCCCTGGGGTGTGTGGTGGGCACGTGAGGAGCTCTCCAGAGGTTCTGTGCAGGTTGGGAGGTATCTCAGGTGTATTTTGGGCAGCTGAGGAGCTCTTTGGAGATTCTGTACATGTTGGGAGGTATCTCAGGTGTATATTGGGTATCTGAGGAGCTCTCATGAGGTTCTGTGCAGGTATCTCAGGTGTATTTTGGGCATCTGAGGAGCTCCAGAGGTTCTGTGCATGTTGGGAGGTATCTCAGGTGTATTTTGGACATCTGAGGAGCTCCCCAGAGATTATGTGCAGGTACTTCAGGTGTATTTTGGGCAGCTGAGGAGCTCCTTGGAGGTTCTGTGCAGGTTGGGAGGCATTTCAGGTGTTTATTGTATCAGGTGTATATTGTATCTGAGGAGCTCTCCAGAGGTTCTGTGCAGGCATCTCAGGTGTACTTTGGACATCTGAGGAGCTCTTTGGAGGTGGTGTGGTGGCATATATCAGATGTACATAAAATCAGCAGTTCAGAAGGTGGAGATGTGCATACATCTGCCTGTGTTAGATATTTATCAGCAATCTGAGGAGCTCTGAATGGATTTTGTGTACCAGGGTGGGTGTTTTGGATGCATATTGAAATCTGACGGGCTCTCTGGAGGTGACACATCTATCAGAGCTCTGAGGAGCTCCCTGAAGGTGATGGTGCCATGCTGGATGTGCTGGGTGTGTAACAGAGATCTGAGGAGCTCCCTGAAGGTGATGGTGCCATGCTGGATGTGCTGGGTGCGTAACTGAGATTTGAGGAGCTCCAGCCAGGTGTGTTTATCAAAGGTGTCCATGCCAGCTGTGCATTGGTGAGGAGCTCTCCAGGGTGGGTTGGTACCAAGGTGATCCATCAGGGCTGGGCTGAGAGCAGCTTGCCAGAGGCTGTGTGCATCAAGGGACATTTATTGCACTATATATGTCTGTAATATTAGGGGTTTATGCTGGAATCTGAGGAACTCTTTACTAGGAGATTTATATCAGGGTAGATGCATCAGATATATATCTGGGGTGATGTACATTGAGGGACATTCATCAGATGGATGTTGAAGGTCTGAAGGGCTCACTAGAGGTGTTGTATATGGAGAGATCTGGTGAATTTTCTCTCTTGTATTTTTTTTTTTTGCACTCAAACACAAAACACCCCAGTGTGGGTGGCTCTGCTGGTCCTTGCTCAGCCCATCTTTGTTTTTCCACTAGAACTGCTGAGATGGGCCCAGAAGTCCCAGTCCCACAAAGGGCAGATCCTTGGCAGCTGCAAAATCACCTTTAGCATATGGATGGACTTTTACTTTTTCAGTAGTGTCTGGGAGCTCCCCCATTTTGGAGGTAGTGGCTGTTCCCCTGTTCACTCTGTGTGAGCCCAAGTATAAAAACACCTTTACTATAAAAGGTGTTTTTAATAGTATAAAAATATTATAATTAACCAGGGAAATGCCAAATATTATATAACATATAACATATAACATATAACATATAATATACAATATATTATATATTATATATTATATACAATATATTATATATTATATATTATATACTATATACTATATACTACATACTATATACTATATACTATATATTATATATTATATATTATATATTATATATTATATATTATATATTATATATTATA
>JAWWEX010000101.1:2030364-2045640 GCA_035583215.1 Arremon brunneinucha
TGGATGGATGGATGGATGGATGATGGATGGATGGATGGATGGATGGATGGATGGATGGATGGATGGATGATGGATGGGTAAAGATGGACATGGGACCCAAAGCAGTGGGAGTTATGTGTGCTCTCCTTTGTCCTCTGCAGGCACCCTCTGTTCCCACTGCTGACGCTGCTCTTTGAGAAGTGTGAGCAGGCCACGCAGGGCTCGGAGTGCATCACCTCGGCCAGCTTCGATGTCGACATCGAGAACTTCGTCCACCAGCAGGAGCAGGAACACAAGACCTTCTTCAGTGACGACCCTGAGCTGGACAACCTGGTATAGGCAGCTGGGGCTTGGCAGATGATTTCTGGGGTGTGTTGAAAAGTTAGGGGGTGAGGAACAAATGAAGATCTACCAGCATATCTCTGGGCTCTGTAGTGCTGGCCATCTTGGCAAGGTTTTCCACAGACCTTTTGAGACCTTCTCCAGCACCTTCTCGGAGACATTTTTCAGAAGATCCCCTGTAAGAACAACCCTCCTCCCCCTTTTATCCCACACAACCTCTATGGGGTCAACGAGGTTCTTGAGAACAGCTGAGGTTGCTGGTTGCTTTGTGCCCCAAAACTTGCAGTCTCTGTAGGAATTACTGCTCCTCAGTGCAATGTGCAGAAGTGTCAGCGTGCTCATCTGCCACCATCTGGTTTGAAGTGTCATGGCCAGCTTATGTCCTAGGAGCAGGGCAGAATGAAAACTTCATGGAAAAAGTTATGGAAAAGATCATGGATCACAACAGTTTGGAACACTTGGACCAGTTCTGGTGGATTCTCTGCCACACCAACTCAGATTTCCTACTGCATCCATTGCTGCTGGATGGTGCCTCAGAAGACCCTGCTTTGGATTTCTCTTGTGTGGTCCTCAGGAAATATCCCCAAATGCTGTTATTTTGTCCAGAAGAGCATCCACACATGATCTCCATGGCAAACGTGGGTAGACAAGTTTGTGGCACAGTCCTGATGTTCCACAAACAGATTTTTAAGGTCTGAGAGGGAATTCTGTGCACCTCTGATGATGCAAACAGCAAAACAACTCCCCTGAGGGGTCTGTGTCCCCTGGGACTTGTAGAAGAAGGATTTCCATCCCAAAAAAAGAAGCAAAATCAGGCAATTCACAGGCTCCTTTTTCCAAGTATTGCAGGTATCAAGGAGGTGATATTGAATGGTGATATCACAAAGGAAAGAACTAGCAAAACTTATCTAGGTGCAAGAACTACTGTTTTTTTTCAAAAAAGCAAGAGAAGATTTGAACATGAAGTAAAATCCCACATGTTTGTACCCAGCTTCAACTTGTGGAGGAGAGTTTTTTAACATCCTTAAAACAAGAGTCTGCAGAATGCCCTCCAAAAAATTTGGAGGCCAGGCAAAGCCCCCCTTTTGCATATTGCTAAACTCATTTTGCAATAACTTGTAGTCAAGAACAGAAATTGCTCTGGGACAAGCAATCAAAAAAACCCAAACAACTCACAAGAACCCAATAACCCAAACAATGTTTGGGATTATTTCAGTTTTTGGACTAAACAAATGCTGAGGTGCACCAACAAACCCCCATTGCATTAAATTGCATAAAAATGGGTGTAAGGATCTATCAGGGGTAGAGAAATGAAGCCAGATGAAGGAAAAAGAATCTAAAATTTTGGGAAGGGAAAACTTATTTCTGTACATATAAAGATGAAACATCACCAGCAAATAGTCAGTGCAGGAAATGTATCCACACTGGCTATTTTCAGGTTTTGTGTGGTTTTTAAAAAAAACAAACCCACATCACACCAATCATGGTTTTTAGCCATATTCTGAAGCAACTCTTGCTGCCAAGGTGAAATTTGGCCTTGGGCAGTTGGATTGATCCCACTGATGCCATGTATGACCTTACAGCACTTGATGCATTCATATTCATATATTTCTATATCTGTTGCTGTGTCTTTCTATGTATCTATATCTCTGTTATCTGGGTTTGCCCTAGTTGTAGAAAATATAGCTGGGTGTATATTTTCTATCCAATGCCCACAGCCATTGGATTCCACAGCCATGCACCTCAGTGTGGGTAACCTGCATCAAGACAGAGGTGATGGTTGATTTGCTGCTGCAGAAGCACAGTCCTCTTGTTGGGAGGGAATTTTGGGTTAAAAACACTTGCAGTGCTCAAAACTCAACATTTCAGCCTGCTCTTGAGCTGTCACTTTCCCCCTATTTACATTGTCCTTATTTTGGTTGTTGTTAATTTTTGGGTTTTGTTTTTCCTTTTTTTTTTAACGCCACCCATTTGCCAGAAACTGGTGATGGCACAGCAGGGCTGAAAAGGCCAGTGGCATTAGCTATCATTAGAATAAGAGTCATGTATTCCTCGCTGCCAAGATGCACATAATTAGAAATTAGAAAAAGGTCAGATCTCACCATTATCAACTCAATCAGCTGCCGAGTGCCACACAGTCAATTAATTCAGCATCTGTATTTTTTACAACCCCGCGCACGTACGCCGTCGGACTGTAACTCTTTATCCGGACAGATATACGACGCAGCGGAGCAGGGACATAAAATGAGACCCTAAGCAAATGAGCTGAGATAATTGAGAGATTTATTTTTTTACATATATGTGTCAGGTCTTCTTGCCTTTGCCCTTGAATATTGACTTTCATGGCCGGTGAGCCCTGGGAGGATGCGGAAATCCTGGGTGCGACACCTCCACCTTGTGCTTTGCCTGTGTCAGCTGCTGAGGAGGGGAAAAAGAAGAAGAAAAAAAAAAGAAAAAAGCAAAAAAAGGAAGATAAATAAAAGATTTTTCCAGCCTCAACCTATCATCCCTGTTCACCAACCAAAAATTCACTTTCTTTGTCGCGGAGCTGCCGCTGGAGTTTGGCCCTGGATTTTTCAGGATGTTTCCCAACCATGGCAACTTGCAGTTTGTAAAGATGACCACTAAAATTTGCAAGTTAAAAACACTCTTTGAAATGCAAAGACGCTTTGTTACATAAAACCGGATTTATTGCCCCGGAGTGAATAGCTGAAATTTTATATATTATGCAAGATTTCAAACAGCGGCTGTAAAACTTAAGGTTTCAGCTCGGCGAGAGGAATGTTTTATGTGTAAATTTTTTAAGGTTTATGGGGTACGTTTTAATGAGGCCCAGGCTTTGCACCAGCAACAGCTCACGGCTGAGCTGCAGCCCCGTAATCTTGTTAGAAGAAGTGGCCTCCAGAGAATAACCAAACACTTTTCAACAACGAGGAGATTGGCTTGTACTCTTTTTTTTTGGGGGCATGGGGAGCAATTCCCATGAAGGCAGTGGTGAATTTGGTGAATTTTTTTCTTCTTGGATCTCATCTGATTGATGGGCAAGGAAAAGGAATGCAGATATGCAGAGGGATGGGCTCTGGGATGGGTTTTGGGCAAGGATATTCATTTCTTGTGCATGTTGAGAAAGGAAATGAATTTAATTGTGCTGTGGGGGATCAGTTCTACCTTAGATTTGGGGGAGAATATTGATTTTAACTCTGTGCCCTTGTGCAGATGGTGAAGGCCATCCAGGTGCTGCGCATCCACCTCCTGGAGCTGGAGAAGGTCAATGAGTTGTGCAAGGACTTCTGCAACCGCTACATCACCTGCCTCAAAACCAAGATGCACAGTGACAACCTACTCAGGAACGACCTGGGGGGGCCCTACTCCCCCAACCCCTCCTCCATCAGCCTCCACCCCCAGGTAATGCCTTAAAATTCCTCTCCAATAACCATTGTTGCACTTGGGCCAACAGGAGTTGCCAGCAAGGTTTCAGACTTGCTCTACAGGAGCTGTGGCCTCCTGAAAAGTCATCAGTCCATCCCCAAGAATTAAAAAATAATCCTGTGCCTTGCTCATAGAGTGCAATAAATGATGTTGTGGTGAATTTTTTCCCTTTATTTTAATTTTTTTAATGTCCTTTTTTGCATGTGTTGGCAGAGCTGCAACCCCAATGATTGTGGCTCTGCAAGAGACTCCTAAACTCTGATGCTGCAGCAATTAAATGTGAGGGCAAGGGAGCTGTGCAAGTGTGTGGGAATATAAACAAGAAAGTTACATTTTTTAATGAAAAAAATGCTAGTTGTTGGCAGGAAGGAGAGAAACATCAGGATTTTCTCTACTGTTTCTTTCTCACTTTTTGTGTTAAGGCAGCTCAAAGGATTTTTGGGTCTCAGGTAACCCTTTCTGGCTTTGCTGCTCCTTTTTGTGTCTCAGCAAATCTTGCAGTTCTCCCCCAGCATGATCAACATTCCCTTTGCTTCTTCTTTTGCATAATTTGGATTTTAACTGGGAGAAGAAGACAATTGGTGCCTCAAGGATAGTGGAAGAGTACAAGGAAATGCCTGAGAGCTGCAGAAATGTCACCTGAAGTAGCCAAAAGAAGTTGAACCTTGATGGCTTTGGGGGCAAAATAAGGGACTGTAACTCAATATTCAGAGAAGCTGCCCATGGGTTGGGGTTTTCATGTGCATCTGCAGTGCAGGGAATACATCTTGGCTGCTTGCATCCCAAAAAACTTGATGCTAGATTGTGTTCCCCTAGGGCATTTCTCTCTCTCAGGCTCTTGGTTTTTGGGGTAGAAAAATAGAATTTAGGGTTTCACAATCCCACCAGAAATAACTGCAGTGAACCCAAAATAACCCAGGCAGCTCCTGGAGCTCTCCCTAAAAAGGAGGGAGGTGCTGGGGCCTTCTCCAGGCTTTTGGGGCATTTTTAAGGTGGTGGAAAGGAAAAAAAAAATCATTTTTAGCAGCTCAGCTCCAGGTGCTGCAGAGTTTGAAGCTCCCAACACGATGAGGGAAAAGCCCCCCAGAAAAGTTCAGTTTCTTATTTAGGTTCCCTGAAAGCAGCAAACCACTTAATCATTGATCTAAGAAACCCCATCCTCACTCTATATTCTAATAATCTCTAGAAATAGACTTATTATCCCTTGGCTGCTTTATGGAAGCATTCCTTATGATCAAAATTAGCAAGACACTTGCATAAAAGAGAACAATAATTGCTCAACGAGCATCTCGTTTGTAATTTATTAGTTTCTATTATTGTGCATTGCCATGGCAACAGCTCACATCCCGGGTGATGAGAGAGATGTTAGATATGAGCCGACAAAGCTCCCGGTCCCAGCAAATGGAGATGCACGTTTTTTATCAGTAATTTTCATGAAAATAATAAGTGAGGGAGTTAATGAGATGGAAAGCCGTCCTGTGGCTATTGTGAATTTTTTCCCCCCCTCCTTCCTTTTTTTTTTTTTTTTTTTTTAAGTGTTGATCTAATTAGAATGCATCGGTCAGGAAAAGTAATGAGGATTTAGTGTCTCACAAAGAGGTGGGGATCATATCAGAAAATTAGCACGAGTCTTTGGAAAATAATCAGGCCCATGGAGAGGTACCAAGAGCTTCTGATTCCTGGAAACCCAGAGCTGCTGCCATTTCCCTTCTGGGCCAGGCTTGAAAGTTGAGGAATTCAAGTGAGGATTTGGAGGCAGTTGTGAAATAAATGGGAACACACCCAGGAAAGACCCAACAGGAGGGGAAACGTTGGCTCAGCCCCTGAGGGATTTTCAGCAGGTGGAGCTGAAATATTCACAGAGATGGTTCACAAGAGTCACCATCTCATCTGGCCATGGGACAAGGATGACAGACCAGTGACAACACAAAGGCAAATATTTTCTGTTTTCCAACTACACCATGCCAAGTGCTTGAGTGCTTCAACTATTTGAGTCTGCTTGAGTTTGCATGGATAAAAAAGGGTGGAAATGCTCCATATCCATCAGTTGAGTTTTAGAGGCTAAGGATGCTCCAAAGAGCTGAAAAATCATGGGATTGGTGTTTAAAAAATGGCAAGTGGGATCATTTCTCTAATTTTCAGCCTGTTGGTTTCATGCTGAGGGGACATGCATAGGCCATTAATTCAGGATTTTAAAAAATCTAAATAATAAAATGTAATTAGTATCAATGAAGGAGGTGTCTCAGCAAATAGGTTTTCTTAGGGTTTGGAAAGAGCATCAATCATTTCGTGTTGAGATACACCAAGTTTGCCATGAAAGTGAAATATTTCAGGTTTTGGCCAGGTTTTTTACCACAGGGCATGTTTAAAAAATTATGGGCACACAATAACAAGGATATCAACCAAAAGTGGGAAAACAATGCCTGGACCTGTGAAAATACCACCTCAGGACAATCTGTTGGATTTCCCTGGTGTATCCAAAAAGGATGGTCCTTTGCCTGCTGCTATTTCTGCTCTCTAAGATGGAAAATGCAAGAAATTTTGGAGATGCAAAATGTCTGAGATGATGGGGAGATGAGAGAACACTCAGACAAGGTGTTTTGACTATTGCTGAAATGCTGCAATCTTCTCATGTTGCCAGGTCCAGAGATGATTCCTGGTTTTGGTCAAGTTTGGGTGACAATCTGGGGCTTTCCCATGTGATGAGTCTTCCCTGAACTTCCATTACCTTACAAAGATTTTTGTACCCTCTTTTGTCCATTGCTTCATTTTGTGCTTTGCTTTGTCTTGTGATTGAGTCGTTGCCCCTTTGTCCTGCAAGTCCACCAAGCAATCAATTCCTCTTCTATTTTTGTTGGTTGCTTTTCACTTGGCTTCATTCTTCTACCTCAGGTCCTCATTGGACCCTTTTTAGCCCCCTCCCTTTATTTAATGAGCATTTTTTGAGCTGTTTCTGACCAGGATGGGAGAGGGAAGGTCCTTCTTTCATGGAAGAGGGAGGAAACCAATTTAAATCAATGTTTAATTCCAACTTTCCTTTGACATCAAAGGGGTCCTCATTGTTCTCACTCGCAAGAAAAAACAGTTGCAAAACCAATCACATTTAGAAGCACAGCACTGCCAGGGACATTTAAATGGAATCAAATTTTGGTTTTTTCAGCTCTTGTTTCAGATTGGCAGAGTTTGAATGGGCATTTTCAGGACAGCATTTCTTTCTCAGATTAGTTCTCCACAGAATGAGAGGATGGTGTGGGTTGGAAGGGACCCTAAAGCCCATCTTGTTCCAGCACCCTGCCAAGGGCAGGGACCTTCCACTGGCCCAGGCTGCTGGTGGACAGTTGGTTTGGTGGGACTCAATGCAGTGCTTCTCTTTATAGATCTTCATTTATCCAAGTTTGCTCTGTGATCAGCCCTGGATTTCTCTTTATTTAAAGCCAACTTTTTCCTCATCTCCATGCGCCCATCCATTCACAAAGGAGCTTTATGAATTATCTTGCATGGCTTTGACGTTGGGCAGCTCTTTCTTGGCAAACCCATGGGTTTCTTTTTTTTCCTCCAACTAATCCCAACTTCCCTCAGCACAAGTGATTTTCAGAGTTAGGATGAGACAGATTTTGACATGTGCTGTACCACCCAAAAATGAATCACAAAGCACAAGGGCAAGGACAGCAGCTCAAGTAGCCCTGAATTTTAGCACTTTCTTACAATTTGGCACTTGGACATTTTCCTTATTGCAAGAAAGGGCTTTTTTTGTGTCATGTCCCTGATCTTTTTCTTCATTGAAGTGACTTTTAATTGGGAGAAATCTTGTTTTGTTGTTGATCAGTGCTGAGACGTGGGTCTGCAGAGACACCTAGTGATGCATTTGCTTCCACACTCAGATTTCAAAACTGCCAAAAGCATTTCAACTTGAGGGTGGGCAGGCCCTGGCACAGGGTGCCCAGAGCAGCTGTGGCTGCCCCTGGACCCCTGGAATGTCCAAGGCCAGGCTGGACAGGGCTTGGAGCAGCCTGGGACAGTGGGAGGTGTCCCTGCCATGGCAGGGGGTGGAACAAGATGAGCTTTAAGGTCCCTTCCAACCCAAACCATTCTGTGATTCCATGAACTTCCTTGAGTCTCAAAATATAAAATATATAAGATATTTTCCACTGCAGAACAGAACAGCCTAACAGAATTTGGCTGACATTTGCAATCTGAGGCAATTGGTATGCAAAATATATTTTTTTAAATCTTCTTGGAGATATCTCTCTATATTTATTTGAAGGTGGAGCCTCCACTTCCATTGGGTCACTTTGGTTTCACCAAAGTTCTGTTGCAGAAAGACCATTAATTCCTTTAATAGCTCTTTCTCATAATTACCAATATTCTGCCCTTTTGGACACCAGTGAGATGGTGTTTTGGGAGAGTTTTCCTCTACACCACAAAAACAATAGCAATTTTTATCATCACAAAATACTGTTGAAAATGGCTTTGACCACTCTGTCTCGAAACAGCAGTTTCTTATTCCCATTTTCTGATATTCCAAATTGCTTCTTCCCAACGCACTTCCAAAAATTATGTTTAGGAAAAATCATGGAAAAACAAGGCAGGGGAGGAAAGCTAGAGGTCTTCAAGCTGCTCCAAACTTCTGGTTGCACCTGGCCATATCCAGCTGCTTTTTGGTGTTCTCCTGGGCCACTTTTGCTTTTTAATGAATATTTCCACCATGTTTATCAGCTGGATCCTTTGCCAGGGCCAAATCCAAGAGTGTGCAGAAGAAACTGATTTTTGCTCTCTATATCCTGAGAGATATTCACTTCTCAAACTGAAAACTACATCCCCCAGAAGACTGGAGGTGGGGAAGGAATCCTAAAAAAAAGTACAAGTATTTGACAGTCATATTTGCATTTTTAAAATTAATTCAGCTGTGGAAAGGAATGTCTGGGAATCAAATGAAGAATTCACAGCAATTGCAGCAAAATTTCCAGATAAGAAAAATAACAGAAGTAACTTGTGGCAGAGGAATTGGGTCCAACATTTTGTAACTGGCATCACAGGATGGGAAAGTGCCATGAGGGGGTTTTAAAAGCAAAAGCCTGACATTTATTGAGAATGATGGCACAGACAAAGCAGTGGTGATTGGTGGGGGAAGAGTTACATAATGTGGTGGGGAGAAGGGGGAAAAAAGGAACAGACATCAGGTTTTCCCCCCAGCAATGGGAAATGCATTGAAGGGGACACAGAGCACCCCAAATCCCCACGGGGCAGCACAGCCAGGTCTGGTGTGACATTGGTGCATTCAGAGTCCATCTCTGGAGTTCCATCACCTGGAGAAAGGGAGATGCAGCTTCCCCCACCCTGATCACATTTCCTTGGTTGGCTTTTCCAGTGTCATTGCACATCCCTAATCCAGGGAAGTTCTCTTTTCTTAACCCAAATAATAGGATTCCTGAAGAAATGCATGAAAACATAGGAAAAATGAATTAAAAGGTGAAAAAAATCCCCTTTGTTGATATTATGTTCAACACTTGAGAACCAGCTGGCCACCAGGGAAATGATGCAGAATGGGAAAGTCAGTGGAAAAGGGACAAAAAAAAAAGTGCAATTTTATTTCTATTCCAGTTGGGTGAATTATAGAGATGTAGTTATCTTTGGTTTATTTTAAAATGATCATTTTATCAATATTACCAATATTATTTGCAAAATCCTGCCCATGTGGAAACTTGGAGTACTTTGCCCTGTATTCCCCCTGCAGCCTCAATTGTGGGACTCCTCCCTTCCCAAAATGTCACAATAAGTACTCAAATAGTCATTTAAATATTAAAATAAATAATCTAATAATCATCCCAGTTGGGGTCTTCTGGCGTTGCTCCAGAGATGGGCCTTAAAGTAAAATTACAGCTTTTGGCTCAAAAAATTGTCCATTTTTGTAAGAAATTAGCTTGAAGCTTCAAGGAGTGATGTCAATGGGGTTATATTATTATTAACTTCATTATTTTACTCTGAGGTAAACTGTGCTGCTCACCCTGAATTTTAGCAAAGGTTGCATCATCCAGTCCCAGTCAAAGCACCAAAAAAAGAGAAATGTTTAGAAAGAAAAAGATAAAATAAATTCCTTTTTGGTCCCTCATGATCTTTGTTTTCCCTTTCATATTTTTTTAATGGAGAAGAGTAACTGCACAAAGAAAAAGAATAACTGCACTAAAGTTTGGTGAAGATGCTAAATGGGGGTTTGCAGAGCATAAACTCTTATTTTTACTTTTTTATTTCCACTTGCAACAAACTGAAAAATCCCATTTCCTGTCATTTTTCTCTGTCAAACCACCAAAATTAAAAAAAAAAAATTAAATTGGGGGGGGACAAAAAAATGAAACTTTCATGCTGCAATGGATGTGTTTGGTGTTTTGTTTTGTGCAGGAGATGCTGCAGAAAACAATTTCCTGCCATTTTTCCCGTTGAACCACCAAAAGAAATAAAAAAAAAAATTAGGGGGGACACAAAAACTAGAACTTTCAGGCTACAATGGATGTGTTTGGTGTTTTGTTTTGTGCAGGAGATGCTGCAGAGCTCTCCAGCAGCGCTGCCGCCGGCCTCCAACCCCCCTGCGGGCATCGTGGTGCCCGCGGCCACTCTGCCCCCTGGCAACCTGGCCATGGGCACTGGCAGCAGCTCGCCCGCCGTGCCAGGTAGGCAGGGCAGGGGAGGTGTGGGCAGGGGCGCTCTGGGGGTTTGGGTGCCCCCACACGTGTTTTTTGCCATAGGTGGAGCCTTGTACCAGCCCGTGACGATGGTGACGTCGCAGGGCCAGGTGCTCGCCCAGGCCATCACCCCTGGCGCCCTGCAGATCCCCAGTGCCCAGGTAAGGCCTTGCCAGCTCCACTTTGGCACTGCAGCAGGCAGAACCCCCCCGTTTCTCCATAAATTCAATCCTTGGAGTGTCTTAAATTTTTAATTAGCAAGAAACGTTGATTAAACCCATCTGCCAGGTGCCTTTGGGGTGCCTAACAAATTATAGCCATGACCTAAGAAGTTATAACAGTGCTTATATTATTGTTATAAAATATTACAGCATATAATAATAATGTACATAATATTATTTAGTGCAATATATAACAATATATATACAATATACATATATACACAATATACATATATATATATGCAATATACATATATATATGTAACAATATCTGTTATTTATAATGTGTGATAGAACTTGGTATTTTATTCTGTATGCTTTATTATATACTGTGCATTGTACATATTGCATATTCTATACTCCATATTAATAATTATATAGAGGATAAGAGTGGATATTAGATAGATGATAGATAGATAGATAGATAGATAGATAGATAGATAGATAGATAGATAGATAGATATTATGGATGATATTGCAGATATTATTGCTGATATCTATCTATCTATCTATATCTATCTATCTATCTCTGTATCTATATTTTATATATATCTATATATCTATATATATAATCTATAATCTATATATAGATTATAGATTATATATATAGATATATAAATAGATTTCTATCTATCTATCTATCTATCTATCTATCTATCTATCTATCTATCTATCTATCTCTATATATATATATATATATATATATAATATATCTATATCTATCTATATATATAAAAATATATCTATATCTATCTATATATATTTTTAATATATATCTATATCTATATATATATATATATATATAAATAGATATTATTGCTGATATATTCTAGATCTTGGATCACTGGCATTGCCTGTCCAGCACAGCAATCATGGCACTTGTGGGAAAGGCTCATTTTTAGGTCTTCCTTTCTGAATTTGGGGATATTTTTCAGCCATTTGCTCTGGTTTTTATTCCTTTTTTTTCCCCCTGACATTGCAATGAGTTATGCAATGATCCCTGCATTCTTGCAGTGAGACAATGATTTGGAGCAGAGCTGGAATTATTAGCACAGCTTGTCCATGAGCTCTTCCTAACCCCAGGAATTTGGAAAATAAAAACCCTTCACTTTCTGTAACACTGCTTCCTGGGGGCAGAGCAGCAGAGATTCACCCCCATTATTCCTGAAATTCCCCATTTTAATTGCAGGAGCCTCTTATCAAACAATCAATAAACAGCATTTTGAAAAGAAGTGGCACCTCCCTGGTAGTTTTTTTTTGCCTGAGCAATGCTTAAAAATTCTCTTTCTATAATATCTCTCCATTGCAGGTTTAAATCTTGCAGCAAAACCCTCTGTGGTGGGAAAAACATGTGCACAGGGAATATTGGGGCAGGGAGGGAGCCTGGACAAGCACCTTTGGATGCTCTTCCTGTGCCACTGGCATGATTTATTCAGCTGCAGCCCAGGGGAATCACAGGGACCTGCTGGCCTGATGTTTAATTCATCCAGGAGAAGTGTTTTGATGAAGACTTGGGGAAAAAAAAAATCCCTTTTTAACTCAAGTGCTTAGATTTCAGTTTGGTTCCTGAATCCTCATTAAAACTCCTCTTGCAGCAAGATGCTTCTTTTTCGTTTCTGGGGGGCAAAAAAAGCAAATTTTGGTTCAATGGGCATGTCCCTCCTTGTGGTGGAAATCAGCTGGGTGAGGAATATGGGTTTGCAGGGGGTTGGCAGGGTTTTTTTTAACTTTCATTTGAGAAAATAATATTTTTATGAGGTTCGAGGTATTTTAATATATTTTTTTCAGGTAAAAGTGTTTTCCTCCTAAAGCACACATGGAAATTGGCTATGGTGTCATCACTACACTCCCCAACAGTGCCATTACCCCTTGCAAAGCATTGACAAAAAAAATTGAGATAAAAAATACAGATCCTGGGAGAAAATCTCCATTTATGCAGATTTGAGGGAGCAGGAAATGGGTTTTGGATGCTGCTATAAGTGCCAGGTTTTTATCACTCATCCCACTCCCATTTTGGGTTGGTTTTGCTCATTTTTTGGGTTGCCCATCACCATTTTCAAGCAACTCTCTCCCCATTCCTTTTGCCCTGACAGGTGAACCTGGATCTCACCTCCCTCCTTGATGGTGAGGACAAGAAGTCCAAGAACAAGCGGGGGGTCCTGCCCAAACACGCCACCAACATCATGCGCTCATGGCTCTTCCAGCATCTCATGGTGAGCACCTCAGCCACCAAAACACCCTGAAACGTGGGGAAAAAAGGACAAAAAGTCCAGAAATCCTCAAACCCAGGTGGTGTTTTGTCTGAATGTGTGCTTGGAGGTGCAAAGTGGTTTGTATTTTGGGAGTATTTTGGGAATTACCGTTGTCACTGCAGGTGGGAAAAAATATCCCCGTAAGGCAAGAAGAAGCACACAAATCTAGAAGGGGACTCCTGGGACTTTTTGATGATGGATAATTGAGCGTTTTTTTGCAGTTAACAGCTCCAAAATATCCTTTTCTGGCAAGCTGGAGTGTGAGAGATGCTCACAGGTAGGGTTGTAGCACATCAGCCGCCAGTCAAAACACAGAATTGCAAAGTCACCCTGTTTTGGGGGATTGGAGATGGAACATGGAGGGAGCTTAGATGCAAACTGGATATTTTTGTGCATGAAGAGTTCTCTCTCATCAGCAGGGCTGAGAGAAGGGCAAAAAGCCAAAAATCCCATATTTTTTCCTGCATAATTCAGCCAAGAAATCACTTGGAAACTGAAACTGGTAGCAAAGTCTGGCTCTCCAGGAAGACAGAGTGGTGGGAGATCCCCAAGGCATCAGTAACGCAGAAGGTAACAGCTCCAAGAAGCAACTTGTGGAAAAATCAGCCAGGACATGGAGCAGCAGCAGAACTTCCCAGCCTATTTTTAAAATGGAAAATTCTGGATTTGTTACAATGAGGACAAGAATGTTGCTGTGTCGTGCATCTCCCGTGTTTCTGGAGGGCACAAGTGCAGACTTGCAGGCACAAAAAAGACGTTAAAGACCAGAAACTGCAGAGCAATTTTCTGCCAAGTGCTAGAAGAATCACATAGTTTAAGATTTCCAAAATGGAATTGAAAAATTGAAAGAATTTATTCTGCTGGATGGTTGGATCTTTGGTCTCAGCCTGGTCCTAATGGTCAGAAGAAATTTGGGCTTCCCCATGAGATTTCTCCATCTGGTGTCAGAGATGATGTGGTTTTTAACCAAAAATTCTCATCATTTTACTAGAAGCTTTGGAGCACCAGCAGGAGGAAAGAATGCTGGAAATAATACACCAAAAATGGGATATTTCTGCCCCAAAATGGTGATTTTTAACCACTGAGACCCCAGCAGGAAGTGAATCTTCAGTGTGCTTTGACTTTGGGTGGTGTTGTCAAGGAAATCACAGTTTTGGGGGCTAACAGCTGAAAAACAAGTAATGGTAATTGTCACTGGCTTGGGGCTCCAAAACATGGCTTTGATAATAATTTAATTTCTGGGGTTGGAAAAGAGCATTTTAGCACATTTGGAAGGAGGTTGCTGAAGCTTTCAGTGCTGCTGTTTCCCAGTGCAGATGTTTCAGGGTGTTTCATTAATGTCTCTGACAATAAAGCAGCAAAAAGCTCTTTTGAAGCACAAATTTCATGTTTACCAACAACCATCACTGGAAAATTGCTAGAGTTTAAAAAACCCCAAGAACATTTTCCTTCAAGGAAAGCATTTGATGGAAAGCCTTGGAAAAGCCCTAAGTGCACCCAAGGAAATCTTGATGCTCTTGGATGCCACCCTTCAATCTTGCATTCAGCAAGTGCAAGAAGCCACCAAATTTAGGGTGGGAAAGGAAAAAAAAGGCAGGTTTTCATTATTTTTCACTCAGGGATGGCATCTTGCATGCAGGGATGCAGTCTTGCTACCCCATCTCTCTTTTTTTCCAGCACCCCTACCCCACAGAGGATGAGAAGAGGCAAATTGCTGCCCAAACCAACCTGACCCTCTTGCAAGTCAACAACTGGTGAGCAGATACTGGTGGCCCACTCAGTCATTTTGCTGGCTTTTGGACCTTTTTCACCTGTTTTTTGTGCTGTATAATGCTTTTTTGGGGGGTAACTTGGGTGGTTAAGGCTGATTCTTGGGGTGTCCTGCACAGGGCCAGGAGCTGGACTCAGTGATCCTTGGAATAGGCTTCCAACTCAGCCTATTCTGTGATTTTTTGACTGGGATTTCTGGGAGATCAGCTCAGTGGTGTTTAGTGTCAGGACTGGTTTGCAAGGTCTCAGTGCCCTCTCCTGGCAAATCCAATGTGCAGCATTCTCCCAACTCAGCAGGAAAAATTAATGCATAGCTATAATGTGGCTGTCTTGGTTTGGAAAGACAGGAGTCTGCTAAGAAAGGCAGGACCCTGCCCTGAAATGGAAAATATAAATGCTCCCCACCCCTCTGAATTGCTACAAATTTTAAATTAAGGGGCTCTTAGGCAAAAAATATAGGAGCAGGAATAACAGTTCTTTAATAGGGAAGAAAATAAAAGGATAAAATAAACAATGCAGTACACTAAAACAACACTGCCAGAGTCAGAACCCAACCTGACACCCTGTGGGTCAGGCTGTTGGCAGCAGTCCCATTGGAATTGTGGC
>JAWWEX010000101.1:2053823-2065860 GCA_035583215.1 Arremon brunneinucha
ATTATCCCATCCCATCCCATCCCATCCCATCCCATCCCATCCCATCCCATCCCATTATCCCATCCCGATATCCCATCCCATTATCCCATTATCCCATCCCATTATCCCATCCCATCCCTCATCCCCTTGCCCCACCCTGTCCCCACATCCCCCCACTCCCCCCTGGCCCCCGGGTCACCCCTGTCCTGTCGGTGCCCCCCCGGTGCCCCCCCAGTGCCCACCTTTCGGGGCATGCTGCCGCCGCGCTCGGAGCGCGCCCCTTGCAGGCTCAGCCCCTTGTCCCTGCGGCGGCGCCGGGCGGCCTCTCGCTGCTCTCGCTGCTCGCCCTGCACGGCCAGCAGCGCCCCGATGAACGCCGTCTTCACCTCCTTCTCGAAGGCCAGCTCGTCCCGCCGCGCCAGCTGCGCCACCAGCTCGGCCGAGAGCGCCCGGCTCGCCGCCTCCGCCCGGCCCGCGGCCGCCAGCAGCTCCCGCGCCGACAGCCGGCCCAGCCCTGCCCGGGCAGAGATCGGCTACTGACCCGGGACATCCCTGAACAGCCGGCCCAGCCCTGCCCGGGTACAGACCGGGACATCCCGACAGCCGGCCCAGCCCTGCCCGGGCAGAGAGCCCTGCTGTCCCGGGACATCCTGAATATCCCCCCCAGCCCTGCCGGGCAGAGAGCCCTGCTGTCCCGGGACATCCTGAATATCCACCCCAGCCCTGCCCGGGTACAGAGCCCTGCTGTCCCGGGAAATCCTGAACATCCACCCCAGCCCTGCCCGGGTACAGAGCCCTGCTGTCCCGGGACATCCCCACAGCCGCCCCAGCCCTGCCCAGCACAGACCGGCTGCTGATCTGGGATATTCCAACAGCTGCCCCAGCTCTGCCCGGGTACAGACTGGCTGCTGACCCAGGACATCCCAACAGCCGCCCCAGTCCTGCCTGGGTGCAGACGCCTCGTGTCCCGGGACATCCCCAACAGCCGCCCCAGACCTGCCCGGGGACATCCCCAACAGGGGCTGAAGGGACTTACAGCCCGCCTCGTTCCACCTCCTGCCATGGCAGAGACACCTTCCCCTATCTCAGGGTGCTCCAAGCCCTGTCCAGCCTGGCCCTGGACGCTCCCAGGGATGGGGCAGCCTCAGCTGCTCTACAAACCTTGTGCCAGGGCCTCACTGCCCTCACAGGGAACAATTCCCAATATCCCATCCATCCCTGCCCTCTGGCAGTGGGAGCCATTCCCTGTGTCCTGTCCCTCCATCCCTTGTCCCCAGTCCCTCTCCAGCTCCCCTGGAGCCCCTTCAGGCCCTGGAAAGGCTCTGAGCTCTCCCCAGAGCCTTCTCCCAGCCTGTCACCCCAGCAGAGGAGCTGCTGCCTTTGGGGCATCCCCGTGGCCTCCTCTGGACTTGCTGCAGGCAGTGCCATGCATGGGGAAAGGAAGAAATGCCTGGTGCAGTCAGGGACGCCCCAGTGCAGTCAGTGAAACACACACTGCAGCCAGTAAAATGCATCTCGTGCTCAGCGAGATGGGCTCTGCATTTTCTGAGACAGCAAGAGATAAACCCATTGTGCAATTACTGAAATGCTCAGAGCCATAAACGATGTGCCCAGAGCAATTAAGGGACTTCTGGCACCATTAGTGACATGCAAGGTGCACTCAGAGATACTCACAGTGCAATTAGTGACAGGCAGGCTGTGATTAGTGACATGTATGGTGCAATTAGTGACATGTATGGTGCAATCATTGACATGTATGGTGCAATCATTGACATGCATCGTGCAACTGGTGACATGTACGGTGTGATTATGGACACGCATGGTGCAATGAGTGACATGCACAGTGCAATTAGTGACATGGTGTGATTGGTAAGCTGCACAGTGAGATAGAGCAGAGCAATGAGTGAAATGCCTGGGCTTGCTGGTGACACAGCCCACGCCAGCAGTGACAAATCTCACGTGCGTGGAACCCCCATGCAGAACACAAAGGCTCCTGGTGACCCCCACGTGCCTTTCCACACCAGAAGCCACATCCCTGTGTTCTTCACAGTTTCTGCCAAGAGCCCTTCTGGCCAAGTCCCAGAGCAAGCCAGCACTGAGGCCGGGAGAGACTCAGTTGTCCAATTTGGTTGGAATTGTCCCCAAAAAGTGACTGGCCTGGGCTTTGCTGGCCGTACCTTCGTGGGAGCAGTTGTTGTTGAGGGCAGGGGAGAAAGCATGCAGCTCCCGCAGCACGATGGGCTCCGTGCCCCCACCACCACCTTTGCCTTCAGCATCAGCCTTGGTTTCTTCCTCCTCCTCCTCATCCTCCTCCTCCTCCTCTTCCTCTTCACCCTCGGGGTCAGCCTCGGGGTCGGGTGAACTCTGCATGAGCTCCTCCAGCTCCTCGATGACCTGTGGGGCATCAGGGACCTCCATGTGCACCTGCAACTCTCCTGCACCTTGCACCCCTCACATCCTCCACTCACACCTGTGACTGTCCTGCACCCTGCACCCCACACCTGCAACTGTCCTGCACCTTGCACCCCACACCTGCATCCTTCCTGCACCTTGCACCCCACACCCCACACCTGCATCCTTCCTGCACCTTGCACCCCACACACCCTGCACCCACACCTGTGACTGTCCTGCACCTGCTCTCTGCACTCCTGTCCTGCACCCCCACCTGCAACTGCTCCCTTCATCCTGCACCTGCATCCTCTATCTCCATCCTCCATCTGCAGCCTGCTCTCTCCATCCTCCATCCTTATCAGCATTCTGCATCCTCCCCTCCATCCTGCATCTGCATTCTGCTCCCTTCCTCCTGCAGCAGCACCTGCATTTACATCCATCTCTACCCTGGGTCCTGCACCTGCATCCCACATTCCCACCCACATCCAAATCCCACATTCCATGGACACTGGGGATTTGCACCCACATCTAAATCTGCATCCTGCACCTGGCTGCATCTGCTCTCTGCACCCACCTCCTCCTCCTCCTCCTGCATCCTGCAATTGCACCTGCATTCTCTATCCTGCATCCACACCCTGCTGCTGCCTCCACATCCCCCTCACCCCATCTGGCACCTGTATCCTGCACCCCTCACCTTCACCCTGCATCTGTACCCTGCATCTTGCACTCCACATCTGCATCCTACACCCCACACCAGCACCTGCAGCTGTATCCCACCTCTGCCCCCCACACTTCCATCCTTCCCCCCATGCCCCCCATTTTGTACAGCAGCACCCACAGCCCACCTTCCCACATGCACCCAAACCCCTCATCACCCCCACAGCCCACACTTCTGCCTACACCCACATTCCAAGTCCACACTCCAAAATGTTGGGATTTGCCTTTTTCTCGTGCTTTCAGCTCATGCCCATGGGCTGAGGTGGCCAAGGCTGGCTTTGGGAGGCCATGCGGGGCTCCAGGTGCCCCTGGGTACCTGCTCAGCTGTCAGCAGCGGCTCCTCGTTGATCCCAGAGTCCTGCTCACTCCTCTCAGTCAGCTCCTCCTCCTCTTCCTCCTCCTCCTCCTTCCCACCGAGCTGCAGGAGACACAGGCTGGGCAGCCTTGGGGGCACCACAGGCCCAGCCTGGCGTGGGCACAGCCCCAGCAGGGACAGAGCCACAGCCCTGGCATGGGCACAGCCACAGCCCTGGCATGGGCACAGCCACAGCCCTGGCTTGGGGGACATGGGGGTGGCATGGGGACATCAAATGGGAGATGCTGGATGGGGCTTTGGGCAGGGACAATGGGCACCTCTGGAGAGGGAGGTGTTGCAGGAGATGGATGGAGATGTTGGACAGGTCCTGGATGGAGATTGTAGGATGGAGCCATGGAGTAGGAGAAGACAGGGAGAAGTCCAGGTGTGCTGGATGGAGGTGCTGGATGGAGAGTGGGATTGGACACGCTCAGTGGAGACACAGGGGATGCTGGATGGGAGAGGTCTGATGGAGGCACAGGGTGGGGACACCAGGATGGGACGTGGCAGAGGGGAACACCACCAGAAAATGGATGGATAGAGATGTTGGGTGAAGAGGCATCTTCTTTTTCCCCACCTTCACCATCTTTTTTCACCTTTTCAGCAGAAAACAACCCAAGGAAGTTATCTTCTCTTCCCCCTTCAGCAACACATCCAAATGGGTTCAATTCCATGGATATCGGGACATTTTTACAACCCCAAAAGCAGCTACTGACAACACAAATTTACTACAAATGAAAACCCGTTTTCTACCCCCAAAACCACCCACCCCAGCCATGGCATGGGGGCAAACTGGCACAGACCAGGTGCTAACCCAACCCTTTGTGGGTGGTTTGCAGTGCATGATGGTCACTGAGCCTCGGGGCTGACTGACAGCTGTCAATCACAGCCAGGGGACCCTGTGGGGATGTCACAGCCCTACCTGGGGGTCGGTGCCATCGAGAGCCTCGGTCCCGGGGAGCTGCCAGGGCCGGGGGGAGCCCCGGGGGGCAAAGCCATCAGTGAGAGCATCCCAGACCCTGCAGGAGGCGGGTGGTCAGTGCTGATCCCAAAATGTGACATCTCAGAGACACAGCCCAAAAACGGCACACCAAAATGCTGCAAAACATCCCAAAATGCAGCCCAGAAACACCCAAAATGCAGCCCCGAAATATCCCAAAATGCAGCCCAGAAATATCCCCAAATGCAGCCCAGAAATATCCCAAAATACAGCCCTGAAATATTCCGAAATGTAGCCCAGAAACAACCCAAAATGCAGCCCAGAAATATCCCAAAATGCAGCCCAGAAACTTCCTGAATGCAGCTCAGAAATGTCCCAAAATGCAGCCCCGAAATATCCCAAAATGCAGCCCAGAAATATCCCCAAATGCAGCCCAGAAATATCCCAAAATACAGCCCTGAAATATTCCGAAATGTAGCCCAGAAACAACCCAAAATGCAGCCCAGAAACTTCCTGAATGCAGCTCAGAAATATCCCAAAATGCAGCCCAGAAACAACCCAAAATGCAGCCCAGAAATGTCCCAAAATGCAGCCCAGAAATATCCCAAAATGCAGCCCAGAAACACCCTGAAATGCAGCCCAGAAACAACTCAAAATGCAGCCCAGAAACATCCCAAATGCAAGTCAGAAATGTCCCAAAATGCAGCCCAGAAATATCCCAAAATGACCTCCAAAAATCCCCAAACACCACTGACATGCCTGAAACATCCCCAACCACCCCAAATGATATCCTAAAAAACCCCAAATGCTGTCCTAGAAGACCCCAAAGCTTCTCAAAACAGCATCATGAAATCCTGCCCTGAAATACCCCAAAGTACCCAAAAATGCTGCCCCAGCACCTGAGATGCCCCCTAAATGTCAGTTTGATATGCTGCTATCAAAACACTCCCAAAGGCCACAGCAGTGTCCCAAAATGTCTCTAAATGTCCCCAAATGCCACTCAAAAACATCACCACCCTGAAGTGGCACAAAACACCCCAAAATTCTGCCCTGGAATATTCCAAACTGTCCCCAAATGCTCTTCTGAAACACCCCCAAAATGCCACCCTGAAATACCCCCAAAATGTCATGTTCCAACCACCCACTCCCCTCACTGAAATACCCCAGAAATCCCAAAATGTCACTTTTCAAAACCTAGAAATACCCTAAAATGCTTTCCTGAAATAGTGACCAAAAGAGGAGAAATTAGAGAAGGAAAAGAGGGGAAAGAGGGAAAAAAAGGAAAGGAGGGAAACAGGAGAAAAGATAATAAAGGGGTAAAGAAGAAGATGGAAAAAAGAGCAAAAAGGGGGGAAAGGGAAAGAAGTGGGGAAAGAAAATTTGGGTAAAAAGGAAAAAATGGAAAAAAAATGAGAAAGAGGGAAAAGAAGAAAAATGGTGGGTAATGGAGAAAGAGGAACAAAAGGGAAGAAAAGGAAAGAGGAGATAATAGGAAATAGGAAAAGAGCCAAGAGAGGGAAAAAGGAAAAATCAGGAGAAAAGGGAAATGGGGAAAAAGAGAAAATGTAAGAAAAAGGGGAGAATGAGGGGGAAAATGGAGAAAAGGGCAAGGAAAGCAGAGAAAGGGAAGAAATGGAGGAGAAAGGCAAAAAATGGGAAAAAATAGCTGAGAAGTGGCAACATTGAGAAAAAGGCCAAAAATGGGAGAGAAGGTCAAAAATGGGGGGAAAGGCACACAAAGAAATTAAAAATTTTCTCCCCATCTCAGGCAAGACCCTCATTTTCCCACCAGAATTGGGGTTTCAGTCCAATTGGTACCACAACCAAATCCTGACAATCTCACCAAAACCATTTATCCCTTTTCCAGCCCCCAAACTGCTCCTTTTTGGGATTTATTATATTTCCCTTTTCACCACGGCTGAATTCCCCTTGGAATTACAGATTTCACAAAGCAACATACAAAAAATGCAGATGCCAAATCTTAAATACTTATTTTTTAAACAAAGCACAGCAAATTAGCAATTACTCCCCCAAATTTGATTTTTGTTTTTTCTCTGCTCTTAAAGGACCAGCAGGCCAAGACCAGCAGTGATTTTTGAGCTAATTATGGCAAGAAATGGTTAAAAACTCTGGAAATGCAGTGCCTGTGAGGCCATGGCCCCTCCCCCAGCCTGCACACAGGGCTCATTCAAAGAAGACTGAAAAAAAAAGCCCTGTTTTGCCCAAAGTGACCCAAAAAAGACACAATAAGTGGCACAAAGCGGCGACAGCGCGGCAGCCCCGGCGCGCAGCCAAGCTGCATTTTGCTCTCAAAAACCACGAATTTGTCCAATTGCAAAAATCACTGCAGCCTCAGTGGGTTTGGGGGAAAAAATCCAAACATAAACCAACAGATTTGGGGCTTTTTTGGGTTGAATGTAACCCCTTTGTTTGGTGAGAATGAGGGTTAATGATTTTGGAATAATCCAAATTAAACAGATAAAAAATCCACTAGAAATGTGAGAGTGTGAATCATCAGGAGGACAAAAGGCCAAGGATTTGCAGGAAAAAATGGCATTTTGGAACAAAACAAGGTTTTTAATGAAACTGTAGGATTTAACACAAAAGCACAATAATAACTGGGGAGCCTGGGGGGAATTTCACCCTAGGGAACTTGGCCATCCCCTAGCAGAGTACAGAATGGGTCTACTCACACCTTACTCAAGGTTTATGGTCAACCCCTGGGGCTTTCCTTGCACAGGCAGAGCTGTGGCCCCCAGCAATGTGGCATGGGACACACTGCTCTTCCTCCTTATAGGCTGCTACTCCAGGGACCTCACACAGCTACTCCCAGGATCCTACACAGCTACTCCAAGGTGCTGTATGATCACAGCACAGTCCAGGGGCTGATTTGCATGTGATGGGCTCATAGAAGAGCACAAGGAGGTCCAACAGGCCGTGGAGTGATGTTACTCATAAGATACTACACCATTACTCTGAAGTGCTACGCAGTCATGCTGTGTGCACGCTCTGGGAAAGGGGAGGGTTTATTGACCATGACAGGATGCGTGCAGGCTCGAGGGTGGCCTACTTATAGGATGCTACACAGATAATCAAAAGATACTACACAGCTACTCAAAAGATACGACATATCTATTCAAAAGATACTACACAGTTACTCAAAAGATACTACACAGCCATTCCACGCTGCTGCACTGTGCTGTGATGCAAGGGGCCGAGCTGCACATGGGCTGTACCTTGCAAGGCGGCACGCAGACCCTTACTCACAGGATACTACAGGGAGTATGGCGCGGAGCACGGCCGTGCTGCGGTGCTGGGAGGTTGCCTGCCCTGTGCGGGGGTTCAGGGTGGGAAGAGGCCCCAGGAACAGGGGGGCTTTACTCACTCCTCGTCCTGCAGGCGCTCCTCCTCCTCCTGCGCCTGCAGCCGGCCCCGCACGGGCGCCAGGCCCTCGGTGGCGGCGTCGTAGTTGCGGAAGCACACGGTGAGCTTCTCGTCAAACTCCTGCACCAGGTCCTCCATGGACTTGAAGCTCATCATCTCGGCAGAGAAGCTCTCCAGCTCGGCCAGCGCGGGGTCCGCGGGGCGCGGCGGGGACCCCCCATCGTCCGCGGGCCCCTCCTCGAACTCCTCCTCCAGGCTGACCAGCGGCGCCTCCATCCCTCACACGGCTCTGCTGCTGCTGCTGCTGCTGCTGCCTTAGCTGCAGGGACAGGGCACCGTCAGGCACCGGGCTACTAGCAGCTTACAACAGCCAGCAATCCGTCAGGAACCAGGCTACTAACAGCTTACAACAGCCAACAACCCGTCAGGCACCGGGCTACTAGCAGCTTACAACAGCCAGCAACCCGTCAGGCACTGGGCTACTAACAGCTTACAAGGATAACACTGCGGTGTTAGGATACACTGTGGTGTTATCCTAGCTGCCCATCAGGCACCGGGCTACTAACAGCTTACAACAGCCAGCAATCCATCAGGAACCAGGCTACTAACAGCTTAAAACACCCAGCTGCCTGTTCCCTCACCAGGCTACTAACAGCTTACAACACCCCGCAACCTGTCAGGCACCAGGCTACTAACAGCTTACAACACCCAGCCCCTGTTCCCTCAGGTTACAACACCCAGCAATCCGTTCCCTCACCAGGCTGCTAACAGCTTACAATGCCCAGCTCCCTGTTCCCTCACCAGGCTACTAACAGGTTACAACACCCAGCTCCCTGTTCTCATCACTGCTGCCGTGCTCACCCAAACCCTGCTGCCAGGGCTGTTACACAACCAACAGTATCTCTGTAGTATCCTGGTAGTATCCCAACAGGATGTGCTACCTTCAGAAGAAATATTCTGAAATTGTGGCACTACTCTAGTGGTAATTTACTAGTTGTACCAAAGTGGCCATAGTGGTCCAAGCAGGTTAGTGCTACCCTGATAGTCTGTAAAAAATGTGATACCACTATCCATTTGCCTGGAGTGGGAGTATCTTAGTTGTATCTTTACACTATACTATCAGATTATGCCCTTTTCTGACCCAGAGATGGGTAACTGAGAGGTGTTTTTAAAACCTTTATTCCATTTTCATTCTCATGTGAAGGGTGAGACAATACAGATGTTATAATTCACACCATCACAATCAGAAGCACACTAATTACAATAATTTCCTAATCACAATACACTACAAGCTTTTCTTGGCCTATCAGCTTTAGACACCTCTCAGTTGCCCCATCTCTGAGGCAGAAAAAGCTTTAATAATTATATCACTGATAAGTAAGTGGCCTGAAAGTACCAGCAATGTGCTGCCAGTACCCCAAAACTGTGAGTGCTGCCCCGATGGCATCCCAGAATTCTCTTACCATGACCTTTGCTAGTGCCCTTGTAGCATCTTGGAAGTATCCTACAGATAAGTGCACTTTACTCCTGAGAGTATCCTACTCCAAACTGACCCATCCTGGGAGCTTCCTACTGCAAACTGACCCCTGTCCTGGAGCATCCTACTGCAAACTGACCCATCCTGAGAGCATCCCACTGCAAACTGACCCCTGTCCTGGAGTGTCCTACTCCAAACTGACCTCTGTCCTGAGAGTATCCTACTGCAAACTGACCCCTGTCCTGAGAGCATCCTACTGCAAACTGACCTCTGTCCTGGAGTGTCCTACTCCAAACTGATCCCTGTCCTGAGAGCATCCTACTGCAAACTGACCCCTGTCCTGAGAGTGTCCTACTGCAAACTGACCCCTGTCCTGAGAGCACCTCGGGAGCTCTGTGATAATATCCTGGTAATGTTGTATCCTAGCAATGACCCTGTAGTATCTTAGTAGTGCCTCATTAGTAATACTCATTAGCATTAGCAATACATTTACAATTAGCCAAGGGATATTTTGGAGTGTCATCCTCATAACATCTTAGCAACATCCTGGTAGTACCTTTGTGCTACACTGAGAGTATCCTAGTAGCAGCTCAGCATTGAGTAGCTCAGCATTGTCCTGATGTTGTACTAGCATAGGCAGAAATATCCTGATTCTGTCAGGAGCATCCCAAGAGCACCCTGGTGCCCTGATAGTATCACAGTAGTAGATAAGGAGCGTGCTGATAGGATCCTAGTAGTAGTGTAATGGGATCCAGCTGTTATCTCAGTGTGTTGGTGGCACTGTGGTGCTATCCAGGTATTTTACTGCCCTGTAACCACACTGAAAGCAACCTGAACGTATCTTGGGAGGAACTTTGTGTGAGCTGCTCCAGTGGTACCTTCATATGAGTACCTTAGTATTTTAGTAGCAGCCTGATAGTACCTTAGTGGAGCTTTTACAGCACCCCAGTAGCACCCACAGAGTATCCTGAGAGTAGTTTAGTGCCACTCTGCAAGTGCCTTACTGCTGTCTGCAGAGTCCACATCCTACTAAACTCATGGCATCCCAGCAGCACCTGAGAGCATCTCAGCTGAGTTTTGGTAGTAATTCACTACTCCCTCAGGAGATTACTGAGAATATCCTAGCAGCAGCCCCAGAGGAAGCAATGAGTAACTCAGTAGTAAGCCAGGAGCAGCCCAGCACAGGTGTCAGCACCTCAGCTCACTGCCCAGCCTGGCCATGCTCCCTAGGGAGGGCAGCACAAACATCACAGCTCTGGGGAAAACCTGCCCTGAAAGGGATTTCAGTCACACACCCCACGCACGTGTGCCCCACTGGTGCCCCGAGCCCTGCAGCACACGCCCTGTAGCACACACAGACACACAGACACACAGACACACAGATACACACATATGACAGGGCCCGGTGCTCCCTGTGAACACGCATGCCATGCACAGAGAGATGCAAGCACACACACAGAGCAGTGCATGTGTGCACAGAGTGTCTGCAGACAGCTGCATGTGTGCTGCAGTGGTGCACCTGCGCTGGGCTGCACACACATTCACCCAAACATGCCCCAGTGCATGCACACCCTGTCCCATGCAAGTCTTTGCACTCATGCATCCCCACGTGCAATGCTGTGCACACACACACAGAGTGTACCCCAGTGCATGCCCGCATCCCCTCACACACATTGTGCACCACTGTGCACTTGTGCATTCCCACACATGCACCACGGACCCCACAGCAGCCAGCTCCAGGCCCCATACACACCAGCACCACACTGCATGCACACACACCTGCATGCACACCTGCACACACACCTGCACATCCACGTGCCTGCACGTGTGCCCCTGCAGCTGCACACGCACACCTTCACATGCACACGTCTGCATGCACACACATCTCCACACACACCTGCACATGCACACACATCTGCACATACACACAGCCCTGCACGCACATCTGGACACGCACATGCATCTGCGCACACACATACACACACACACACACACACACACACACACACACACATCTGTGTGCACACATCTGCACAGACACACAGCCAGGCACCCACATCTGCACCTGCACACACACATCCCTTGCACACACGCACAGTTCTGCGCACACGCACATCCCTCGCACACACATCTGCACACGCACATCCCTCGCACACACGCACACCCCTCGCACACACGCACGCCCCTCGCACACTCGCTGCGCGCACACGCACACAAACACTCGCACACGGACCCGCCCTCCCCGCGCTCGCCGCCGCTCCCTGCGCCGCCCCGCAGGCGCCCCCCACGCGTCCCCAGGACCCCCCAGGCCGCCCCCGCAGCGTGCGAGCGCAGCCCGCTCCCCGCACGGCCCCGCACGGCCCCGCACCGCCGCTGACAGCGGCGCGGCCCCCACCTCGCTCCCCGGCCCTGCCCGCAGCGTCAGCCCGGGGTGCGCCCCAACGCGACATCCCCGCAACACCCCCGCAACACCCCCGTGCGACCCCCGCAAGGACAGCATCGTCCCCCTGTAAGGACAGCATCGCTCCCCCTACAAGAACAGCATCGCCCCCCATGCAAGAACAGCATCGCCCCCCGGCAAGAACAGCATCGCCCCCCATAAAATGACAGCATCGCCCCTGCTTCCCCCGAACCCCGCACCCTCCATCGCCCCCCCAGCCCCGCACCCACCGGCAGCCCCGCACCCCGCGCCGCCCCCCCATTCCCGCACGCACTTGAAGCCCCCCCAGTCCCCCTGCACCCCCCCATCCCCGCACCCACCTGCAGCCCCCCTGAAGCCCCCACAGCCCCCCAC
>JAWWEX010000101.1:2065973-2097502 GCA_035583215.1 Arremon brunneinucha
CCGGAAGCCCCCCCAGCCCCCCACAGCCCCCAGACCCCCCCCAGCCCCGCACCCACCTGCAGCCCCGCATCCTCCGCTCCGCGCCGGGGGGTGCTGCGCCCGCACTGCGCAGGCGCGGGGGAGGACCGGTGACGTCACCGCGAAGGGGGATGCGGATGGTGGTCAAGGGAGCCGTGACGTCATCGCTCACCCGGGGGGGGCTCCGTCCTTTTATCTGTCCCCAAAATTCCCTTTGAACCCCCGCGTGTCCATCCATCATTTATACACGCGGGTCTGTGTGCCAGGGACGCCGAGGGAGAAAGGGAAAACATCATTGAAACCATGGAAATGACAATGGGAATTTACAGAGAGGAAATAGAAAAAAAGATTACATAAAGGTCGAGTCATATACCCGAAGATCGTTGCTTTTCTAAAATAAAACAATTAAAATTATAAAATAAAAATAAAGGGAATTAGAAAATAAAAAACTATTTTTCCTCTCAAAAAATAAAATAGTAATCACAAGAAATGAACAGGTTTTTATAATAATTTTACTTCAGTTTTAGCTTTTAAAATTTAATAGCAAGTTTAAAAATTGCTTTAGATGAATGTTGTCATGTATGCTGAGGTGTTGGTTTTTTTTTTTTTCTTTCCTGTTTTTGGGGGGGGGAGGTGTTTTTTGGGGTTGTTTTGGTTTGGTTTGGTTTTGTTTTTTTTTGTTTGTTTTGGTTTGGGGTTTTTGTTTTGTTTTGTGTTTTGTTTTTTTTTTTTAATCTGTGTTTAGTTCACAGTCAAGTGGAATATCTGGGTTTAAGCTCAGTTTCCCAGATCTCTGCTGCCTGCAGCTGCCTGCTCCTTCTCCATGCTGGTTTTCCATGCAGCAGAACAGGAGAAAGGTTTCTCCTCTGGCTCATGGATTCAAGTTTTTAATATTAAGGAAAAAAACCTGAAAAGAGTCTGTGGAATGGTTGTTGTTAAGTTTGATGAAATTTTGCCAAGTCCTGGCTGGAGCCCCGCGTGCTTTGGCTCGGTGCCGGAGAAATCCTCGAATGCCAGAAAGGTTTGGGCTGGGAAGGACAAGGACCCTAAAGCTCATTTTGTTCCCAGGCTTGGACCAAATTGATCCAAGCTCCATCAAACGAGGCCCTGAACACTTCAGGGGATGGAGAAGCTTCTGTGGGATGCCCGTGCCAGGCCTGCCCACCCTCACAGGGTGGAATTCTTCCCAAAATCCCGTCCAGCCCTGCCCTCTGTCCTTCCCTTGGTCCTGGCCCTCCAGGCCCTTGTCCCAAGTCCCTTGGGTGTTCCATGTCATGTTAGCCAGGCAGGATCAGTTCCTTCTCACACCTGAAACTACAAACTGACAAAATAATGACAATATCCTGCTCAGAGAACAAAATAATGACTGTATTTTGATCAGGGGACCAGAAGAGGAAACGCTTGGCCAAACAATGAACAGCACTGCCCAGCATTTACAGGAATGAAATATTCACATTCCTGACTCAACGTGGCAAGGACCAAGGCAGGAGGGTGTGTTTTTAGGTCCTGATGATTGGGATCTCTTCTGTTCTATTATTTTTCACTTATATTCTCACATTCATCTCTTCTTATTGGTGAAAGTGGAATGGATAAAACTGAAGGGGATGTAGCTCATTTTGGAGTCTCTGCCCTGTGTCACTGTCTCAAACTCAGCCAACACTGCAGCTGGGCCTTTGGGAGGATTCTGGAACTCATCTCCCTGCCCAGCTCCCCCTCAGCAGCTGCCTCTCCACCCTGCCCACTGCCTGCCTGGGCACCAGGGAGCTCCTGGAGCTTGTCCCAGCCCTGGGGAGCTGCCACAGCTGCACCCCAGTGTCACAGGCACAGCTGGGGTGCACTGCCTGTGCCTCTGCCCTGCTCACTCTGCTCCAGTGTGGGAAATGGATTGGTAGAAAATCATGCTTAAAGCTGATAGGCCAAGAAATGCTTACAGTGTTTTGTAATTAGGAAATAGTTGGCTTCTGATTGTGATGGTGTGAATTATAACATCTGTATTGTCTCACCCTTCACATGAGACTGAAAATGGAATAAAAGTTTTTAAAACGCCTCTCAGTTGCCCCATTCTGGGTCAGAAAAGGGCTTGATCCGACACTCATCCACAGCGGGAAGGGCACAAAGAATCAGCTCCAAATGGGATGGATACAGCCCAGAGAAGGTGCCAAGGGGGCCGGATGGCTCCAGCCAGCTGGGGAATGTGCCCAGGAGCAGCTCTCGGAGCCAATGGGGAGGATGCTCCCCCCAGGCTCACCGGCTCCTGCCCCTCGTGTCTCCCCGTGTCGCCCTCTGTGTGTTCCCCTGTGTCCCTGCTGTGTGTCCCCCCTGCGTCTCCCCCGCGTCCCCGCTGTATCCCCCCCGTGTCTCCCCGGTATCCCCCCTGTGTCCCCGCTGTATCCTCGCCGTGTCCCCGTTGTGTCCCCCCCATGTCCCCGCCGTGTCCCCCCTCTGTGTGTCCCCCTCATTTCCCCGCTGTATTCCCCCCGGTGTCCCCCCCGTGTCCCCGTTGTGTGTGTGTCCCCGCCGTGTCCCCCCGTGTCCCCGCTGTATCCCCGCTGTGTTCCCCACGTGTCCCCGTTGTGTCCCAGCTATATCCCCCCACGTGTCCTTCCCCGTGTCCCCCCCGTGTCCCTCCTCTCTGTGTTCCCGTTGTGTCCCCGCTCTGTCCCTCCCATGTCACCGTTGTGTCCCCGCCGTGTCCCCCCCGTTGTGTCCCCGCTGTGTCCCCGTTGTGTCCCCGCCGTTGTGTCCCCGCTGTGTCCCTCCCATGTCCCCGTTGTGTCCCCGTTGTGTCCCCGCTGTGTCCCCGTTGTGTCCCCGCCCTCCCGGGCCTCTCCGGCCGCGTCCCCCCGAGCTCCGGGCAGTTCCCACGCTCGCGGCTGCCGCCGAGCGGCCAAAGCGCGGAACTGCAGCTCTGTGCCCCCGCCGGCAGCAGCGGCCGAGCCCCGGGACCGGCCCGGAGGAGCCCCCGGGACACCCTGGCCGAGCACCGGGAACAGCCTTGTCCCCACCTTTTCCGTCCTCCCTCGCTCTGCCCGTGGCTATTTCTCATTTGCGGTGTTTTTCTGTCCAGCTCTCAGATAATAATTTTTGCATTCTTCCCTGTAGCCCCGTGGTATTTCTGCTGTCTCTCTGTCTGGTATGCTGTCACTGTTGATCCAGGTGTTCATTCTGGACCCTGTAGCATGCCACAAGGGTAATTCTTTCACCATCTTTATCCTGTACCCTGTATCTCACTTTGCATTCCTCCTCCTCTGCTCCATCACCTGTAGGCGTTGCCTGTGCATAGAGAAGTTCCAGCGTTTCTCCTGGGCTTTCTTGCGGAAAAAAAAACTTGAAAAATTGTGGAAATAAAAGGGAAAATCTTGGAAAGGAGGCAGAAAACTTAGAGACAAAGTGGAGAAATGTGAAAATGAAGGGGGAAAACTTGAAAGAGAAAAAACAGAAATAAAAGGAAACTTGGAGATAAAAAGTGGGAGATCTTGGAAATAAAGTGGGGGACTTGGAAATAAAAAGAGGAAAGCTAAGAAAGTGGAGCACTAGAAAATAAGGGGTAAAGCTGGGAAAGGTGTAAAATTTGGAAATAAAGGGGGAGATGGGAATTAGAGGAGAAAAAAATGGAAAGTGAAGGACAAAACTGAGGAGGAGAAAATTGGACAACAAACTTCATAGGGAAAATAAAGTAGAAAACCTTGGGAACAAAGTGGAAAAACTTGGAAACAAAGAACACTGCCAGGAAAACCAGCTCCTCACCTGAAGGGGCTGCTGGATGGCACGAGGACCCCCCAGCTTCCCATCAGAAATGGGGACAGAAACTCTGGAGAAGGTTTTCTTCTCCTCAGGGACCAGGGCGATGATATCTTGCAAGCATGAAACAAGTTTTGGATGTTTTTAAACTCAAGGAAGTTTTTCTAAGCCTTCTGATATTTACATTCTTGTAACGAACTTTCTCACACTCTATGTAAATAACTGATTGTTTTGCATTTTTTTATGGAGGAGGAGAAATTTGATGGATTGTTGGTTTGTCCAGTGTCATTGGAGAGGTGGCACTGTCACCCTCCAATCCACTGCCACTTTTGGAAATCCATAAATGTTGGAGTCAGAAATTAAAAGCTCTCTTTTTTGCCTTGGAAAATCCAGTGTCCAGCATCTTTCTGTTTCGTGTCCTGGAGTGACACTAAATAATCTCACTGTGGAACCTCACGGCACTTTCCATCAGGGGTTTTATTAGAAATAGGAAACATAGGAGTCCAGTTTCCCCCATTTTGGCTGCAGGCCCCAGAAGCTTTCCCCGTGCCACAGCTCAATTCCCACAGCCTTGGCCGTGGGGATGCTGCTGTGCTGGGCTGCTGCTGCTGCTGCAGGGAGCTGGTGGCCATAGGGTGACAGGGTGGCACAATGGGGGTGGCCAGGGGGGTTGTGGGCTGGTGGCCCTGGCCCCTGGCCACTGCCCAGGACACAGGTGGCTGGGCTGGGGAGCAGGGCCAGTGTGGTGGGGCCCGGCTGCTTCACCTGCAGGATGATCCTCTGCGGCACCTGGAGAGGAAAAATAACACAAAAAAATGAAAAAAACCACCCTAAATCTGGTGTTTTTTAACCCATAAACTGCTTGAGGTTGGTGTGAATTCATGAGGAGGAAGGGATTCTCTGGCCCTGCCACCAGATGGTACAAGGAAGGACAAGAAGGGTCAGATTTGAGGATCTTTGAGGGTTTTCCAAACTTGAGGGCTCCAGGATTTGAAGAATGTGCTGCAGAGTTGCCCCTTGCAGGGTCTGAACCCCACAAATGGGGGTGTGTGCCCCAAACCCACAAATTGGGGATCTACAGAGGAAGGTGAAGATTGAGCCAAATAAAAGCTCAAGTATTGGGATCATTGTCTCCGTTCTTCTTCCCCTTCCCAGAAGAAAGAGCTAAAGTAACAGGACTAAAATAAAAGGACTAAAAGAAATAGGAATAAAAGATACGGAATTAAAAGAATTAGCAACATTAAAATCCAGAGGGATTAAAAAAAAAAACAAACAGAAACGGGACTAAACAAACTAAAAAAACCTGTAAACCAGAACTTCAAACCACAGAGCTACAAAAGTGTGTTGGGAGAGGATGGAAGTGGCCCTGGAGAGGGTGGAAGTGGCCTTGGAGAGGGTGAAGTGGCCTTGAAGAGGGTGACAGTGGCCTTGGACAGAATGGAAGTGGCCTTGGAGAGGATGGAAGTGTCTTTGGAGGGGATGGAGGTGGCCTTGGAGAGATTGGAAGTGGCCACGGAGAGGATGGGGGTGGCCCTGGAGGGGATGGAAGTGGCCCCAGAAGGGTGGAAGTGGCCCTGGAGAGGGTGAAGTGGCCTTGGAGAGGGTGGAAGTGGTCTCAGAGAGGGTGGAAGTGGCTTTGGAGAAGATGGAAGAGGCCTGGGAGAGGGTGGAAGTGGCTTTGGACAGGATGGAAGTGGCCCCAGAGGTGGATGGAAGTGGCCCTGGAGAGGGTGAAGTGGCCTTGGAGAAGATGGAAGTGGCTTTGGAGAGGGTGGAAGTGGCTTTGGAGTGGATGGAAGTGGCTTTGGAAGGGATGGAGGTGGCTTTGGAGAGGATGGAAGTGGCCCCAGAGGGGATGGAAGTGGCCCCAAAGGGGATGGAAGTGGTCCTGGGGCGGTCTCCACGCCAGGGGCTGCACTTGCCTGCTGCAGGAGCACGACCTGCGGCGCTGGCAGGGCAGTGGCCGTCACCTGCTGTCCCCGCGGCTGAGCGGGCGCCAGCCCCAGCTGCAGGCCGGGGAAGGGCGCGAGGGTCTGCACGAAGGGCTGCAGCAGCGGCTGCGGGGCCAGGGCCGGCTGGGCGCCGCTGGGGACGATCTGCAGGGCGCTGAGGGAAGGCGCTGCGGGCTGGAAGCTGCCCGCGTCCCGCATGGCCTCGGCCTCCAGCAGCTGCTCGGTGATGCCCGCGGCCCACAGGCACTGCTGCAGCAGGTCTACCGCAGCGCCCGCTGCGGCCCCGCCGCCCTGCGGGCAGCCCGGGCCCGGCCCCTCGGGCACCCGCACCGCCCGCCCGGCCAGCTCCGAGCGCGGGGAGGGCTCCTGGACCTGGGAAACGGAGGGAAAATGCGAGGGGACTGAGGGGAAACATTGCGGGAAACAGCGAGGGGACTGAGGGGAAACATTGAGGGAAACAGCGAGGGGACTGAGGGGAAACATTGCGGGGAACAGCCAGGGAAATGAGGGGAAACATTGAGGGAAACAACGAGGGGACTTGAGGGGAAACATTGAGGGAAACAGCGAGGGGACTTGAGGGGAAACATTGAGGGAAACAGCGAGGGGACTGAGGGGAAACATTGCAGGGAACAGCGAGGGGATTGAGGGGAAACATTGAGGGAAACAGCGAGAGGATTGAGGGGAAACATGGCAGGGACCAGCGAGAGGATTGAGGGGAAACATTGCAGGGAACAGCGAGAGGAATGAGGGGAAACATTGAGGGAAACAGCGAGGGAACCGAGGAAAAACACACCAAGGAAATTGAGGAGAAAAAATGAGGAAAAACTCAGCGAGGGAACTGAGGAGAAATATTGCGGGAAACACTGTGAAGGGGACTGAGGAGAAACATTGAGAAAATTGAGGAAAAACGCAGCGATGGAACTGAGAAAAAACACACTGAGGGAATTGAGGAGAAAAACTGAGGAAAAACACAGCGGGGGAACTGAGGAGAAACATTGAGGAAATTGAGGGAAAACACAGCGAGGGAATTGAGGACAAAAATTGAGGAAAAACACACCAAGGGAATTGAGGGGAAAAATTGAAGAAAAACAGACCGAGGGAATTGAGGAGAAAAATGAAGGAAATTGACAAAAAAAAAAAAAAAGACCAAGGAAACTGAGGAGAAACATTGAGGAAATTGAGGGAAAACACACCAAGGGAATTGAGGACAAAACTTGAGGAAATTGAAGGAAAACACACCGAGGGAATTGAGGACAAAACTTGAGGAAAAACACACTGAGGGAATTGAGGACAAAATTTGAGGAAATTGACAAAAAACAAACCAAGGGAATTTCATTCCCTTTTCATGGGAAAAAAAAGCAGCAGCAGGAAGTGAGACCTAAAAAAATCATGAGCTTTTGGGAAGTTTGATGTAAAAATCCAGTTTTTCTTTAAAAAACGTGCTTGTGTTATGGAAGTTGTGTGAGTTTGGGCAGGGAGCTGAGTTGTCACTCACCTTTCTGGACCCAGGCAAAAAATCCACCAAGGCCTGAGGATTGCTGAAAAAACAGAAAAATGTTTAAGGAGGCAGTGCCAGTATGTAATTTAAAACTTAATGTCAATAAATGCTACAACTAATGATGGACACATATTTATAGTCCAAGAATTATGTTTTATGACCAATTTAAATGATCAAGTGGGTTCTCAGAGGCCAGTTTTTGCCTCCTGTATCACTCACACCATTTTCTCCTTTCCTCCATAATGGTGCAAATCAACAATTATTGACAGTTTCATGATCAGAACAAGAAATTAACCATTTTTCAAAATATTGTTTGGGCAGCAAACCAAGTCTTAAATGCCATAGTTCTGGGTAAAATAACTGGAAAAAAGGGTTTATTCCCATTCCATCATTATTCTCTGTACTATTGGAGTGTTTACAGACCTTTGGAGGATATTTTCCACCCATTTCAGGACTTTTCAGCCCTTTTGGAGGACACCTCAGGGGAGTTTTGGCTCTGGGAGACCCAGCCCAGCAGCAGAGAAGCCCTGATGGAGATGAGGGTGGTGGAATCCCCTTTCCCACCCCAAACTTGTGGGACTTACTAAAATACACCTGGCACGCCCCAGCTGTCGTTGGCACCTCTGTCAGCTGCAAAGAACAGAGAGAGAATGTTGTGTCAGGAGAGCAGGGGGCTGGTGGTGATGGTGATGGTGATGGTGGTGATGATGATGGTGACCAGACCAGCAGACACCTCAAGAGGAGGCTCCACTACTCCCAAGGGCATCAACCCACAACCAGGAACCTGGAGAAGTTCCAGGGTGATTCCTCATCTGTCCATTGGATGGATTTCATTCAAGTTCTCCCAGCAGGAGCTCACATTTCACTCTGAAACCCAAACCAGCAGATTTTGGGCTGATTTTCAGCTCACCAAGGGGCACCGGTGCCTTGCTGGCTGTGCCTGGTGTGGGATGGTCCTGGGATCCTCAACACTGGGAGCACCTGGAGCCGGATGCTGGCAAAAACTCACCTTTAACATCTCTAATTTATGACCTTTATCCCTAAAATTCAACTGTGGCAAAATGGATTTGGAAGGATTTGAGGATTTGCTGATGATGACCTGGAATCAGCACCAGGCCACCTCCTCCTAAACCCCTTTTGATGAGCAGATCTGAGAAACTCTGCTTTTGGCGTTTTCCTTCTTTTCCTCAGATCTGAGCTGGATTTGGAGATGCACAATATGAAACTGCTAATAAAATCAAGGAAAACAAGAAAGCAAACATCCATTACAACAATAAACTCTACAGATAAAAATATATTCTGCTATCATCTCCCAAAATTAAATTTATGAAGATTTCCCCCCTTGTCATTCCCCAGTGGGGGGGATATGTGCATTAAAGTGTTTTGTTGCTACCTTGATCTCTGTGAGAGGAGTTGAGTGAATTAAAGCCAGTGATCCCACATGAGGGATGGCAGCTTCTGACCTCAGGGCTGCTCCATGGGGGCTCAGAAATCACATTGGGAAGCATGAGGGCGAAATACCCTTAAATTAGACCCAAAATATTCCATATTATTTTCACTGATTCCAAAGGAGCACAGTTCTCACAGATTAAGGTGTAGGAGTGAACACCATGGCCTGAAAATAACCTTGAAAATAACCATTAAACAAGCCCTTGCAGGGGTCAGAGTTCTCCCTGTAAATAGAAATACCTGGTATTCCTTAAATCAAAGTGCTTACTTTGATCTGGGGCGTTCAGGGAAAAAAGGAAACTCCATGGGCGGCACCTGGCCATGGCTGAGGGCAAAATTCCCTCGCTGGCTACGTGGCCATTTCCAAGGGCCACCTGGTTATGTCATAGGGCTGCATCAGCAGCTCTGAGGGCCACGTTCTGTGGTTGGCAACCATCCCAGGACTGAGGTCAACATTCCCTTGTGGCCACTCTGTCACGTCTGGGGCCAGGTTCCGTTGCCATGGGCGAGGAGCAGCAGTGATGCCGTGTGCCCCAGCTGAGAGCAGGGGGATCGCCAATAAAACGGCTTCAGAGTCAATCAGAAGTGGAAGAATAGGAGATTTGATGTGTTTTACCTGTTGTTAAGGCAGAACAAAACAGTCTCCTTTTAGCCTGGAGAAAAGGAGACTCAGGGGTGACCTTATCACTCTGCAGCTCCTGAAAGGAGGTTGTGCTCAGGTGGGGTTGGGCTCTTTCTCCAGGCAGCACTGACAGAACCAGAGGACATAACCTCAAGCTGCACCAAGGGAAATTTAGGTTGGATATCAGGAAGAAGTTTTTTACTGAAAGAGTGATAAAGTTCTGGAATGTTCTGCCTGGGGAGGTGGTGGAGTCACCATCCTGGGGTGTGTTTGGGTGCCAGGGTTTAGTTGAGGTGTTGGGGCTGGGTTGAACTCCATGATCTTGAAGATCTCTTCCAACCTGGTCATTCTATGATTCTGTGAAAACCAAAAGACAACAACAACACCCCATGGAGTGATGAAATGCTGCCTCAAATGGCCCCTTCTCACCCCAAGAATATTTTGTATCAGGCTGAGAGGAATGACATATTTGTCTTTACAAGCAAGCTGTGAGTCTGCTGGTAGATAAAACCAGCACTGAGAAATAAAAGAAACAATGGGAAGGATTCCACTGATTGATGAATGGAAAAAGAGATTTGCCTTTACAAACAAACTGTAGGTTGGCTGATGGATGAAATTGGATATTGAAAGATGAAAGAAACAATGGGGAAAAGCTCTAAATTCCATAAGAATTAAAAATGATAAGGGAGGGTTAGACATGAGAGGGGAGTCTTTGGTATCAGATGCTTTGGGAAGTCTGAATCTCTCAAGAACCTCACCCAGTGGGGAAAGAGAGAGGGCAATGGGGATAAAAGGGAGGCTGTGTACTCCAAAAATATGAGAGATCCCAGGGGAACACCCCATGGCCTCTCCCTTTATTTGAATAAAGTTACAGGACTCCTCTGTCTCCTTTTTGGACATAAACCTCTGATGTTTGTGGATTCATTTTCCTGACAAGGTTCAGTCAAAACAGCAATTCCCTGGAGCCACAGTGAGGGTCCCTCATCTTGCAGCTTCCCTGCACCTCCAGCATTCAGAATTTAGTAGCTTTAATTAAGTTTTACCCCTTTCATGGCCAAACTGCATTCATAAGATGATTTTCACCCCGGAGCCCTGTCCAATGGGGATATTTTGGAATATTGTGAGATGAGGGAACAATGGGGTTCAGCAAAGGGGTCACATGAGAATGATGCCAAAATCCTGGATTTATTTCCACAGCTGGCCTTCCATGGCACTTCACACCTTGCTAAAGTAAAACCTCGTCACTGGAACAGTGGGAAACACACTGGGATCCACAGGGAAACATCCTTTGAGAAACCACCTTAATGCAGCTGATTAATTACCACCATTAAATCCATATCCACACATATAAATACATGCTTTATATACATATAATGCATTACAGTTTTGTTTAATTAATTATTTGCAATAAATATTCAGAAGTTTTGAGCCTGCTTGGGATGTTTTGAACAAATCTTGCCCCAATTCTTGCCCCCAGATTTATTTGCAGTCTTTGATGCCATTGATGTGAAGGATTTGGGCCCATCTCAACTTATCTGAGGTGACCCCAGGTAGATTTGGGATATTCCATAGTTCTGAACACAGGAAGGAAAAGGCAGAAAAAATCAATAAAAGGAGGGAGAAAAGGGAATGGGTGGAGCAAAAGGGAAATGAGGGAGAAGAAGGCAAGGAGGGAAGAGGCAAAGGGGAAAATGGAAGGGGAAGAAAAGCAAAGGGGCGTCAGTGTAGAGGTTTATATTGGTGATGTTTCTTTCTACTTGTTGCTTTTGTTCCATTTTGCTTTTTTGGGAATAATGTTGAAGAACTGTGGAGTTATTTGTGCAGTTTTAGCTTTTTCATGGAAATGTTGTTGACAAATCACAAAAAAGGAAAAAGGAAAATAAAAAGTGGAGAACAAACCTCTTTTGCCTTCTTGTTTCACTCCAGCACTGCTGGGTTCTGCTGAGCCCCTGCCCTGGAGCAGGGGGGATCTCCCCAGCCCTGCCCTGCTGGTACACCCTGCTCCAGGACATGGGAGCTCTCACCTTTCCCAGCCCCTGGGCATCTCCAGGGACAGAGATCTCCCTCCTCACCCTGCCTGGGGCTGCTCCAGCTCTGTGCTGTTCCTCGACCTTCCTCCCCAGCCCTTGGCCTCCACGCCTGCTCTCAGCCCCCTTGGGCAGGGAGTGGGGCCCTCCCTGGGCTCTGTTAAAGCCCTTGGGGTGCTGGGGGTGGAAATGGGGATTTCTTATGGAAGCCTATGGCTGTAAACTTTGGAGTGAAATAAAGGCAGAAGCCATCCTTTAATTTAGAGCTCTGCCAGCCCTCCTTCAGCTTTGCCCTTGGTGGGCATTTCAGGGGCCAGAAGCAGGATGGGGACATGGGTAGGAAAAGAAAAAGGAGTAATTTGGTTGGGGAAGAAAAATGAACAATTAACCCCCTTTTTCTCACCAGCCCATCCCAATCCCACAGCCATCTACTCCTGGAGAGGTCATTCCCTCCATTGTCCTTGCCCAGCTGATGGCAGCCTGGCAGCTGGCACTGTGGGCATTCATCTCTGCTGCCAGAGCTCACACTCAGCACAAGGTACCAACACTAGAGATATCAAGAAACCCAGCAGAAATTCTTTCTTACTGAGTTCATTGACTTTTTCTGAAGCATTTATTTTTACAGAATTGAGGCCACACTGAGGTGATGCCCACAGGGATGCATTTCCTTGTGAACCAGTGTCACAGACACCCCAGAACAGCTCTCTCTCTCTGCTCCACAGAAATTATTTATGGTGTTGTCACAGAAATGGACATGGGAAGCAGCCACTGGCACTGACAGGGACAGACAAGCACGGTCTGACTTGGGATCAGAGGCTGAGCTCACAAACAGACAGCTCTGGCCTGTACATACACCAGAGCTCAAGCATGGTGTGTCCCTGATCCACAGCACGTGGATGGCTCTTGCCTTTTCAGCAGCAGCTGGAATGGATGGCTTCTAGAGAAGCAAAATCTCTCCATTCACCATCACCAAAATCTCTCCATTCACCATCATTTTACCATGAGAAGGTCCCAGTGTGCTATGGTGAGGGTGAGAGTGCTTGTCCTTCCTCCTCTGTGATGCTGTGGGTGTCGCAGACATCTTTTATGAAAAATCCTTTCCTTAGGATTTTTCCTCCTGAGAAGCTGAGAGGTCTCAGGAACAAATTGTAAACAATGGTTATCTGCTGCTGTGGAATGCAACAGGTGGATCTGTGATTGCCCTTGTTGGTTGTTTCTAATTAATGGCCAATCACAGCCCAGCTGGTTCAGACAGAGAGTCCAAGCCACAAATCTTTGTTATCATTCTTTCCTATTCTATTCTTAGCCAGCCTTCTGATGAAATCCTTTCTTCTATTCTTTTAGTATAGTTTCAATGTAATATATATCATAAAATAATAAATCAAGCCTTCTGAGCATGGAGTCAAATCCTCGTCTCTTCCCTCGACCTGAGACCCCTGTGACCACTGTCACAGTGTGGGTGTTGCCTTTCTTTTACCCTGGAAATGCAACTCCATTATCCCCTGTCCTGGCCAGAAGCAGGACAGGCTGTCACAGCTGTAGCCAGTGAGGGGCAACCCACCAGCATGAGGCAAACCAAGACCTCTGGAACAGGATGGGTCCCACCCCAGGAGATGCAGGGCAGCCACAGCTACCACAGGAGTGTGGCCCGGACCCAACAGGGCAGCATGGAGGGGCCAGGACTCAGCACTGCAGCCTTTTCTGGGTGTGTCCATCCAGGGCTGGGGACAGCAAGGACACACCTGCCACTGACCCACAGTCCAGGGGGGTTGGAGAGTTGAGAGCTGGCAGACACAAGGTTTAAGACCCAAGTTCTCCTTTGGAAGGCCCAAAGCCATCTTTTACTGCTTGAAGCTTTCGTTCCAAAGCTCAGACACAGCCCTTAGCAGGCTTTGACTGCAGCAGCCATGGTCAGCCCTTCAGCATCAGCACCTGGGTGGTCCCAGTGACTTCCAACTGCTGGATGAGGTGGGCACAGGGCCAACAATGTGTGCTGCCCTGTGTCACAAAAGTGGCAGCGATGTGGAACCTGTCACTGGTGATTGTGAGCTCACCTGTGCAATGCTTGGCATCCTGAGGTGAGGGCCAGCAAAAGCCCTTTTGGACTGGGCTGGCCATTGGGATAACTTGGCTCTTTCCCCTGCTATTTGTATGTCTGCCTTTCCCCAAGTATTCCTTGGCAGCAGCCACAAGCACCAACAAAATGCTTCTGACAGCTGAAGGTGCTTTTTGGGTAACATTTGGGGTTTTAAAAATCAGTTTATTGATCTATAAATATTTCCTTTCCCAACAGGTGATCTTTCTGGAGGACATCCTGATATCCTTTTTCATCCATAGTTTTTCACTTTGTACCTGAGAGGAACGATGGCTACAACAGGGAATGACTTCTTTGAGTAAACTTTTCACCAGCTGGCTTGGACTTCCTGAATGCCCACGGACCACGGACATGGCCACTGCTGCATCCCTAAGTGTTGATGTGCTGATAGTCTGGAGCGAATTCTGGGGCATTCCCTGAGAGCAGGTGTTGCTTGTTTTCATCACATTACAACCAGAAAAAGTGACAGTCTGATAATTGGAGGCCCTAGAGGGAAAGGAAGGCAGCCTGAGGCCCAGAAATCCATGTGGATTTGTTGGATTTTTGGCAGATTAGGCAGAGAAAAAGCCTGTTTTCCAGAAGTGTTTCCCTATCAGTGGATGTCAGTAGGGTGTTAGGCTTCCCCTGATGTTTCTGGGTTGGGGGTTAGAGCTGTTGTCCTGGGTGTCATAGAGTGAACTCAGCATTTAAATATTCACATACAGAATCACAGAGTCAATTAGGTTGGAAAAGACCTCTGAGGCATTGAGTCCAACCTCTGACCAAACACCACCACGTCAACCAGACCATGGCACTAAACTCCATGTCCAGTCTTTTCTTAAATACCTCAGGATGGTGACTCCATCACCTCCCTGGGCAGCCCATTCCAATATCTAATCACTCTTTTTGTGAAGAAATTCCTCCTGGTGCCCAAGCTGAACCTCCCCTGGGAGAGCTCAGACTCTGTACCCTCTTGTCCTGTTGGTTGTTGCCTGGGAAAAGAGGTCAACCCCCACCTGGCTACAACCTCCTTTCAGGTAGTCACAGAAAGTGATAAAGTCACCTTTGAGGCTCCTTTTCCTTCAGGATAAAAAATCCCAGTTCCCTTAGCTGCTTCTCATAGGATTTACCCTCTAGACCCTTCCCCAGCTTCATTGCCTTTCTCTGGACATGCTCCAGCACATCAATGTCTTTCCTGAGCTGAGGAACCCTGAGCTGGACACAGCACTTGAGGTGTGGCCTCAGCAGTGCTGAGTACAGAGGGACAATCACTTCCTTACTCCTGCTGGCCACACCATTCCTGATACAAGCCAGGATGCCTTGGGCCTTGTTGGCCACCTGGGCACACTGCTGGCTCATGTCCAGCCACTGCTGACCAGCACCCCCAGGTCCTTCTCTCCTGGGCCACTTTCCAGGCACTCTGCCAGCCTGGAGTGCTCTGTGGGGTGGCTGAAGTGTAGGAGCTGCCACTTGGTCTTGTTGAACCTCGTACTGCTGGTCTTGTTCCATCAACCCAGCCTGCCCAGAGCCCTCTGCAGAGCCTTCCTACCCTCCAGCAGATCAACACACCAAATTTGGTGTGGTTGTGAATGTACTGAGGCTACCCTTCATAAACTCATCCAAATCATCAGTAAAGATAATTAACAGGAGCTGGGCCCAACAGTAATCCCTGGGGAACACTCCTAGTGACCAGATGCCAGCTGGATGCAGCACCATTCACCAGCACTCTCTGGGCCCTGCCTGGCCATTACCCCAGGAAAAGTGCACCTCTCCCCCATTGTCCCCCACTGTCCCCCATTTTCCCCTGCTGCCCCTGACCCCAGCTCACTGTCCCCCTCACCTATTGTCTGATCTCTTTTCAAATGTTGTTTGCCCACAGTCACTGGCAAGGGAATGACTTCACCACAAAGGACCCTTTTTCCCCCGGAGAAGATTTCCATGGACTGGCGGCAAAAACGGAGACCTGGAGCAGGACTTTACAACCTTGGTAGTACTTGCTACCTCAACGTCATCCTGCAGTGCCTGACATACACCCCCCCTCTGGCTAATTACCTGCTCTCTCGTCAGCACAGCCGGTTCTGTGAGTACTTTCAGAAATATCTCCTTTTAAATGTCTTGGGCTCACCCCAATGATTCCCAGAAGCTGCAGGTGGGTTTAGGAGAACAGCAGCCCTTCTTTGTTAGCCCCAGGAGCTTATGTTCCTCAAACACCCAAACTAAAAGCCACTTCTGCTGTCAAGGTGCATTCATCTTCACCTCTTCTTAGTCCTGAGTCTCTGTCCCTTGGAGCTGAGCCCTCTTGGCTTATTGCACAGAAATCTTGTGCCAGTTAAGCCTCCCTGTGAAGAACATTTTCTATGCACTAAAATGTCCCAGGTTTGTCAGGACATTGGCACCTTGGGAGAAGAGGAGTAGAGAGTCTTTACAACTTCAAGATCTCCATTAGATTTTCCATCAGGGGATTGTTTTGCCAAGCTGAGAAGCTTCTCTCCTCCCTCAGGTAGTCAGCAGGGTTTCTGCATGATGTGCATCATGGAAGATCACGTTCGCAAGGTCCTCTATTCCTCAGCCACTGCCATCCGGCCGAGGGCTGTCATCAGGGACCTCAAATGTAAGCAACTTCAGGTGCTTCAACAGGTTTTCTTTCCTTCTGTGAAGGGAGAACTAATAACTTCATTCTTAGTCATAGGAGAATTTAAGCCTGACATCCCAGGAGACGCCTACGAGTTCTTACGCTGTACTCTCAATGCCATGCACAGAGCTTGTCTGAGTGGAAGCAGCGAGTAAGCACAGGAAAATTCCCTTTTCAATCTTCCTGAATCTCTTGGACTCCTTGAAGTACTTCCATCAGGGAAAACCTACACCCAGGGCTTTCAATGCTAAACTCCTGGAGGAGGTAACTCTCTGCCTTGCCGTTTATTTGCAGCTTGGACAACTCTTCCCAAGAAACTTCCATCATCCATGAAATATTTGGGGGCTTTCTGAGATCCAGAGGTATGCTTCCACAGCTGCTGCCCTTCTTGGTATTTTCTGTGCCCTTATGTGCCTGTGACATGCAGCTGGTCCTGTGAGGACTGGCCTAGGAGTACCTGTGAGCATAAACTGACATCAATTAACTTCCCTCAGCATTTTGATTTTCCTTCCAGTCACATGCCTGAGCTGCAAAACAGTTTTTGATTTCTTCAAGGTCTTCCTGGATGTCCTTCTGAAAATCAAGGTAAGAGGTTTGCCATTGCTTCAAGAGGTCCCAAGGCCCCTGCAGCTTTCCAGAACCAAAGCATTTGTCTTTAAAACCTCTTTTGTGAGCACAAGGGATCTTGGTGGTGTGTGGGAAGTGGAATGGACAGTGTCCTCCTGCATAGGCCGTGGCACTGGTCTCTCTGTGGTGCTGGGTTTAAGCAGCATTATCCCCTCTGCACCCTTGGGGTACTCTCCTCCCTCTTACCTTTGCCCTCCCTCAACACCTGCCTGACGAAGGATATCAGACCTCTTCCAGAAAGAACACCTGTTGGGAAAGGAAATATTTGTAGCTCAATAAAATGATTTTAAAAACCCCAAATATTACCCAAAAAAAGCACCTTCAGCTGTCAGAAACGTTTTGTTGGTGCTTTTGGCTGCTGCAAAAGACAAAGAATTCTTGGGAAAAGAGGCAGACATACAAGGAGCAGGCTGATGGGTTGGATCGGTTTTCACTTCTGATGCCCCTGCACGCCATCAGTGGCTGAACCGAGCAGTGGCACAGAGGGGGAGCTCCAGGTGGCCCCAGGAACCCCTGGAACACAGGGAAATGTTCAGTGTCACACCCTCTTTCTGTCTCCTTACAAACACTGCCTGCAGGGTCATGGTGGCTCTCCTCAGCATCAGCTCTGGGAAATATTTGGGTGAGGGCACTTCCCACAGCTCAGCAGCTCCTTTCTCTCTCCTCCAGGGAGCTTCATCCCTCACCACAGCTCTGGAGGACTTTGTGAGACCCAAGGAGGTGGATGGGAAAAAGTACTTCAAATGTAGCAAGTAAGATGATTTCTTACAATACATTAACCCCAGATTCTGCAGGAGGGGCTGTGTGAAATCAAGCAGAATCAGTTTCTTAGGTTTAATGTACAATAATGGGGCGAAACTTTTTTTTATTACGGCCTCACAGCCCGGAATAGCCTTAAAGTTAGTGCCAGGGTGTGAGAAAGGAAAGGTTGTCTGGCACTCTTGAGGTAAGGCCAGCTTCATTTCAGCACTCAGCTCTGTGCTTGGGTTCAAGGTGCAAGAAGAAGGTTGCAGCCTCCAAGGTGGTCACAGTGCATCATGCACCCAGGGTCCTCACAGTGTGTCTGGGAAGGGCTGATCATCGGAGCAGCAGGAAGCTCAGCCAGGTCTGTACCCAACCAGAGCTTCCTCTTTGGAGAGAAGATTCCCCCAGGCTCTGTCACAAGCTGCTCATGTTGGGCTTTTCGTGTTCCCTCCCAGGGAGAGGAGACTTCCCATGGGAAGCCCAGCCTGGACTCTGCTCTGGCAGAGAACAGTTTCCTCCCTCCCATCTCATGTGGCAGCTCAGGAACATTCCTGAGCCATCTTGGTTTCTCCATAGGTTGTGGAGTATCCTGAGTGCTTGGATCTTCGGCCATACACGTCTGACCCAGCTGGAGAGCCCATCCTCTACTCCTTATATGCTGTGGTGGTGCACACTGGTCACACCTGTCTGGGTGGGCATTTCTTCTGCTACACAAAGGTAAAGAATGACTTCTCTCTTGAAGGGAAGAACATGTGCTGGGAAGTCAGACTGTCCTGGCAGTGTTACTGGCAGCCAAGGCTTTGGGGGAGTTGCTGCTTTGGGGCTGGATTGGGCTTGTTCTGGTGTGCTCTTGGGGTGGCAGTTTTCTGTGCAGGAACACTGCCCTTCCCCTGCAGAGATGGATGCCTTCCTTTGCAGGCCAGCAACGGGCAGTGGTACAAGATGAACGATGTGTCTGTGGATAGCTGTGCCATCCACACAGTTCTGGGCCAGCAAGCCTACTTGCTGTTCTATGCCAGGTAATACCAGGGTGATCTCTTCATTATTTATTTCCTTCTCCTGGCTTTGTTGTTTGTGTCTCATTCTCCTGAGTGTTTCTGCCACAATTCCTCCCTGCATCCTTCAGTGCTGTCAGTTCTGAGCTATCCCACACCAGTTCTGCCCTTCCCTTGCTGGGCTTTGTAAGCTGCTTTCCCTGCCCAGGCTGCTCTCCTGTGTAAGCTGCTCCTTGTCTGCTCTCTGAAGCTGGCTAATGCAGAAAAGGGGACTTAAAGGGAAACATGGGGAGGGCTCTTCGTCAGGGACTGTTGTGACAGGACAAGGGGTGACAATTTCAAAGTGAAAGAGGGAAGATTTAGATTAGATACAAGGATGAAATTCTTCCCTGTGAGGGTGGTGAGGCCCTGGCTCAGGTTGCCTACAGCAGATGTGGCTGCTCCTGGATCCTGGAAATGTCCAAGGTGAGGTTGGACAGGTTTGGAGCAACCTGGGACAGTGGAAGGTGTCCCTGTGCATGGCAGGGGGGTTGGAATGGGATGAGCTTTAAGGTCCCTTCCAAGCCAACCCTGTGATTCTGTGATTCTGTGAAATGGAGGCTGTAGGGGCTGTAAAGACAAGGATTTCCTAGGACAGGGACAGACCTGTAAGAAGGCTCCAGCTGTCTGAATTTCCCATTGGTGACCTTGGTTCTCTGTGATAGAAACCACTCCAAAAAAATGACTGAATCCCAGATAAGTCTGGAAGAAATCCCCAAACAGAGATCCCTCTTTTGTTCTTCAGGTCCTCCAGTTCACAAATGGAGGAAACGGCGTCTTCTTCTTCATCGTTCCCTTCCGTCCTCAGTCAGGGGGAGAGCAGCAGCCAGGCAGGTTCTGCATCACCACAGGCTGTGCCTTATAAGTTTAGGGTGACAAGCTGCCAGAGGAGCAGTGCCAGGAGCAGATCCCCACAGTGGAGCAACGACCGCCGCAAAAGTTTCATCAACACCACCAACCACAGCAGCTCATCAATGAGGAGGAGGAAGAGAACGACTCCCCCAGATCATGACAACACTGACAAGGATGCCACAGCTCCAGGGCCCTCCAAGAGGAGCTTCCAGCTTTCTCCAGAATACAGGGTTACTGGGGAACAACTCCTGCCAAGAGAGAGACGGCAGAGCAGACCCTCACAGCAGGGCTACGAGTTCAGCCGACGGTTTGCCAAGCTCAGGGAGTACCACCAGTCAGAAAGCAAAAGGAGGAAACACTCATTTGGAACCTACAAGCATAAGAGCCAAAGCTAATAATTAAACCCCCTTCTCAGCCTTTCATGAATATTTTACAGGGTGTTTCCTTCTCTTTAGGTTTTGGGGCAATTGGTGGAAACACACAGTGAGGGATGTGGGTGTGATGGGATTTTGAAAGATTGCATGTGCCCACCTGGCAATTTCATGTTTTAAGATATGAATCTCAATTCACTCAGAGGAACATGGGCTGCATGAGCCAGCAGTGACCAGGACTGAAAAGGGATGGGCCCCAGGGTTGGTGCTCAGCAGCACCAAGTCTAGTGTGGAGGCAGGAACAAGCAGTGTCTCCCAGGAATCAGCACTGGGACCTCTCCTGTTTAACACTTACCTTAACTAATGGTCTGGAGGCTGGGGCAGAGGGCACCCTCAGCAAGCTGGAGATAACACCAAAGTGGTGGTGCTTAGGCCAGGTACTGCATGCACCTTTACATTTGTGCTCTCTCACTGAATCCAGCTCCAGAATTTTAATCTGGAAACAAAAGAGGGGGAAACAATTGCTGGGTTTCACATTGACTTCAAAGGATAGCAACAAACCAAGGCTATGAGCTTCCCTTTCAAACTCAATTTCCTATCACATTCTTTCAACCTTGCAGAGCTGCTGAAACTAAACTAACTGTATCAAATGTAAATATTGGTGACAAAAGGTTCCAGCTCAGCAAGCTGTTGCTGTCTCCACATTTAACTTGCATCCTGGGAGAAGCAACACACCTTCTGGAGTTGGCACTTCCCTGTTCAGCTGTGGGTCCATTTTTCCACTCTGGCAGAGCCCAGCTGCAAAACTTTTATCTGTCCAGCAACTGCTCCCACAGCAGAGATCCTAGAACACAAAATAAGTGCTGGACTTCACTTTCCCCTTGCAGCCTCCAAAGTGCAGCACACCCAGCTCTGTTCTTGGCTCAATGGACCCTCAGGCACTTTCACAGGGTCCAGTTCCAGAGCTAAGAACATTCAGGAGCTGAAAACATTCAACACTAAAGGTTCTGGAAGAAAGAGGCAGCGCTGGAATTCACTTTTCTTTTGCAGCCTATAAACTGCACAGTCAAAGGTGAGAGAATTTATCTTCCTTCCCAGGAATGTGCAGCATCACATTCTGCAAGAGCCAGCATCCACAGGGGAACCCCGACATGACCCTCACTGTTGCCACACCGACACTGCCAGGGTACAAAAGCTTTTTTGGCTTTCACCTGGCAAAGGTCAGCGCTCCTAAAACCGCCACACAACGGCGCTGTGCACTTGCAAAAGAAGCCAATGGTCCTTGCCTGTATCCAAACCACCAAAGGGCAGATCCGAGCTGGAAACGTCACTGCTCTCAGATAAATTCTGTCAGGACAAAAAGATTTCACGGACCTTCCCCTTCCAAGTACAAAATCTTGTTTGCACCACACTCAAACAGCAACAGGAAATCCTTTCTGCTAATAACTTTTGTCACTATCAGAGTTCAGCTACAAACTCAAAAATATCCAGCAAAAGCAGAGCTCACAAAGTGCCAGCTGAGGAAACTGCTGCTATCCATAACCTGAACTGCACCACACCCCCTGGTATCTGCACCTTCCCTCTCAGCTCTGGGCACCACCATAATCCTCATGCCTGGCAGAGTCAGGGACCAAACTGAGCAGCACCAGGGACTGCCCACATGCTAAAGGACAAAATTCTCACCACCTTGGCTTCTGCATTCCCCTATAACAGTTCAATAGCTCTAACAGACAGAACTGGATACTAGAAAAAGCAATTAAATCCACCAGAACCACCCAATGTGTGGATCCAAGACTGGTTTCCTTGCCAAAGAGAGGGACTATGACCCCATCTCAAAAGAAATGGGATCCCCTCCTCCAAACCAGCAAGCATCCAGGGACTGATCCCATATAAAATGCCAGAGCTGTTACTGGGTGTTACCTGCCCTGGGCACTGGACCAGCTGCACACCAAGACTGAGCTGCTTACCTGGCTGGAAATAAAGGTCCTGCCAGGAATTTCAGATCACCACCTCTGAAAGGTAGAAATGATTTGTCAAACTGAACCTTTCGTGACACCACCTTCAAAATATGGACACCAACCCCATAACTGTACAAGCTGGGGGAATGCTCCCACACCAAATATGCCAGGACAGAAAGTTGCTGCTGTCCCCAAGCTCCACTAGGCAGCTTCTGATCTGCACCTCAAACACTGGGGCTATGTGCTTTCCTTCCCTTGGAAAAGCATTGCCACCCTCTGGTGGGGTTCACAGGGGTTCCAGGATGAGGGAAGAGATGAGAATCTTGATTCCACGTTTCAGAAGGTTGATTTATTATTTTATGATATATATTATATTAAAAGAAAAAGATATATTAAAACTATACTAAAAGAATAGAAGAAAGGATTTCATCAGAGGGCAAGGAAGGAATAGAAAGGAATGGAATGATAATAAAATCTTGTGACTGACCAGAGACTGTGATTGGCCATTAATTAGAAACAACCACATGAGACCAATCACAGATGCACCTGTTGCATTCCACAGCAGCAGATAATCATTGTTTACATTTAGTTCCTGAGGCCTCTCAGCTTCTCAGGAGAAAAGATCCTAGCAAAAGGATTTTTCATAAAATATGTCCATGACAGTTGTACAAGGCAATGCCAGGCAAGAACACAGAGGGGTTGGACAGGCAAGGCAGGGCAGAGGAGAGGAAGGGAAGGTCTGGGGAGAAAGGAGTGAGCAGGTCAAGGCAGGAGATGGGTATGAGAGGCAGTGCAAGGCAAGGGAGGGGCAGAAGGGCAGGGGAGGGACACAGATGTGTTGTAAGGCAATGCAAGGCTGGGCCAGGGCAGGTCAGAGGAACAGGCAAGGCAAGGGTTAAGATTTGGGATTAGGAGGTTATGGTTAGGGCAAGCTAAGGGTTATATTTAGAGTTATGGTTAGGGGGTTAGGGTTAGGGTTAAACTTAGGGTTAGGAGTTAGGGTTAATTAGAATTAGAGTTCAAGATAGGGTTTTGTAAGGGTTGGGTTAAGATTCAGGTTTAGTAAACCTTAAGTAAATCTAAATCTTAATGTTTAGATTTTGGCTGTGGTGGTAGGGATGATGTTAGGGTTAGGGCTGGTGGCTGTTAGTGGTGCTTAGGGTAGGGTTTATATCTGGGGTTTATTGTTAGTTTTAGTGTTAGGGCTCGTGGCCTTTAGAAGTAACTAGTGTTCGTGTTAGCATTTAGGTTTTTTGGTTAAATTAGCATTTAGGGTTAGGTCACCTTCAGGGTTAGAGTTTGGTTATAGTTAGCATTAGAATTTGTGCTGGGGTTGACCTAATGTTCAGGGTTAGGATTAGTTTTAGGGATAGGGTTATGTTTATGTTTAGGATTAAACTTTAAGTTTGGAGTTTATTTTAACTCCCAATATCCTGGAGTGTCCTGCTCAGAGCTGAACAAGGCACAGTAGCAAATTTCACACAAGAGACTCAGGTTGGCTGAAGTTCCATCTCACATCACAGAATATCACAGATATTCCCAGAAATATCAGAATATTCTCTGCACTCAGCATCAGGCCAGGCAGTGGTCAGTGCATCACCAAACACCCAGAGACACCTCTAACCTGTTTACTGTCTCTTCCTTCTCAAATTCAGGATGTTCCAGATTCCTCCCAAACCTTCCCACAAGATCCTCTTGCTGCTCACAGGCGTAGGAGCTGCTGAGGGTTGTTCAGCAGACACATTTGGAACAGGATCCATCCAGGAGAGGTTATTTCCTGAATGGAAATGAATATCTTTTATACAGGCTGGATTAGGGAGTCAGTGGCCAAGCTGTTCCCTTCAGACCTTATTTTCTTTGGGCCTTAAGCACACCCCACATGAGACATCTGGCAGAGTTTGCAGGATACAGTTTGCTTTGGCACTGGCCAGATTTTGGAGCTCACAGTGTTTAAAAAGGATTTTATGAATTGAAGATCTCACTCTCTTCTGTAATGCTTCAAATTAAGGTTTCCACATATGCCTTTAATAGAGATTCATTAAGACACTTATTGTATGTTAAGTAAACATCACTCAGTGAAATAGAATTCCCTCAGTGAGGATTAACAAACACACAGTTCAGTCAGGGTCCTGCAGCAGTTAAACCTCAAATACAACTTCAGTGTCACTACCAGTCTTTTCATTAAGATAATACTTGCCCTATTAATGCTAATTAAAAGATGAATGCCTTCCCACTCCTGTGGCATTGGTCACCCCAAGGCCCAGAGCACCAATTCCCTCCCCACCTCCAGGGGCCAGGTCAGTTATCAGGACAACCAGAGCTGTTCACTGCCCCCTGCTCCAGAAAAGCTCCCAGACAGGTGTTGGAGGATTCAGGGGATTGAAGGGGTGTGTGCAAACCTGCTGTGCTCCTGGAAGATGCTGGGCAGGTTAGTTAACCCTGGTTTTCCCAGGGAAGCAGGGCAGAGCTGCAGGTCCTGGACACTTCCCAGCACAGAGCCAACAAAGCAGGAAAGGATTGCTGCCCTGACACAGCACCTCCTTCCCTCCCATCCTGCCAAGAACACCTCACCAGGACCCTGCTGGGAGGCTGGGGAAGCCCAGAACTCTGCTGGGAGCCAGAAGGGAATGGAGCAGCCTGGATCCCTGCCTGCACAACCTCACAGGCTGCTCTGTTTCCTCAGGAGCACCTCAAACACACAGACCCAGCTCCAGAGCCTGCTGCCCAGCCCCAGAGCCCAGGCCCTCGTGTGTTGGGAAGGATGAAAGTTGGACAAGAAAGTCTCACAGGTATGTGTGCTTGGCAGAAAGATTTTTAAATGTAGAATCTGAAGAAGGAATAGAAATGAAAGCAGGTTTTGATATAGAAGAAAAGAATTGCTGAGCCAGTCTCACTGGATAACCAAGGAGGCAAAGGATGTGTTAGTTAGAAGGGGTTTTTATGGCTTAGAGCAAAGGATAAACCCACCCCAAACCAGAAGATGTTTTTACCAAGCAAGAAGACAGCACAGGCAAACAAGTCAGCAAATCCTGCAAGTAGAAAAAAGGTCTCAGAATTTTCCACTGCAAGAAAACTGAAAAACAACTTCTAGCTTAAACTGTAATGTACTGACTTTTAGTGATTGGAGAACAGCAACATGAATATGGTAATTACAGGAGTTATGATGGGCTATAGATAATAGTTAAGGTATAGACTGGTTGTACTGTATGAAGATAGTCAGCAAAGAAAAGTATATAATGCATTGTAACCAAAACCAAAGGGTGTCCAGGCCTGCCTGCAGCTGGAGCTCACAGCTGTAGGCACAGCTCTGTCACCCACCACCCTGGACTGCTGTAATGTCTTGGATGGAATAAACTGCATTTTGGATACAATAAACTGCATTTTGGATACAATAAGCTGCATTTTGTACACAATAAACTGCATTTTGGATACAATAAACTGCATTTTGTATACAGTAAACTGGATTTTGGATACAATAAACTGCATTTTGGATACAATAAACTGCATTTTGGATACAATAAACTGCATTTTGGATACAATAAACTGCATTTTGTACACAATAAACTGCATTTTGGATACAATAAACTGCATTTTGGATACAATAAACTGGATTTTGGATACAATAAACTGCATTTTGGAGAGCCCCTGTAGTCCTGTATCCCTCATTTCAGCTCTTACACTCGTGCAGCACTCAGGACCAGATTCCTGTGCCTGGCTGTTCAGGCTGACCTTGCAGCAGGAGATGGAGCAGATGTTCCAGCCCAGGCTCCACAGGGGCTCAGCAGCCTGAGCCAGAGCTATGTTGTAACACTTGGCTGTCCATGCTCAGAGATTCCCCTGCCCCTCATTCCTGGGGTTTGGTAGTGATTATTACTATAAAAGTTGAACAGGAAGAAAGCAACAGTGGATTCCTTGCACCCTCATAATTTTAATTGGATTTATCTTCCTTAAGTGGTGAATATAATTGACCTAATTTCAGAAGAGGCCCAGAGGAGCAAGTTCTCCTTCCCCTGGGCCAGTCACCTTCCCTGCAGCTCAGGGGTTCAGCCTGCTAACATGGCTCCCAGTTGTTAGTCTGTAAAATAACCCATCACCAAGCCCTACAGCACATTTAGATATTGATCCATTGTTAAAGCATCTCTGAAATGCACTCTGCAAAAAGGGAAATGACTTTATCCTTCCTTTGAGACTCTTCACCTTCCTCCTCCAAGAATTCCTGCAGCATGACTTGCTGCATTCCCTGCCATCCCCTGGCTGTGTGGGACTCTTGCAGGAACTCTTTTTCAGAGCTCAGTTTCCTCTCCAAAGCAGTGCCAACCAGAGGCTGCACAAAAAAACCCCCAAAGAGACTCTTCATTAACCTGCTCCCCTTCACTCAAACTTCCTCTTCTGGCAAAGAAGGAGAAAAGGCACTAAAAGGGGGGAAAAGATTCAGTCTAAAAGGTTTGTGGAGAGTGACCTCCATGGTTCAGGTCACTTTATGACTTGCCACACCAGTTTGATATTGAAAAACAAGACTGAGGGAAAAGACAGAGCTGTGCTGACCCCTGGGAGATTTTCTGTGGGTGAAGAGAGAACCCACCCAGATATCCCCCAGCATGGCAAACCCAGGGCTGCAGCCCTAAAAAAGCCCACAGAAACCTTCATTTCAATCTCTCCTTTCCTGTTCTGAAGGATCAGTAAGGATTCAGGAGCACCAAGGGCTCCCAAGATGCCCAAGCACACAAATGTCCCCCAGTGTGACAGAGCAGCACATTTGAATGGAAGGTGCTGGGATCAGGGTGTGATCTCAACAGGAGGGAAATGCTGAATCCTGCTCCAAGTCCAAGGCTCCAGAGAAGACATCTGGCAAGATCAGGACAGGGAGGCAGGTAACCATGACAACCACTCATTTCTTAGCATCAGACAAAAATGACTCCTGGAGCCACAGGGCTCATGGCCACACCTCTGCTTCACCTGGCTGGGAGGGCAGAAGGACCCTGGCAATGCACCACAGGCTCCCCCTAATTCAGAGACCCCCATTTCACCCCTCTGCTCTGCACAGCAGGGGAATCCTGCCCAATTTCCTACTCCTAGGTCCCAATCTTCCCTGTTTCACCACTGACAGAGAGGCCAGGCAGGCACCTCCAAGCGCTTTGCTTCCAAAACCCTGAGAAAAACAAATAAAAAATCTGCATGAAAATTACCATGGGTGCTAAGAAACAGGCAAAGCTGAAGGAAATCCACCATTTCATGGCAGAGCTTCATCTTTCTAGAACAGCAGAACAATTCTACAATGTGCAAGTGCACTATCATTGTTATTCACTGTACACATCAGGTGGGAAGCTTTCATCTCCACTGGGCACCCACATCACTGATTTTATGAGCTGTGCACACACATAAAGCCAGGAATAAAATTTAAATGGTTCAGAGCTTAACATGTTAATGCTTCAGGCAAAAGGCAGTGAGCTGAGCAGCCCCCTCACCCTCCCAGCTCACCTCCCTGAATCTGAACAGAATTCCAGAATATTCTGGGTTGGAAGGGACCCACACACCTCTGCCTCCCACTGTTGGAACCCAGGAAATTCCTTGAGCCCCTGCCCAGGGGGCTCAGAGACCTTGGCACAGAGCCCAAGACCCCTGTGCCTTTGGTTTAGCCCTTGGAAAATACAATTACCAACCTATATATGAAGAATTACAAGCCACAAAAGTTTAAGTAGAATGACAGTGAACTTATCACAGGGTGAAAAACAGATTTTTTGGGGTTTTTGAATGTGGATTCAGAAGGCAAGATGGAGGAATCTGGGTGTGTCCAGCCTTTCTCCTTCTTCTTCTTGTCCTCCATCTTCTGGGTGATGTTGGCACTTTTGGATTGGTTTAGAGTAGAAGCTCACTGTCTAACATAGGTGATGGGTATTGGAAAGTAATTGTAAATATTGTACACGTAGTTTTTAGTATAAAAAGATAACACAGCCCTGGGGGCAGGCACAGTGCCTCTGTCTGTCCTGCTGGATGGGTCTCAGCTGGACAGGAGAAAGAATTTTATAGATAAGGAACAATAAACAACCTTAACAATGAGAAATGAAGAGCTCTGACTCCTTCTTTGACTACTGGGCTGGGAAAAGAGACTTTCTAACACCTTGGGGTCACTCTGAGCAGCAGACGTCCCAAGATCCCACCTTTCACTGCCTTCCTCTGCATCTCCCCAGCACTTTGAGGACCTCCTGGTCGTGTTGTCCTCTCAAAGTGCCCATCCAGGCATAGAGCAGAGCTGCTCCCACAAAAGCTTCAGTTCTTCCAGACAGACATTTGTGGTTGTTTTCTGCCCCTGCTGTAGGTGAGAAAAAGGCTTCTAGATCCCTGGCCACCCAAGGATGGGCTCCAGCAGCCAGGTGTGCTGAAATGCAAACTGAGGAGGAGGGTGAGACCCCGAATTACTTCTGCAAGTTTCTTAGAGTTTGCTATCCCTGTTTTTTGGGTTTTTTTCTGGATAACCTTTGCTGTCTCAATGAGTTTTTAAAAAAAAAGCTGAAACCCCTTGCCTGCTCTCCCAGCAGCATTGCCAAGCTCTCCACTCCCCAGAGAGTGATCAGACAGAAATACAGTCCCTGCAGTTCTATCCTCAACTCACACAGCATTTCTGCTCAAGCATTATGTTGTACCTCTAACACCCCACCTTGCTTTTCCAGCATGCTGCATCCTCACAGCTGCCCAGCTCAGTCTCCTCAATCTCCTGAGAAGGATTTTTGGTCAGGCTCTCCAGCATCCATCTTTTGCAAAACCACATTCTCCAGTATAAGATCCTTTCCTTTTCCTTTGCATTCCCCAGTATAAGATCCTTTCCTTTTCCATCACATTCTCCAGTATAAGATCCTTGCCTTTTCCATCACATTTTCTAGTATAAGATCTTTCCAGTATCTTTGCCTTTTTCATCACATTTCCCAGTATAAGATCTTTACCTTTTCCATTACTTTTCCAGTATAAGATCTTTGCCTTTTCCATCACATTGTCCAGTATAAAATCTTTGCCTTTTCCTTTGCATTCCCCAGTACAAAATCCTTACTTTTTCCATCACATTCTCCAGTAAGATCCTTTTCTTTTCCATCACATTCCCCAGTATAAAATTTTTACCTTTTCCATCAAATTCTCCAGTATAAAATCTTTGCCTTTTACTTTGCATCCCCCAGTACAGGATCCTTACCTTTTCCATCACTTTTCCAGTATAAGATCTTTGCCTTTTCCTTCACATTTTCTAGTATAACATCTTTGCCCTTTCCATCTCTTTTCCAGTATAAGATCCTTGCCTTTTCCATCACTTTTCCAGTATAAGATCTTTGCCTTTTTCATCACATTTTCCAGTATAACACCTTTGCCTTTCCCATCTCTTTTCCAGTATAAGATCTTTGCCTTTTCCATCAAATTCCCCAGTATAAGATCCTTTTCTTTTCCTTTGCATTCCCCAATATAAGATCTTTGCCTTTTCCATCACTTTCCCAGTATAAGATCTTTGCCATTTCCATCACATTCCCCAGTATAAGATCCTTCCCTTTCCTCCAACCTTTCACCTTCCCAGGAAGGGCTGGAGAAGCTCCTGGAGCAGAGGGCAGGGTTAGCCAGCTCTCCTCCCCCAGGGGCAGAATTAAATCCCAGCCACTTCCTTGTGTTTTTTGTGGTTTTTTTGTGTTTAGCTTAACTGGAAGATTTGGGTTGAGCTGGCCCCATCCCAAGCCTGACCTTAAGCAAACCCACCCCAATCAACACCCACCCCACAGAGCTGCTCCATGCCAATAAAACAACCCCATGGAGCCAAACTGGGAGCCACAAAGCCAGCCCAAGGACCTGCATTTTCCTCCCCAAGGATTTTATTTTAATTTTTTGGCTTCATTATCATTCATTTAGGTTTCATTATCCTTGAGCACCTGCTTTTCTGGCGTGAGTTCAGTGCAAGGCACTGTGTGCACTGCGCCCAGCCCAGAGAGGAGCTCTGTGCTGCAAAGGGAGCCAGGAGTGTTTCAGATGTCACTGTCTCCAGCTGCTGTGTTGATTTTGAGAGAACAAATGTGCCCAGTGAAGCAGAGAGGTTGACATAACTCTGTCACTGCTCAGTGCCACACAAAGCACTGAGGTTCAAGGAGGGAGCACACAGAAACCCTGGTTGGAAATGTACTGAATTCATCACACAAAAAGGAGGAGAATGGAAACAAAAAGCACAGGATTTCAAAGCTGACATCAAATGAGGCTTGCAGAATGAGCTTTTAATTAAACAATATTAGAGGCCCCTTTTCCAGAGGGGGGGAAAAAAAAAAAAGGAAGGGTTTAAAGCTGTTATTTTCTTTAATAGATTTTAAAGTGGTTCTGCTCAGGAGATGGAAGTTGCTGAGGAAAGTTTTGATTTGGGGAGCACAGGTACCACCCTGCCTTTGGCAAGAGCAGCTACAAAGAGAGGAAAAAGGTGCTTCAGGCTGGGACATAATCTGGATGATCCAAGCCCTTCCTTTCCCACTCCAAACCAGGGACTGGGAGGGCTCAGGGCAGGGTTTTGGACAGCAGAGCCAAAGGTTTGCTTTAACCACAGCACAGGGGGCTCGTGGGGGCTCTGTCTGGAGAGGGAAGCACATGTGTGGATTGGGAAATGAAGAGGGAGAAGATATAGCAGAGGAAAGGGGAAAAGCAAATTTGGTCTACAGCTGCTTTCTATTTCCAGCCAAAAAATTCAAAATACAGTATTTGGTTGCAAGGTTTTCTTCCTTGCCTTCCAAAATGCTTCTTACTCAGGTGCTCTGCAGCAGAGGGGGAGGTGCTGTGAGAACACAGGGTCTTAATATTGCCAGGGAGCTTTTCAGTTGTTAAAAAAATGCAGAAAATAAAATTTTAATGGATCCTCCCATAAAAAAGAGAGAAAAAAAAAGGAGAAAAAGAAAAAAAAAAGAAAGCCGAAACAAAACAAAAAAATGAACAAAAAACCAAAGGGGAAAAAAATCAGGAAAAAGCCCCAAAACGCTGCTGGAGTAAATAATGAAATGAATTCCCCTAATTACCACAAGATGCTCCCCAAGTCTGACAGTATCTCTTGGAGCAGATGTGTTCAAATAATATTTCTTCATCCTCCAGCCTGCATGGGCAGATTCCAGCACCAGGCACTAATGTTAAAAAGTACCTAATGAGCATTGACATTTAAGAGCCTGCCTTGGCTTTTGGTGTCTGCATTTTTCCCATCTTCCAGGCCAAGTTACAAAAGTTTTGCTGGTATTATTCCCATCAGAAAGTGCTTGATTTAAATCAAACCCAAACCACTAAAATCTGGACTCATGAAAGCAGTTGCTAGAAAGGAAGGAGTGGAGCCCTTGCAGATTTTCTGCAGACAGAGGGAGTGCAAAGGGGCAGGTCTGAGCTTTGTCCAGCAGTGACAGCAAACCCTGCCTGCCTTGCTCAGAAGCCCCTGCAGATGTTTTTAGGGATGAAGGATTATACACACTCACACACAGATCCCAGGCAGGTTTTTCTCATGGCTTTCCCCTGTGATGTGCTGTCCCAGCCTGCTGAAGGCCATGGAGCTTCTTGGAGTGATGTCTTCACTAAACAACAGGCAAGCTGGCAGCTGCAAAAATGCAGAAGAGAAAATTAGGGCATTTTTTCCTCCACAGTCCTTCCCTTGCTGCTTGGGAATGGACTGTCCAAAGAGCTCAGAGATTTTGAAGCAGACCCAAGAACAAATGTTCTGAATTCTGCCATCTGTTGCCTCCCCTCTATCACTGATGTTCCATAGCTGCTCTACAAATGTTTAAGTGGAGATCATTGTGACAGTTTGTAAAGAACATCTTCACAGGCTCTTTTCTATTTCCCTCTCCCTTTTCCCTGCTCCCATGTCCAGAGCAATCTCTTCTCTTCTCTTCTCTTCTCTTCTCTTCTCTTCTCTTCTCTTCTCTTCTCTTCTCTTCTCTTCTCTTCTCT
>JAWWEX010000101.1:2119163-2134347 GCA_035583215.1 Arremon brunneinucha
CTCTGTGCCAGGGTCTCTGAGCCCCCTGGCAGGGGTCTGGGCTGCTCAGGACAGCCAGAGGGATGTCCTGGGTCCTGCCCAGCTCTGGGTGCTGTGTCTGAATTTACAGCTCACCATCCACACCCAGGGGTGCCCTGCCCACCTCTGGGTGCTCTGTGTGCCTTTGCAGCCAGCCAGAATTTACTGCAGACTCCAAATGTGACCTGGCTTCAACGAACCAAAATTTCTGCTTTCATGGGAGACCCAAGCCTCTGTCACACTGCATCTCTCCAGGGCCCTCACCAGATGAACTCCCTCTTCCAGTTATGCTCAGGTTCAGACACCTGTTCCTATTCATGTTCCTCAGTCAGAGGAGAACTTGGGATTTAGAAACTCTCCAGCCCATGAACTCTCTCTGTTCATCATGGCTCCAGCTGCTCTGCACCAGGGAGAGCTTTTCCATTTTGTGCCTCACTCCTGTGTCAGACACTGAGCACAGTTTGGCAGCTGGTGTATAAATCACCCAACCTGCTTGTATTGAGCTGGTGTAGGGCAGAGTTAGCTCCTCAGCCAAGCACTTCCCAACCTGCCATTTTCCTGTTGATCCAGGATTGCAGCTCACTCACAGGTGGGGCTGTAGGAGGAAAGGGATTTTAATTGCCAGGGTTGTAGAAACAGCAGAGATGGATTTTAAATCCCACACTCTGGGCTGTTTCAGGACTCCTCTGAAGCTCACAGCTGCCACTACAGTGAGTGCCTACTGTACTTTAAACCCCCTCTGCTTTGGCTGATTTGATGAGGCTCCCCCTTGGCTTTCCATCAACATCACCCCAAGGAAAGTTGGCCCCAGCACTTTTGCAGAATGAGGTCTAAAGAGAACATGAACAGAAGGCAATCTAACAGACAAAGGAAAATGAAACAGAAATGTGTGCTTTATTCTTAATACTCTTTACTCATGTAACTTTTCCAACCATCTATTAATGTTAATTTTGTTTTAAACTACCTTTCTCCCAGGGACAGCTTCAGCACCAGTGAGTTCTCCTCACATCAGCTATTTTGGGACTGGTTATAAGCAAAGCTGTAAGAGAATGTGGCTCAAGGGACAGGGCTGCACCTTCTCACTGAAGGTCCAGGTTACTGTGCTGTACTGCAAGGCAAACACTGCCAGAGTTAAATAACCACACAAAGCAATGATGTACTCCATAAAACATTAATATTTTAATGAAAAATCTTAGCTTCATATTTCTATCCAAAGACACTCAAAACTAGTTTTTCTCCCCCCTTAATTTTGACCTATAATGGGACCAGTTTGGAGATTTTTTTTTTTTTTGTATTTTGGAACTTTTTTTTTAAAGATTAAACAACCAGGCTAGCAAAAAGGTACCCAATACATACTTTTCTTATATCAAACAAGCTAGTATTTCAATACAATGTAACTATACAGAATATATACATTACACATATGATCACAAAGCAAACACTACAGGCTCAGAACAGATTTGAAAAAACATGATATTCACATTGATTACAATAACTCTAAAAATGATTGTAACGTTGAAACGGCACTTAGTTTACAAAAAAAGTCACAAAAATATATATAGCCACCAAGAACTATGGTTCCTGAAAAATACTAATAGCCAGATAGTATTATATAAAATGTGAAGTGTATTTAAACATCGTATACATTAAAAAACAAAACCAAAACCCAAAACCAATTCTGTTAGGTCAATAAACATGCCAAGTAATCTAGCTGTGGCCAGCATCAACAAGAGAAGCTGTACTGAGGATGAGATGATGACTGATATACGGCTGGTGACTGGAGACTGGCACAGTTAAGGGGGTTTCACTGTTACTAAAATGCACAAAGAAGCCCAACAATAATTTAATTCACATTTTTTTTTTCCTCCAGCTTCCACTTCTCCCTCTTTGGGGTTTCACCATGGGCAGCACCTCGAGTGAAGGCACTGCAGAACAGAGCAAGGAAGCTGTCCAAGGACTCGGTGTAGCCAGGGTTACAGGTCAGAATATCAAAAGCATGCACAGCTAAATGAATGGTGAAACAAAATCACTCTTCTGGGGACTTCAGCAACCCTCAGGAAGACTGTAGGTACAGTTGCCACACAGGCTGGCAGCACCAGATTCCATTTTTTTTTTAGTGCAACCAGATTTGTAGCTGAGAGCTGTGGGACAGAGTTACTGTGCTAGCACACGGAGTGAACGAAAATCCAGAGCAGTAAGTACTGTTGCACTAAAAAAATTCACATTTGTTTCTTTTATGGTACATTTCCTCAAATACTTGGAACCCACTCTATTTACCAGGTACCTCTGATGTGGTGAGGTACTGTCTTGAACCCTCTTACCTGCCATCATCACGATGCTATGGGATTTATTATGTCTACAGTTGGAGATGAGAACCCTCCAAAACAGGATTTCACCTTGTGAGCAAAACTGGAACGTGAGCGGCCTGAATGAAAATCAGCTATTTGCCATTTTCTGATGGTGTGGAAGTTGCAATGGATGGAGGAGCAGCAGGTGCTCCTCCATCTGAATTCTCTCATCCCTGCAGGGTGCACAAAGCTCCTGCTGGATTTGCATATAAAATGCTTCCTGGTTTGTCTCTGAGAGAGACCAGCACTCACCTCAGCCCTCCCACCCCGGGGCTGCAGGGTGGAACCAGCGACCAAGAAGTGCCTGAAGCCCTCATATAAAACCTTAAACCATAGCTTAAAAACAATAAAACTCCATCCCACAGGGGACATATAGGGATCATAGTCTTATAAAATATATCCGACTGCATTGGCAGCTATTACTTTTTTAAAAAGTTTAAATTCACATCTTTTAGACTCAGAATCCGTGTGAAGCCAGAACCATTTCCAATACCCGAGTCTACTGATCTCTCAGTATGAGAGACTTGGCCGTGGTCTCTGCGAGCCTGACAACTGAACTCCAGCTGTGGGGACACCACTTGGGCTCACTCTGCTTGCAGCAGGAGGGCTGAACACATCAGCCCTGACCCTTGTCTAGCAGACACAGAAATGCATACTAAATAATGGATTTTTTTGGGAGGGAGGGAAAAAAAGCGAAGAAGAAATAAGAAAATGCATCCCCGAATTCAAAACCCTCTGATAATGTGCTGAAAGAAATGGATGGTTTAGGTTTAATCCCAAATGTAGTTTAAGGCAAGTTTTTTCTATTTCAGTTATCTCTCTTGCTCTGTTTGGAATCCAAGCACATGAACAACAGAAATTGATTTAAGATGTCCTGTGTTTTTACATCTCTCTTGTGAAGAACACCAGCATTTCAAAGAACTGAACACTTCCAACAAGTTTTAGAGAGGAGGAATAAAAAGGTATTTGCATTTAAACCGTGTTCATTTCTATGGAGAAAAGAGATATTAACAAGAAACAATTACAGACAGGAAAATTAACAAGTAAACTCAACCCTAAACCAACCAAACAAAATCCTGCAAGAACTCTATTCTTCCTCCAGTTGAACCAGATTGAAAAGTGAGAACTAAATTAAGATGTTACCCAGAGATTAGGAGGCTGAAAAGATAATGTGTAACACACAGTGCAATGAACAATGAACCCCAGGCCTTGCCTTGTACCTCAGTGTTAATGATCCTTATTTCTTTTCAAGGAAGAACAGATCAGAGTTGTAAAATCTTTGTAACTTTCCCCTTTCTCTTTGGTATTCTGAAAGCAATTTGCCTTCTGACTCAAAATTTTAAGTCTTAAAAATCCAATATCCAGGTATGTCTGTGGTGTATTTGTACCTTCTCACCAATGAACTCTTCAGTAAAATACTTCAGGGATGAAAATGATCAGATTTTAATGATCAGATTACATCTTCCACCTCATCCCTGACCACCTTTGATTATCACATCCCTGCAGTCAGGAAATGTGGTTTGGGTGAAGCACTGCTCAGAACATGACTCACAAAGGACTCTCATTTACCTGTGGAACATGTCAGGAAAAAGAGAAAAGGCTGGGTTTGAGCTCAGTGTTGCAGCCCTCTAGGTCAGAACAAAGCTCAGCAAAAGGCTTTGTCTTGTCTCACTGGCTTCTCAGAGAAATCACAAGTGGAAGGGAAATGGTCTCTAAATTCAGCTCATCAGCAGGCACTGGGCTATTTCACAGCCCAGAAAAAGCATTTCTCCTTCAAGCCCTTTTAAGAAGCCTCACAAAGGTAGATATAATCAAGACTGAATTGCAGCACAGAAGTTCTTTGCAGCATGTTTCTAAAACACCCTTTGGATCTGGTGGAGAAACCTCATTCCAGCAACCTGGAAAGTACTTAAATCCCAACTGTTTTCACTCTATTTAACTAAAATATGTGGGTTTAACCTAAAAAGAGAAAAATTGCTGAAGTCACTGAAACCCTTTAAACACTTTCCAAAGGTCAATAAACTTTTTTCCTTACAAAAGCTGGCTATTAATAGCAAGAACTCAGTCTCAGAGAGTATCAGAGCTGCCTAGGCTGACTGAATACAAATTGATGTGCAATATAATACAACTTTTGTGTCTTCTGTTTCTTCAGGAGCAACCTTTCTCTATTGCTTTCATTTCCTCCTCATGTTTGCATAAAACAAATCCGGAAAATAACAGAAAATAGCAATTTACAAAAAAAAATACTCAAAACTAAGGGAGTAAATCATGCCTTTGGAATACTGAGATCAAGGAATACCTACTCACTCAGCACATCATCTGTAGGCCGTGGGCATTTGGCATCAAACACTGAGTTAACTTCAGAAGCTGTAAGAAAAATCACAAATCTCCTAATGTACTTCCTAATTTAGGTTTCAAAGCAGTACTTGAGCCCAAACAGCCTCGACCAAACAAGACTCACTGCTCTGAAAATCCCACACCCTCCATTTGTAGCTTTTTCTAAATATGGAAAAATGAAATTGCAAATATTTCAGTTTATTGCTTGCTTGAGCTGTGTGTGTAGCTGGAGTAATGGCCTTTAATAAACCGAGCTGGCAAGGATTTAAAGTGTTTTGAAACAGGAACAATTCATCATTGCTCCATAGGCTTTTTGTAAACAGCCCCCTGTTGGTTAGAAAGTTGTCCTTAGAGAGAATAAATTGCTTGTTTTATCCAAAACAGGCTAGTAAAAATCTCTGAAACTATACATACATATGTATAAACAAAAAAAATGTGCAATAATGCACAAAAGAGCTTATTTTTTCCAATCTGTAAACTCCCTCTAGCTAAATCTCAGATTAGTAAAAACACAGTGTGTATGTGAGGGGGCAATGATCAGAACTGCAAATAATCTGGCCAGGGTTTAAGAATTTCAGTTTGGGAAAACCTTCATTTTCCTTTGTGGTTCCCCATCCACAGACAGGTACAGTCAGGAGATATTTGTCAGGCTTGCATGGCTGAACACTTCTCCATCATTCCCAATTCCTGGTGCACCTTTAGACTTTCCATGCCCAGCCTCAGCTGGGCTGATGTGTTTAGGCTATTTGATCAAGCAGTTTCTAAAAGGACTGGAACAGAAGAAGTAGGAATACCTGGCATTCATCTGGGCTGGACAGGGATGTGTGTTTTGAAGAAGTGTGTGACTGTTCCTTTCAAAACCACTCACCATTTCCAAGCACAGGGCACAGTAAGGGCTTTGAAAAACAGCAGGCACATATAGGAAGTGTCACTTCTTTATGCAGAAGATTAAAGCATCCACTCAAAACTAGTCAAAACTGTACAAACATGGTTTCCAATGCATCCTTTTGTTTATCATTTGAAAAAGGTTTCCTCTGATTTCTTTCCCTTAACCAGAGGGCCTGCAGAAGCAAGAGATACTTAATGAGCTGCTCTAACTGTGGAAGAAGGAATAGTTAAAGTGATCTGAATCAGTTGTTCTTCTTTAGAAGTATATCACAGCTTCCATGATGTTCTGACAAGATCTTTTTTTGTGCAATCAGTCTTAAATATTTTCACAGAAGTGATCATTCAGTCATGAAAAATAACGTAACATCTGTCGCAGTTTTCAGTTTAAAGCGTAGCTTACAAAGTAAAAAGGGGAAAATCTCCCCACTTTTCGTTTAAAAAAATTAAATTAAAATGTACAGGACCAAACACAGGCACTTTCCAAAGAACAAAAATGAAACCAAACCATGAATTATTCGATAGTAATAGATGACAGCTCCGGTTTGGGAGGGTCACCCGCGGCTGCCTCAGCAGTGGTGTTAGTCTTTGGCTGCTCTGGCACATCTTCTTCCTTCTCTGCCAACCCACCCAGAGACCCCAAGGGGAAAGTGCTTTCACAATTCTGAGTAGATGACACCTGTGAAATGACAGGCATTTGGACAGAAGAGTTGCTCTCAAAGCCATGCTCCCCTAGCTCATACTGCCCGAGGGTCTCCTCTTGTTCCTGGTTTAAGTAGTCCGGTACTAGGAAGTCACTGCAAGAGGGGCAAAGGACAGAAGAGAAATGTCATTTCTCACACCATGGCAGCAGCTCCATCACACAAGCATTGACAGAGATCAAATGTACTCATTTCACATTGGCCAAGATCATGGCACTGCCATACCCCACTAAGCACCATCACCTGCTTCTCATTTCCACACACACAGAATTTATTCAGTGGCATCCATTTCACATCTGTATTTCCTACACAGCAACTTCTTATGATTAGATTGTATCACCTTGATGAGAATGCAAGTTAATGTCTGGAACACATTTGGCACTGCAAACCTCATTGAAAAAAAGGGAGCACTCAGGCTTTAAAAACAGAAACAAAAATGAGTTCAGCACTGGCAAAATGTGGCCCTTTCCATGTCTGAGGTACAGCATCCCCCAGAGCAGCAGCAGGACTTCCCTGTGAGTGGGCAGGCTGGAGCCAGGGGCACAGGTGAGGCAGCTGAAGGCAGAGGGAGCTGCCAGCTGCACTGGGGGTGTGATCCTGACACGTATCATGCTCCTGAGAAAAGTATGGAATTGCATTTCCTTCCCCTTTTAATCCTTCCTGGACAACTCTTGTGCTATGCACTCTTAACAGCTGAGGGCTGAGTGGATCCAAAGAAAACCTACCAAATGCTCCAGTTGTATTTTCAGAGCATGGGGACATAATGGAAATAAATTTCTTTGCAAGTTTTCAGCACCACACATGAAGTTTGTCTTGAGACAAGTATATACATGTATTACATATATGTATATTTGTATGCTTGGGTTCACCTGGCAATGCCTCAGTTAAAAGAAATCCTGAAATGACAGAAGCATTCACTGCTCCAACCCAAACTCACAGCCAGCTCTGCTAAACCTCATGTTTGTCAAATCAGACTGAAGGAAGGGCTACAGGCAAATACAATCACACCCTTTAATAAGACTTTAATTTGCTGACAACAATGCAGTGCTTACCACAACCAGGGCATCACCCTCAGAGTGTTTGCTCCAGTCTTCGCACAAGAGCCAAGAACAAGAACTGTGTAAGCCCTCAGATATGAAGCACTTGTGCTTTTAAACAATATTCTGCTGAAAGAACAGCAACTGGCTTTCCTGCTTTGTTTTTCAATCTTTTTCATCCTACGTCACTTCTGAGTTAATCAAATAGAACAAAATACTCAAATGTTTTTATGGGAAGAAGAATAATGTCTGGAAATCAGGAGCGGTGGGATTGTGATGCTGTAACATTCAGAACATTGCATTTTTTGCATGGCTGAAGGCAGATGACTTAGACACACCAAACTGCACTATCTCTAAGATTTAAGAGCTGGAAGATCTTCCTGTCTTCCATTTCTCTCATCCAACTTTTATACTTTCTATCTCAAATTCCAACAATTACTTTTATATCAATGAGAGAACACAGTGCTCGTCTGATACCCCAGAACTCTTTCAATAGTCTTTAGCAGTGCATTTGTGAGATATGCCAAGTCTTTTGTGCCCTGATAAAAAATGTCCAAGTGGCCCTTACTATTTCCAAACCTATTAGTCTAACCATTTAGTAATGTTATCTAGAAAATGAGAAAGGAGAAGGTCTGGAGTCATGCAATCTTTCCACAGTGTTAAGCAAGCACTTAAATGAAGGTGGAAGTCTGTGCCCTATGAAAGTGAACAGACTATGCACAAGATTTTGAAAAGCAAATCAATATAAAATCACAGATACTGTAGGACAAAACACTGTGGCTTCACACCATTGGCCTGGCCATAGGTACTACTGAAAAGAGAAATTAAATAACCCAGAACCAGCCTCTGCATATCACTGGATTCTTCAGTAGCCTCCTATATAGCTCCCATGCTGTAAGACAGATCAGATACAACAGAGAGTGGAGCAGGAATCAATCTGACTGGAATTAGCTGGCAGCCTGATGAGAGGCACAGCAGGCTGCCCTGAAAGCAGGAAATGATGATCTAAGAAAAAAAAAAAAAGGAAAAAAAAAAAAAGAAAAAAAAGAAAAAAGCAAGTTTCCCTGTTAGGTTTTTGCTGTGCACCTCACCTGCTCTGGAAGTAGTTTGCTAGCTCTGACGCTTCATGGTTCAAGCTCCTCAGGTGAACGATTAAATTTCCAGAGTTGGTGAACATGGCGCCGCATGTTTTGCACTCGTAAATCCGAGGCTTGCGGATAATGTGCCGGGAAACCCGCATGTGGTGTTTATATTCCCCGAAGGAAGTGAAAGTGGCACTACATATCTGGCACCGGAAACAGCGTTTACCTTCGTGCTTCAGGCGATGCATCTTGAGCGAGTAAGCGCGGGTGAACTTTTTCCCACAGCGGTCACACTGAAAGGGTTTAATGCCTGTGGGAGAGAGCACAAACACGTTCACCTGGGGAGCACAGGGCACAATCCTCCCCAGACAGCAGCTCTGGGTGCTCACAGCAAAGCCCTGCTTGAGGAAGAGATTCTCTGTTAACAATTAGAGCAGAGCTGCACTCCCTCAGGACAACCTCCAGGAAATCTCAGGTGTAAGAGCTGAAATGGGGGATGTGGGACTTCAGGGGCTCTCCAAAATGCAGTTTATTGAATACAAAATCCAGTTTATTTCATCCAAGACATTACAGCAGTCCAGGGTGGTGGGTGGCAGAGCCTGTGCCCACAGCTGTCAGCTCCAGCTGCAGGCAGGCCTGGAAACCTGCATCCCTCATTCAGGCTCTTACTAATGGCACCCCACGTTGGGCGCCACTGTAAGAGCCGAAATGAGAGATGTGGGACTTCAGGGGCTCTCCAAAAAATGCAGTTTATTGTATCCAAAATGCATTTATTGTATTCAAAATGCAGTTTATTACATCCAAGACGTTACAGCACTCCAGGGTGGTGGGTGACAGAGCTGTGCCTACAGCTGTCAGCTCCAGCTGCAGGCAGGCCTGGAGACCCTTCGGTTTTGGTTACATTGCATTCTATACTTTTCTTTTGGTTACATTGCATTCTATACTTTTCTTTGCTGAGCATCTTAATACAGCAGAACCAATCTATACCTTAACTATTATCTATAGCCTATCATAACTACTGTAATTACCATATTCATGTTGCTGTTCTCCAATCACTAAAAGTTAGTACATTACAGTTTAAGCTAGAAGTCGTGTTTTAGTTTTCTTGCAGTGGAAAATTCTGAGACCTTTTTTCTACTTGTAACTTTGCTGACTTGTTTGCCTGTGCTCTCTGCTTGGTAAAAACATCTTCTTGTTTGAGGTGAGTTTATCCTTTACTCTAAGTCATAAAACCCCCTTCTAACTAACACACCCTTTGCCTCCTTGTTTAGCCAGTAAGACTGGCTCAGCAATTCTTTTCTTCTACATCAAAACTTGCTTCCATCTCTATTCCTTCATTTTAAAATCTTTCTGTCAAGCATACATATCTGTGAGACTTTCTTGTCAAACTTTCATCCTTCCCATCACTCATGGCTGTGACCTGTCCTCAGCTCCTTCCCCACAGTTTAAATGAGCTCAGGCCCCTGTGGATTAAAGATCCCCAGGTGTGGGAATTTATAAACTCAAGAGGGTTTTGGGAAAGCTGCAAAAGGCAGGCTTCAGAGACAGCAGAACTGAGATTAGAGCTGATAGCATCTTCCCATTGCCATAACCCTGTAATGAAACTGATACTAAAAAATAAACCAGCTCAGAGCACGTTCCTCCACAGTCCTGTCCCATTTGTGATTTGTACAGAGCCCCTGACCAGCAACACCCAGGCACAGCCACAAGGCCCTGCTGCTGCAGCCATCTCCTGTGCCTTTGAACTCCTTTGATCTCGGCAGATTCTTGTGCCAGACTGGTTCCCAACAATGCAATTATCAGCCTACCCTTAATTGCAATGTTTTTTTCTGGCTGCCTTTGGCCTCAGAGAAGTGTTCTGGCAAGGGGACTGTGCACAGGGACGCCCCTGTAATGCAGCAGGAATGGTGATAAAAGGGGCAATAGGAGCCTTTATATTGCGTGGGAACCTTGCTGCACAAGGATTTTCGACAACTTTGCACGACAGACAGCTCTCTAAGACAGCAGAGATTCATGCCTCTCTTTTTTTTCTTGTATTAATTTAAAATTTTTTTCTTGCATTAATTCTAGAAATTCAATTCCTAGCTCATTTTTCATTTCTTACCCTAAAACATGTGAGCTCTGCAACATGTTGGAGTGGCTGAGTGTTTAATCACACAAACAGAACTATTAGAAGATAAAGGTCTGAGTCACCAAAACCTTAGGATTTAATAAAAAGTGTGAACTGCAGAAAGTGGGAAAATCCAAACATGAGGTTAAGAATCTGGAATATGGAGCTCTATTCATAATAGGGCTGTCAAGGAATAAAAAAGATTTTCTCAAAAGGCTGAATGTGCATCAGCCCTGGCTGTTAATTCCCCCAGTCTTTCACTCTGCTTTCCTTACTTTCAAAGCAGGAGGTGAACTTTTAATTGAGGGCTTTTAGACAGAGAAAGCTGTAGTTAAGGTTACACTGCAATGCCCTGTTAAGCATGTGAAAACAAGTTAATAAACTGGAATATGGTCTGGTGGAGCTCAAACTTTTCATGCTTTCCTAGTGTCCAAGGGCACCTATTTCCTCTGGTAGTTTGAGGGAAATCTCTTTAGCCATTTTACTCATGTGAAAACACTTCCAACATTTACAAGCTTTGAGAGTTCTTTTGCATGTTAATTATTCTAAACCAGCTATTCAAAGCTCTCCCAGCTTTACCCAGGGGTTGTCAGGTGGACCAGAGATGCTTCGCTGTCAGATTTAACAACAGGCTTGGGATCATTTTGCACCTGATATGCCCACAGAATTTGCTTTTTCAAATATTAAACACATATCTGGCTATTTTGCTTGAAAGGATTTGACAAATAATTGTTGACAGGGGAAAAATTACACCTTGTCAGTTGTGGCTGCCCTGTCCCAGAATGGTTCAGCCTCTGCGTGCAGGCAAGAGTCAGACTCAAACCAGGAGATGCTAAACCATGAGACTTAGTGGCCAAATGCAAAAACCCTTCAATATTCCCTTTACTCCCTCAAATGTCAATGTTATTGCCACATAATGCTGACAGGTCTTGAAAACACCAATAGCAAAGACATTGGGGAGTTCATGCTTGGTTAGAAATCAAAATGAATTTGGGGACCCAGGCCCAGAGAAGACATTCTCATAAACCTCTGGCTGCCTGTGCTACCTTCAGGAGGTAAACTGATAATCAAACCAATTCAGTTGTCCTGCAATCCTTCCAAAAAGTCTGAGATCCAAAGGCATACAACCTCCTAAAATGCAAGGACACAGATAGATAATATTTTCTTTTGTAGAAAGGAGACTTTCTGCAAGTCTCCTCTGAAACACAGCAGAGAATTGCAATATGGCAGAGGAAGAATTTCAATCTATTTCTTTAGTGCAATACAAGGGCCAAGTATATTTTATTCCATCTCAGATCTTTTTCAGGAAAATTACTTATCCTGATGAGTTGCAGGCAATCAGGTTTTTTTTCAATCCACACAAATGCTGATTATCCACGAGCACAACTATCAGTCAGACTCCAGGGATCAAAACAACCATTCAAGGACAAACCTCTACCCAATCTTTGTGAAATCAACTCTCAAGCACTTGGCAGGTGAGTGAAAAAGCAGCATTATTACAAGGCTGTGAGTCAGGAATTGGGGGAGCAGGGCTGTTTCTCACCTGAGTGGATGAGCATGTGTTGTTTCAGGTTCTGGATGCGGGTGAAGCGCACCCCGCACGTGGGACACTGGAAGGGTCTGTCGGGACCGTTGGGGCTGGGCCTCTCTGTGCTGCTGGTGGAAGGAGCAATGTAGAGTTGGTAGGGGTACTGAACGTTCTCCAGACTACAAAGAAAAAAGGCATTCATTTATAAAACCAGCCAAGAAGCCTCCTCTGCAAAAATCTGAACCTTGAGGGCTTTTGTGGGAGAAGGAAGAGATTGGCACGTCACATTTCTGCTGAAATCTCATTTATTCTGGAAATCTCTGGGTCTGTAGCAATGTGTCTGATCTGCACCTGAATCTTACAGTCAGTGACTCTGCACATCTGAGCACACCCAGGGAATAAGCTCAGAATTCTGTTTCTTTGGGCCTGAGCACAACTGCAAGCTGAAGTGAATGTTATTTTCCAGGCGTGGGCATTTTCTCCAGCACATCGATGACTTGCAATCACTAAACAGTCCCTGAGGAAGAGTTTATAGAGCTGAGCAAATGAAAAGCAAAGGAGTATTTTGCAGCTTCAGTGATATTTACAAATGAAATTAAAGCCAATTAATTTTTCATCTCAATCCAAGCTCCATCAACAAATACTAGTATCTACAGTTATGTATTTCTAAGTTTAAAATATTAATCTAATGAAGCAATACTTGCTCCTTGTCTGATTCAAAGAGCTCCAGTGCTGTGTTTAAAGAACAGCACATGAACTGCAATGAGGAACAATTTAACTTTCAAAGTAATTTATTTAAAACTGACTAATTGCTCCTCCATAGCCTCCAGCTGCAAACTGTTTAAGGGAACTACAGTGCTCTAATCCAAGTCCTCTGGCAAGGAACTTGCTAAAGGGCACAGTGAAATAGGAACAGATCTGCTGGTACAAACAGGGTTTGTATTACCTGGGGGTTCCCTTCCCTGAGCATTAAAATCTGTATTTTTGGTGAAATTGCCATTTCAGCTGCTCCCAGCCTGCTGAAAGATCAGCCATCACTGGCAGCAGGGAACTGCTCTGACCCTGATTGTTCACAGCACATTGCAACTTCAGCTTTACTACACTGAAATGTCCTGAGAAAAGATGCAATGGTGCCTCCTCACAGTCAGAAAGTTTTCCTAACTGAGGAAATCCTTTTGCTGCTCTGCTTCCCCCTCAGGCCCAGAGGGCTGGCATCAGGTTTTTGCTGGATTTGGGGGTTTCTAACACTCACACAAATCAAACATGCACTTTGCACAAAGACATTTTCCTAGGCATCATACAAAAATTCACAAAGCAGTTCAGCACAGGAGGGGAAGAACCAGGATCATCTCTTTAAAATCAACACTTAAACTGTCTTTACTCTGGAAAAGGATGGCACTACAATTGTGAGGACGGGGGGGATCTGAATTCCGAGTGTAGAATTCTCAGCAGCCAAAGTTCCAGTTGTAAAATTTATCTGGAGAGAGAGCACCAGGTATCTCTTGAGACACACAGGATTAAAGGGTTTCTTGTAGAGTTTAGTATCACTCAGTCTGTAAAACCCTAAGGATTTCTGACCTCACATGGCACTGGAGGAAGATTTGCACTAAAGAAGACATTTTCTTGTCCTTGACTTTTTATACACAGTAGGGTCCCAGAGCTGTGGAAAACAGAGATGTGACAGATTGGTGATCTGTGATAAAGGGAATATTTGCAAGAGCAAAGTCACTAGCTCCTGTCCTGGGCCTGGCAGAATGGAGCTCTTTGCCATTTTGGGGTCTAAAAAACATCAACTGAGGCTTTTTGAAATAAATGAGAGTATTTTAAACATAGGTTCTGATTTTTCTAACCAAATTCCTGACCAACCCTGGTACTCTGCTTCCTTTTTTATACATGCAGTGTGCTCAAATAAGAATAACATTTGGGTTTTGTGACAACAAAGAATTTCATCTTCTGACAAGTTCCTTAGGTGCTGCCTCCCTCAGTGCTGTGGTAGGGGACTGTGAGGAGGCACAGGCACGTTGTGCTGCTGGAGCTTTCTCAGGAGACACCCAAAGTAGGGCAGCAGAGCTCTCCTTTTGTTTCCAGCTCAGGAGCCAGAGCTCTCCTTTTGTTTCCAGCTCTCTTGGGCTCACTCACCCTCCAAGCCTGTGCTGGTGCCACCTCCTGCATTGGAGAAGTGCTGTGGGCACAGCTCCACAGAAGAAATTGAAATTAAAGCCTGGTTTTTTAATTCATCCATCTTTCATGGTGAGCAGGGCTGATTAAAGCAGATCCAGTGGGAATCAGAGGCTCCCCAGCTATCAGGGCCTGGCTTGTCTTTTCCCATGCTCACACTGCCAGCAGGGTGAAATACCTATTTGGTGACAGAACTTAGCACCATGAAGAGATTCTGTTTGAAACATTATTAGATTTTCTCTCCCCTGCTTCTTTTTCCTCCACATTTACTTAATTTTTTTGCAATTTGTGATCAATATGGCATTTAACAGCTGAGATTTGTCTGACATCTCCAAGAACTTCTGTACCAGCTACATAGAGAGAGAGGTTTCAAATGTTGTCACTGAAATATCCTACTTGCACTTTTTCCTCTTTTCACCCTGAGATTATTTACATATTTAACTATATAGAACTAAACTCTGACAAACATGAATGCCAGGTTCACTGGCATTTTGGCAATGTTCATTATTTGCAAATAACTATTATTTTAGAGAAGTGGAGGTTCTCATTCTATTGGATCAGAGAGACTTTTTATAACTTCTATAAATGAGCAATTCCTTTTTATGTGCAGCCACAAACTGATAGAGAGACCAACTGTTAAAGCAGGCAAGATTAGAAAAGTGACATAACTTAGCACCATGAAGAGATTCTGTTTGAAACATTATTAGATTTTCTCTCCCCTGCTTCTTTTTCCTCCACATTTACTTAATTTTTCACAACTTGCAATTTGTGATCAATATGGCATTTAACAGCTGAGATTTGCCTGACATCCCCAAGAAATTCTGTACATAGAGACAGAGGTTTCAAATGTTGTCACTGAAATATCCTACTTGCACTTTTTCTCCTTTTCACCCTGAGATTATTTACATATTTAACTATATAGAACTAAACTCTGACAAACAAGAATGCCAAAATGCCAGT
>JAWWEX010000101.1:2134447-2160334 GCA_035583215.1 Arremon brunneinucha
ATTATTTACATATTTAACTATATAGAACTAAACTCTGACAAACAAGAATGCCAAAATGCCAGTGAACCTGGAAATGTCCATTATTTGCAAATAACTATTATTTTAGAGAAATTGAGGTTCTCATTCTATTGGATCAGAGAGACCTTTTATAACTTTTATAAATGAGCAATTCCTTTTAAAGTGCAGCCACAAACTGATACAGAGACCAAGATTAGAAAAGTGTGTAACAATCCAAAAGTGAAATACCAGAGAAGGAATAGATCAGACTTCACTGGAACAATAATTTTAATACTTAACAGATTCCTGTGTGCCTATTAAGCTGACAACAATTACATGTGACCTCCTGTTTATGAAACACTGATTATGCAGGAGGCCAGGTTAATGATGTTAATTATTTAAGACAGAAACTCAAGAGATAAGACATCTTAGTTTTTGTAATGTTTATGATTCTTCCACAGTGACATGGATGAAATATTGAGAGACTTTTAGAGGGACTGGTCTTTTGCTTTGTTTTAGAAATAGAAATGTAATATATTACATTTATTAATATAATAAATGCTTATTACAACATACATTTTTCAATATTAATTTGCACTGGGCACACACAACTGATTTTGACATTTTGAGAATTTCTAGTGGTAAAGAAATCTACAACATGGAGTTAAAGGTGCATGAAACATTCAGTTTGGGAAGGAAAGTTTCTCCATCTGTACAATGTATTGATTGGGTTTTCTCTGATTCAGCTAGAAAAACATGTTTTACTTTATTCAGAATTCTTTGCACCCAAAACTGTGTGCCCAAATTGCTGCACACTGAACAACAATCCATATTTATTGGCTGCTGTGTCCATCCCATGCTTGAAATGGGAATTTAAGTCATGCTTGAAGGGCTGTCCCAGTGTATTTGAAAGCACTGACAGTACAAATACAAACCCCTGAAAGGAAACTGCTCAGGTCTTGGAAACACCATTTTAAACATTTAACTGGTTCTTGGAATCAGAACATTCTTGACACTTTCATTTGAATTTATAAAATAAATCACTTGGTAGAAAATTTTAGTTTTGGAGTCTGAAGTCCCCATGACTCTCATTTCACTTGTAGCAATTGAAACAAGGTGCAAATTCCAGTTCATTTTCCTGATACTTCTGTCACTTTGAGACTAATTATTCTCAAACTGGAGCATAAACTAAGGTAAATATTCCTTCCTTCTCTGCATGTAGGAGATCTTTTAGTGGGAATTTTCAGTGTGTTTAAAGAGTTTTTTATCTTTTGAATTTTCTATGCAATTTGTGCTGAAGCTCTGCAGTTTTATAGGAAATTTCTGAAATAATCCACTGCTGAAAATATGTGTGCCACTTGACTTCAGAATTACAGGTTTCAAAGCCTGGATTAGTTCAAGTGCAACATGTGCTCCTACTATTAATTCAACCCTTAAGTGCTGGATGTTATTTTTATACTCAGGTTTGTTAGCACATAGATAAAATCTTCCATGTCATCCAAAAACTCTTATCTAAGCAGTTATTTTCCCTTTTTAAGGGAAGTGGGACAGATTTGAGATGGAAATGACAGGAAAGATTTTATGAGCTATGCAAATGCAGCTTTTGGTTATTATCCCTATAGGGAGCTTCTCTTGACACAATTTCTGCAACAACTTCCAAAGGTTCACACTCCTTCCTCAGACCCACTTGTCTTACAAATCCCAGTTTGGAAAAATGTGCTGAGAGAGGGGAGAGCTCAGCACTGGAAGTCAGAGGAGCAGAAAGCAGCCCTGTGTGCCATGCTGGGTACCTCACTTGGCTCCAACAGAACCATGATGTCTCTTTGACCAAACACACCCAGTTTAGTTTGGTTTTCTCTGCCAACCTTCCCTTATAAGGGATTCCCTTAATAAATCACTCAGCTCAGCACAGCAAAAGCCTGCTAAATATTTACAGCAAGTGCCACACAGCATCTTGGTAAGAACTACAGGCAGAAAGTTTGGGGGAAGAGATTTAAGGCTGTTCTGCCTCTCCTGTGGCTTGCAGTAGTGAGGTCTGTTGAAGTCAGGGCTAGGCCTTGTTTTCAGTTGTTTCACATAGAGGTTTAATTAAAATTTATTAACACAGAGCAATGATGAAGAAACAGCAAGAACAGGACTATCTTTCTTCACCAGTGCTGCCTGGAAATAAATAGGAACCACAAAGCAACGAGTAAGCAGATTGTGACTTTCATCACCTACATTCTCCTACAGCATCTGCCCCTCCAGGCACTGATTGTACTTTGATCAACACACAGAACTCGATGTAGGAACAACTAAACATAGTGGGATTAAGGCTGGGGAGGTTAATTACAGCACCCACTTGGTGCAGAACACTTTGCACACCAGGCTGGTACATACCGATCATCATCGTCTGCGTGAGCGTTGGTGCCAGAGGTGCTCTGGAGTGTGGGCAGTCCCTCTGTAACCCCCTCATCTATGGAGCCTGGGCAAAGAAAAAAGGGTAATTTAATGTAAATAACTGCTCAGAAAGGGTTGGGGGGCAGGTAAATACACATCAAGGTTGCTTTCTCAAATGTCTGATAGACACTGATAGCTGGGTGATAAGATAATAAAAGTGCCTTGGGAAAGTCATTTACAACACTCAGAAGCAACTTGTTCCAAATCAGCTTCTCTCTACACAGATTACCCAGTAAATTGGCAATTCAATAAGGGCACATATTTGGTACACCTAGAAAATGGAAATGTTAAATACAGCCAGTTTTCAAAACACATCCAGAACTAGCACTGAAAAGCAGAAATGTTACATTCACCTAAAGGGACGATTTTGTCAATTTTTCAAGACTTCTTGAGCAATAAGGAGTTCAAGCCTGCTACACTAAATGGCTTTTGTGGTCCAAATCATCCATAAATATATTAACTGATAATGTCTTCATTTATTGATAAGCAGCTGAGACAGGAAGAGCCCTCTGGGAAATCAGAAATGCAACACAAAAAAGACCAAACAGCTGTTTGTTAGAGAGATGTACAAACAAAACCACTCCAGAGCTCTGGGGCAAATGTAGCTCAAGGGGCCTGGGGAACAGAATCCAAGGAAATAAAGCACTAAAACAAATCCACACCTTCATTCAGGGGTGGCTCATCTGTCATCAGCTCCAGAGTTTGGTCAAGCAGCCCCTGGATGTCCTCACTAAATCCATGGGACATGAGGAAGGGAAGGAGATTTTTCTCCCTTCATCTCCACCTTGAGGACAAGCAAAGTGCCACGAGCTGCTCTTGCTGCTGGGGTGAAATAATTCTGCTTTCTCAGAGAGGGGTATAGGAGCAACCTGAATTTGGGGACCCTAAAGGTCACCAAGAAAATCAAATAGAATTGGGTGTACACTGGCAAATGTCAGAGAAATGCAGCAAATCCACACCTTCATTCACTGGTGGGGCTGCTGCTCATCTCTCATCAGCTCCAGAGTTTGGTCAAGCAGCCCCTGGATGTCCTCACTAAATCCATGGGACATGAAGACAGGTGGGGAAGGAGATTTCTCTCCCTTCATCTCCACCTTGAGGACAAGCAAAGTGCAGGACAGTGCTATGAGCTGCTCTTGCTGCTGGGGTGAAATAATTCTGCTTTCTAAGAGAGGAGCAACCTGAATTTGGGGACCCTAAAGCTCACCAGGAAAATCAAATAGGATTAGGTGTACACTGCCAAGTGTCAGAGAAAATAGAAAACTAAAGAGAAGGAACAAAGATGGGGAAGGTGAAGCAGAAAATGGGCATATTCTGTCAAAAAGAATGAGAGATCTTTCCTGAAGTGAGAGATTCTTGTCTTAATGTGATGCCATGTTATGGGGCCAGTGACAAGAGGAAAATTGCATCTCTGGCAGCTTCCCAATTAGTAAAATAAAATTTTTTGATTTTGTTAAGAAGTGACAAACTATACTTGGGAAATTCATCAGCTAAGCAATCTATAAAGTACAAAAGTTAATCCCATTTTGATTTATTCTTCTTTCTCATGAAATACTTAAGTGACAGTCCACTAAAAATAAGCCCAACTGCTCTTAGGTTGAATTTCATGCCTTCACCTCTCAAATGCCAAAGTGCTAATGAGTTATGAGAGTGTCTTCTCAGACACAGCTGTTTTGTAACCATAATGATTTATTTACCAAGTCCCTGCTCCACGTCTCCTTCCAAATATAATAAATTGCAAATGAACAATTCTTAAATTTCCCAAAGAGTGAATAAGAGCTTTTTGCAATATCCGAGAGAGGCAAGAATGCTTTTGTAAATGCACTATAAAACACTGAGATAAATATATGCAATTATATGTGGAAAATACATTCAGGGGAGAAAAAGCTGCACTTTAACATATCTTGCTGCCTCCATTTACTATTCTTACATTACTGCATAAAGTAATGCATTTTTGGGAGGTAAAAAGTGCTTTCTAGCTACAAAGTGTGCTGTTATCATAACTGGGCTAAAAAGCAAGAACACTGTTTCTCTTTATAGCAAAACATGAATAAAAACCATTCTGAGGATGGTTATTATGCCAAAACCACTAAATATTAATTCAAACATATTCAAAGACAAAGAGCAGATTTGTACTTTAAAGGTTTTGCCCTGGCACATTTTTCTTCTCCCTGCAGCTGTTTTAAGGCAGGACAGGCTGTACTAACAGCAATGACAGATATTTAAGTTTAAAAATTATAATCACTAAAGCCTGAGATTTTCTACCCCATGCACACAAAACTGCTTCTCTGGGGCCTGGAGCTTACACCCAGTTTGTTCTTTAAGCTGCCTTGGTGTGAAATTCATTTATATATTTATGATATATATCACTTGATATGCTATTTTTAACATTCCCTAATCATTACTGCTTCTTGTTCTATTTGTCTGTGATGATATAATTACTTTGATGAAATAATTTGCATCTCTTATCACATGGCCCTGGCAAAGTCTTTCAGTTCTGACTGCAATGAGTTAAAACTGAATCAAACCAAACCTGCTTTTGAACAAGGACCTCTATTCCTGGTGACTCCCAGGCAAACAAATAGTTTCTTTTAGTTTTTAATTTGTGCAATATTTTGCCAAACTACATTTAAAGATTGAGAGTTAAACTAGAAGACATTAAGTCCGTTCCTCAGCAAAGGTAAACATCCTTGTCTCCAATAAAGAAAACATTTTCATTTGGAAAAAGCATTACAATCTAAAATATCAACAAGTGGAGAACAATCCAACAGCACAGGATGGCATAGATGGGAAATATTTTCATTTCTTTTTATGAATAGTTTGGCATTGAATGTGTGTTGCAGTTCTGCAGGGTCAGCCTGATCTCACTTTCTCCAGGGATGTCACAGTGTTGCACTGACCAAAGCAAACAAATAATGCAGATTACAAGGCTACAAATCTTTACTGTGCTGTAGTTTATTTAATTCCTTAATGAGGGCAGCCTTTCACATACACATTATTTGAATGAAGCACAGCAATGCATTTGCCATTCTTCCAGTCTTCAAACAGAACAGGAGTTATTAAAAATCTTTCAATAAACAAACTCTGCTGAGCACAGCTCAAGCCACTTGAGAGTGAAAGAGCTGACTTGGGCAAAATTTTGATAATTAAATTAGAAATATTGCAAAAGCTCTATCTTCTGATTTACTAAAAGCCATTCAATGCATTCTGTGCAGAGGAAAAAAGGGATTGTTCCAGTAACCTTTAAGTATTAGTTCTTAATAAAGAACAGCCTGCTATAAGATCCCAAAACTGGTTTCAAATTGTCTTTCATGGAAAAAAGATTTCTCTCAGCAACCAGCAGCATTTGAAGAAGCAACTTGAGAATCAAATCCCACAGAAATGGAAAGCTTCTCAATATTATGACTGTGTGGTTTTATTTTTGTCTGGGGCATTAAGATGACAGTGTTTCACCACTTATTTTGCAAATCCTCTTACAAAGGCTCTCTGTCACGATTATATGAGATTTGATGTCTGATGCAAAGCACTATTCTAACCCTTTGTGGCTGCAGGCAGAAGCTTTGCAAATCTGATGCTGCAGCTCAGCTGAGATCGTGCCTTTTGGCACTCATGAAAGCAGAATTAAGTTTCCCCAGTCAGGCAACTAAAGGTAAAAAGGAGTTATCAACCTCTGCTGAATAAAGAGGGCTACCACAGGCTCACCATTCTCAGCTGCCTTCTGCAAAGTTAGTTAAAGAACTCCAAGTTTATGTGTAATATTTCAAAAATCAAGGGGAAAAAAGGGCGTTTCACCAAAGCATGAAAATTCACGAGGCAGATTTGTTCCAATGAAATCCCCAGTGCTCAGGGGCCAGGTGGGATATTTAACTGCAGAAATGGTCATACCTATAGATGAAGACTGAGGGCTGCCTCCTGCAAAGAACTCCAAGTTTATGTGCAATATTTCAAAAATCAGGGAGAAAAAAGGGAGTAGCATGAACACCCACGAGGCAGATTTCCTTCAATGGAATCCTCAGTGCTCAGGTGGGATATGTAACTGCAGAAATGGCCATACCTATAGGTGAAGACTGAGGGCTGCCTTCTACAAAGTTACTTAAAGAACTCCAAGTTTATGTGTAATATTTCAAAAATCAGGGGAAAAAATGGGAGTTTCACCAAAGTAAAGCATGAACACCCACAAGGCAGATTTCCTCCAATGAAATCCCCAGTGCTCACATGCCAGGTGGGATATATAACTGCAGAAATGGCCATACCTATAGATGAAGACTGAGGGCTGATCAGGAGATCCTCCTGCACTTGCTCACTCCCTGGGACCGTCTGCTGGTCGCTCAGGGAGCTCTGGGATGCGCTCACAGGCTGTGACACCTCCTCATGAACCTCCTCGTCACTGAGCCTCTCCACCTTGACTCGCACGTCCTCCTCGATCACCAGGGGAGAGCTGCCCTTGGTGCTCTCACAAGTCACATAATCTGCCATCCTCCTGCTGGACTCGGAGGGCCCAGGCATTTCCAAAGTCCTAGAGTTCTCTGCCTGCTTCACCTTTTCTGACTGAAGCCTTCGATCAATTCCAAAAGGAAAAGTCCAGGGAAAGGCTAAGGACGAGTCCACGGGCTGATTTCTGGACTCTGGGTAGGAAGTGGAAGGATTGAGCACTTGGGGGGAGCTGGTCTGTGTGTTGCACTTGAGGGGGCTCTCAGGAGACATGACGATGTAGCTTTTGCGCTTCCTCCGCGACTCCCGGCACACGGGGATGGTTCTTTCCACCACGCTGCACTCGGAGGACACCGGGGACAGGCTGCCGTCCCGGGAGGTGAAATTGCAGTTTGCACCGCTCTCCTGTCCTGCATCCAGCACCTTCTCCTGCTGGCTGTTGGGTGTGTTCCACAAAATGCTGGATTTCATGAACTCCGAGCAGGTGCTGGCCACGCTGAACATCTGCATGTAGCTGGCGGCGGCCAGCACGTCGATGATGTTCTCGGTGTTGATGGACAGCGTGGCCGTGTACGCGTACTCCAGCAGGGGGATGAAGCCCGTCACCGTCACGTGGTGCAGGTCCAACACGCTCTTGCTCTCATCCTCTGCCTGGCCAACGAGTTTGGAGCGGAAGAAGTCGCTGCAGGCTGCCAGAACCACCTTGTGTGCCCTGAAGATCTTGTCCTGCACGCGGATGGTGATGTCGCAGAAGTGGCCGTCGTTGCGGAGCATGTTGAGCTTCCCCAGCATCTCCTGACTGTGAGCAGGGGAGTTATGAGTGAATGTTTTAACACCCATTTTTAGATGGCTCTCTTAGCGTTCTTCCCACATATGACAGATCAAAGGTATCCTGAAATAAAGAGGAAAATTGTCATTTCCATCTCTGAAAGCAAAAGCCAAGTGCATTCGTGATTGTAAGACTCTGTATGAAGAAAATTCATCTGAATCCTCTCAGCCAGGTCCCTCTAGGATCCAGACTGTGCAAGGAACCAACTCCACAGAAATACAATTACTAGTAATGTTCATAATCACAGATTAAATTATTTGCAATCTATCCCTATCATCTTCCATACATCTATGTACCTATAGCTCCCTGTACCTATAGGGGTATCTCTCCCTCTCTCTCTCCACATTCCTTCTATGCCCACTCAAACCCAAATTCCCAACACAGTTCAAAAAAATGTTTGTAATACCAAAACCAAAGCATTTTTAAAACTGTGTAGAAACCTGTATTTTTATTTTCTGGGCCCAGAAAACCACTCTTCATAGTTGTTAAACTGACAGACTATTGAAGGTTTCTTTTAAACAGAAAAGTCAGGCTGAGCCAACCACAAGGGTGCAAGAATAAGCAAATCTGCCAGGGAAGGTATTTAATACCAGAAAAGCTTCAGAGAAACTACAGCATGAATTTTCAGAGGCCAGAGTTCAAACAAATAAACATAAAACAACAGTTGCCAATAGGTCTGATTTCCTGCTGTAGTGCAGGTATTGATTACCTAAAGCTGCTTTTAATAGCTTTAAACTAGGCTCAGAGGTTATTGAGAATTCCTTCATAAACACAATGCAATATAAACCTCAAAGGAAAGTTTAAGTTTCAATCAAATAGACATAAACTGATTTTATGTATGTGATAAATAAAACAAGGAGGGGAATTTCTTCGTTCTGAAAAACACAAACCTGCCTTCTTGGGGAGCAGTTCTCTCCATGTGGGAGCAAATGCACGTGTTTAGTGTTTAGTGCAAGGTCTTGATGAGAATGTTTGACCCCTGGATTTCCCCAAAAATTTCAGGAACATTTCACTGTGAAGGGAACATAAACCACAGATTTCACCTGCTTAAGCCCCTTCCAAGCCTCCATGGAAGCTCTCTGAGTTGCACATGCCTCATACAATTAACACGAGACAGAATTATCTCACTGGTTAAACATCAACAGCATTATTGTGCTTGATTCATTCCTGGAGTCAGCCAGCTTCTGCACATCATCCTTCTTTCCCTTCCACACAAAAAAAACATTCCATGCTTGCAAATGGCTCACGTGGAGCTTCACAGAGCAACTGCAAGTGTGGAACAACTTACCCCAAATGTGACACATGGAAACTGCAGCTGTCACAGCCCACCTGGTTCTACAGACATTGACATTTGGCTGCTTCTTGTTCCTGGGTTTTCACTTTTGACACTCAAACCCTTGCAGACAGAGGAACCCTAACTGTTCAAGAGAACAGATTAACTAACACCTGATAATATATATAAAGTCTGGTGGAAACTCTAAGGGCCATTTGGGTTTAAAATGAAATTTCACACTGGTGCAGAGGAAGAAGTTAAGCACAAGCAAAACATTCCCTTCACTGAAAGAAAACAGATCGACCTCAAGAGGCATCTGAATATCCAGACTCTTTGTTCTCCAGCATGAATCAAATGAAAAACATATTTCATTGATCTCAGACCAACACACTACAGCAAAATCTTGTAACAGCATATTTAGAAATGGCCTTTGGATCCCCTTCCTTCTGAAATGCTGCTTGCTGCAGCTGTTCCTTGGCACATCAGAAGTTCCCAAGTACTTCTGTTCAGAAGTACAAGAACAACACATTCACAAGGACTAGCCATGGAATAATTTGGTATTTAGAAATAGTACCAATACATTGTTATGAAAAAGGAGAAACATCTCAGAACAACCCTCCCAGTTCCTACAGGCCCAAAAGACAAAGCCATTTTCCTCTCTGTGCTTCTGAACAGGGAATGCTCAGCCCTCCAGCCCCAAAGTGAGAGCTCAATTCTGCTGCCCTGCTCTAAACCATTCCTTGTCCTGCTGCCCCTCCCCTCTCCTGGCTTCCTTTCCCCCTCTCCTTTCATCTTTTTGCTTCCTTGACCTTGATCTGGTTACAGAATTGAAAATAAAATAGCGGAAGTCAGTGATGTGCAATAAATTGATTTAAATTTATTACAGGAGCAGTGTTCCTGCCACGACTGTGGGATATTGCTCTGTTAAATCACTTCTGGAAAATGACTTTCACCCTCACTGCACTGACACCTCCACTCAAACAAGCGGCTCCCACCCAGGCCTCAGTGTGAACAAGGAGCATGCACAAATGCTATTTTCAGAAAAATCCAAAGGGCCAGGCGAGCAGGGGGAAAAATATCAGCTCCTTACAGTTAATGATGTAGTAAAAACATCAAATATTTTTAGAAGGTAATTGAAACAGTATGAAAGCATTTTCCACATGAAAAGATGAGCGTGCTAAAGCACAGCCAGGTTATCCAATGGTTCAAACTCTTTCCAGTCTTTCAGTGGCACAAGGCACTTTTATAGCTGCACTCAATTCCCAGTGACCTGAGAGGGTAAAGGGCTGCAACATTACAGCTCCAGCCCAAGTCCATCATCTGTGTATTATCACCATTTCAAAATAGCACTTTGGCAGGTCTGATTTGCCATCCTGAGTCCCTGACAGCAGCTCTTGGGTGCCACATCCAAGAACTAAATATACCCACGCCCTTGGGAGTGCTGGGGTGGGGACAGCAAGGTGCACACCTCAGCTAAGTGCTCAGTGGGCTGGAGCTGGAAAAGCTGTTAATTTTGGAGCCACAAACCATTCTCCAGGCAGGGAGCAGGGATGGTATCACAGAGAGTGGGGCTCCTCCTCCCATTCCCCAGGCACACACTCACACCCTGGCCCACAACACATTTCCAACCTCCAGAGAAACACAGAGAAATTCAAGGCACTTTCACAGGTTTTAAAAATATTCACAGTGGGACACTTCAGTCCATATTTAACTTTGACACAGACATTTACAGTTGGAGAGAATGGTTTTTCCAGAATGCATTTCTGCCCTGGAAACATGTGAGGAATCACCATCACAGCATTCATCCCTGAACAAGGTGAGAATTCAAATGTGAGCACTTCAGGGCTCCCAGAGCAAGGACAATTTTATCCACTATTAGCCAAAAGCAGCCTGAAGGGAAGTGCTACTGTACCAAAGGATTTGTACAATTCATTTGAAAATTAGTTGGGTTTTTTTTAACACCTAGGGGCACAAATGAAGACCTGACCTTTAAGTAGTTTGGAGTAACTCAGCTCATTCTCACTTTTCAAGGCTACTGAAATGCAAGTTTTAGCAACAGCTACCACAGCACATCCACTGTTCTGGGATTCAACAGGTGTCAAGTTTCCGAGCTTAGAAACAGCAAAGATGAAACCGTACACTGTTAGTGTAATGTTATAATGTAATGAAACTGTGAATGGAAAAGAAACTATATTGGACTTAAAAAATATTGTTTATGTGACCTATTTACTTCCATGTACACAAAATTTAGCTCCTTATTCACCTGCTGCCTAATGTGATTGGGTTTCAAACATGGTATCTACAATAATATTTTAGAAGAGTCAGTGAATCAAACTCAGGGAGCTGTTTGCATTCAGTTTCTCACTTAGTCATATAATTTCAAAACAGAAGTCATTTTTAGCACCACAAAACCACCACCCTACCTTTAACCTCCCTATCCTGATCCGTGGCAACTCACAGCATGAAAACAGCAGCTTTTTCTGAACACTGAAACCAACACACTTTATATCACACTATAGCAACTTAACTCCTGAAAACGATGACAAAATTCCCACCCTGGTGCTCACCAAGCCCTCAGATACATTCATCAAACTGTGATGTGAGCCCATGGTGGAAATCAGATCTTTGGTTGTTTTTTTATATTATTATTTATTTTTAATGCTGATCACTCCTTGGGCAGTGGTTAGAGCAGCATTCCATCAGCAGCAGCAGCAGTCCAGACAAATCTTCCACAGGGATAAACATGAGACCTGGAGCATTTTATCTCTGTCATCTCACTGCAGTACACAGGTACCAGCACCCCTCACTCCCTCCAATTAACTGGTTAGTATAATTAAGTATAATTAAGTTCATAATTGAGTCAGAACAACTGCTTCAAACAGAATGAACTACAAGTCTGCTATTTCTATTTCTATCTCTATCTAAACCCACATCTGTTTCCCCAACAGCAGCTGGCCTAATAAAAGGTGCTATCTCCATTATAAATCTTGTCCTGGTTCACTTCACAAAACTGCAGGCCAGAGCTCCCACACCATCTTAGTTTCAAATCAATCAACAGCACTCTCTAAACTTTATTTTAAATCATATTTTAACTCAGGTTAGTGAACCTAGTTTGACCTCAAGCCAGCACTGCCAAACCTGACAGAATTCATGTAAAAGAGGCAAACAGAGGTTTCTGTGCTCAAAATGACATCAGTGTGGAGCCTTCACTCTGGAGCTCTGGAATCCCTGGAATGCAAACCTGTAACCTTTGGCTGCAGTGGATGAGTGGACCAGGGAAATGACCCATTCTGGGAAGTATGCTGGGCTTGAGAAGTTCAATTTCCTCCAGGACAGCAGATTGCAAACTGAGAGTGCACAAAGGAGCCAGTGTTCAGGAGCTGCTGCATAAACCCCGCTGTGCTCAACCTGAGAGATGCCAAGCTCCAGCCCGTGCTGGGTGAGGTGATGGCACAGCCTGCAAACAACTCAGGGAGCACTCAGTGCTGGGCCTGGCTCAGTCCTTGCTCTCTCAGACTCTGACTGTCCCCATGTCACTGCAATATGCCAGGACACTGCCACTGCCCCCGTGTCCCTCTCCTCCCAGCTTTGGACAATGCTCAGGCACTTTCTGTTTTAAGGAGTTTGGAGCTGTTTTGTTCTTGGCCAGGGCTCCAGCTGGACATTGAACACTCATTTTTCTGGGAGGATCTGTCTGCCCACCAAGAGTGGCTGATGACAGGTAAGGAACTCAGAGAACTGCACTTGGGAGCTGGAATGGAAGAGCAATTTCACCTAACAAATGAAAGCTGAAATACTACAACCCCTTATTTATTGTGAGCAGCTAATACTGCTCTTCACAGCAGAAGGCATCTCAAGAGTGTGTTGTGCTTTCCCAATGTACTCCAAAAACACTGCACTTCACAAGACCACACATTTTGTAAAGACTGGGGTTTTTGGCACACCATTGTTGCCAAGTTCATGTGCCAGAGCTGTTGAGGCACTGACTTCATGACCAAATGCTCACAGAGAGCATTTGTTGGGTGCTCTGTACTCATCCCCCCAGCCTCTTCCTGTGTTCCACACTTAATTTTTCATTTATCTTTTTGTTTTACTTTCCAAGGATACTACAGTGGCAAACTGGTCCATAAGCAGCCATCTCTTCCTCTAAAAAACTCCTTGCAAAGAGACTTTCCAAATTCTAGAATTTAGATCTTCCTACATTTTAGGTACAGCCCAGCAGAAGCTGCTGCTGAAGGGTGGCAGGCAGCACTCCAGAAACAGCTCCATGGAGGGAGACTGAAACACTGTGAGGAAGCAGCCATGGTTCAAACTGATCCAGGTCAATGTAAATAACCTATAAATAACAATTATCAGAGGCTCTGAATGTTTATCTCTCCCAGAAACTGACAATAAACTACTCACATTCCCCAATTTTAAATGGATTTGTAAACATTTAGGTAAGTTTCTCCTGAGTGCTCTAAGAGCTGAGGTTTACAAAGTCAACACAGCAAGGCTGCAGCTCTTCACAAAAAATTGCTGAGAAGATTTGCACATCTGGAAATGCTGAGCTGTGACAGGGCCCACCATCATTTTTGGTAGCAAGCAAGGTAAACCTCTTCAGGGCAGGAAAGAGATAAAGGCAAAAGCACAGAATATTTCTTTACTCTAAGTCATCCAACAGACCAGGAACAATGTTTATCTGCAAAGGACAAGGTGAAAAGCATCCAACAGCTCCTCTTCCAAAATAATTACTCAGGAAAAAGGCAGGGTGGCCATAAAATACATGTTTCATATTCCTAACAGATCTCTGCAGTTTCCCCCCAAATTAAACCCTGCAATAACAGAAAACAAAAGCTTTGACTGTACCATGGCACAAGGAGAAAGCAGATGTGTGCAGCCATGGCAGAGCCCCAGCTCACAGCTCCAGCTCTGACTCACACTGTCACTGCTATCAAAAACATTAATCTTTCATGGGGATAGGAAAAAACTGACTCAGATCATGGAAAAATGCATTTGCATGATGCAAATCTAGTAGGTGCATTTTAATTCTCAGGGCTGGTGAAGGCATTGAGACAAGTAGTGGGGTGCCAAACCCATCAATTTGCTCTACAAAATGGTTTTATTGTAAAGTGGAGATGGGATGTCAGCTGCAAACAGCACACTTCTGAAAGGATAAAAGTAGAAAACATTTACATACACATTTTAAGGGAACAGCACCAACAGACTCTCCCCAAGCAGAAGAGCACAGATTATCTTGGGTGGGTTTGCATGAGTGGAACTTTAGCTGAGTGTTGGGTCCAGAGCTGACACCCCTCCTTTTGGAGGTGCCAAGGCTCCCAACCACTTCTCACCCCTGCAATTTATCACTCAGAACCAGCCTCTGCTTTTGGCAACAATGCCTTAATCACTGCTAGCTTCTTGAAAAAGTTATCTAATTAACTTCTCAATGCATATTCCTATAAAAGGGAGCAAAAAAATCCTCCTACTTTGGCATTCTGTTTTAATTCTTACCAGCAGCAAGGGGTGAGGTATGGTCAGACACTGCACCATCCTTGCAATCCACTTCTACACCTTCCTGGTTCTTGATTTGAACTTCCCTTGCCAAAAGATGGACAACCAACACCTAACTCGTGTTTTGTGGAGAAAAGAAGAAACCTCACAACTTTACAAAAGTTGTAAAGCTCGGTATGTTTATCACGGCGGGGACACATGCGGAGATTGCTCTCCTCTCCTCAAAAGGCATTCGTGCCTCTGAGAGCTTCAGGTCTTCTTTTATCCCCCTCTCAAATACATATGCACACAGTTTCACAATAGGTTCATACATATTCATTTTTATGGGTTTTGTGTGACTTTTACCACTCAGGAAGAATTCCCAGGTCAGGCTGACTTGCCCTTACAGCAGTCCCTGTCTCTCTCTATCATCTTCTGTCTCCTCCTCTTTATCTCTGTCCTTCACTGAAGTAACTTCACTGAGCTTAGGCCTTGCAGTCTGGCTAAATAACTATGGTTTCTAACCAGAACTCAACTCAAAAATGTACATTTCACCTAAATTAAAATGGATTTCCATCCTGGAAAATTTTCACTTTGCTTCACTTGTGTAAGGTGTACTTCCTGTTCCTCTCTGTGTACTTCCTGTTCCTCTATGATTTTGCAGATTTTTTATTTTTACACCATGGATATGAAGCACAATGGCTGCTGTTAAAGCAATATGGACCAAGAGCAAATTGGAAATATTTGTTTAATTCCAAATATCTCAGCTGTCCTCATTCAAAACTATAAAACTCCAAGAAAAGTTTTATAGCTTCCAAAGTGAGGTGACCAAAGTCTTCCTCATGTCACCAGACTGAGTAAAAATTTAAAAAAAACCCCAAACATCTACTGTGATGAAAAGAGGTATATATGTGTCTGCTACTTTTATTTTACAATATTAAAACCAACACAAACATATCCCAGAGCCGTTCCTGTACTGTGAGGTCACAGCAAGGAAAAAGCTGAAAACCATTAGTTAAAGCATCACTATTTTTCAGGAGTTGCTGTTTCTCCATTTAAGGTGAAGCACAAGGTATCTCAGGGATTTTTGTTTGTTTTCCTGACCATGGGAATTAAGAAGTTGAATGTAAAAATTCAGCAGCTGTGCTCTGACAGTGTGAGAGGAGATATTGCAGAGAGCCTGTGTGGGCTGATAGGAGCAGAATTACAGCCTGCAGAGCAGAGCCCAGCACACAGCTCAGGATGGGGATGTGAGAATCCAAACCAAGCCAAACCTGCTGGTCAGAGTGATCCACAAACCTCCAGCAACTTCCCAGTGATGGAACAGAACAAGAACAGAACTTACCTATCTGGGCTGATGCAGCTCCCAGAGTGTTTCTGCAGAGTGAATCTGTCTGAAACCCCCAGGCTTGTCCTGCAACTCAGAGTGGAGCTCTCCCATCTGCCAGAATTAAGCACTCATCTGCCTGACTGTAATAATTACAGATTCCAAGGCCACATTCATTAACTTCACCAGCAGCCACACACTTGCAGCAGATTCTCATGCAGCTCTGGCTTGTCATTTCCTCATGAAAGTGACACTTCTAGATTTATTCTTGTCCCTAATCAACCCTTATGTATGGCCTATAGCAAGGGGCCTGCAAGACTTTCTGCTGCCTCTCTGGCAGGAGAGCTCAATTCTACTTCAATTCTCTCTTTTTAATTTTTATGGCAGGAATTGCACATCAGTTATGTCTCAGCAAATGAGAGCTGTGCTCTCTGCAGCTGATGGACTCACAGCTGCCATGAGTCCTGAGTGCAAACCAATACACAGATAAATGGGGACATTATGAACTGTCACAGAAATGTCACAGGGCTGCAAGTTAAGTTGTCCACAGTGAAGTTTCAACTGCTAAATGCTCCTGTTGGCTTCAGGGCAATGGAAATTTATCTGCAGAGCTCTGAAAATGGCCATGGCTGAGCACAGAGCCCCCTGAGTGATGGGAAAAGCTGGGAGCTGGCAAGAGTTTGTCATGCAAATGCTTGGGAATCCCTGAGAGCCGACCTGGGGCTCTGGAATCAGGCACTGAGTGTGCTGGATTAATGCTGCAAGATTAAAGCACAGCTACAACTCCTGGCACAGATAAAACCTGCAGATTAAATGTCATGTTGTAGGTGTGTAAAACATGCTGCCACTCCTTTCATTAGAAGCCAGTCTAAAAGTGTTTCCATCAGTGCTGTGATTAAATAGTGATATTTTAATTCCCAGGGAAAAGGTGTCAGTGCAGCAGGAGAAGAGGCAGGACTGTTCAAAAAATGTCTCATTTTGTGGTGCACACCTGCAAATAAGCTTGGCAACATTAGCACTATGGTAATTTCATCTCTCAAATATTTAGTGTACAAGGTCTGATTATTAAAAAATATAGAGATGTTTTCATCTCTCAAAGATACATGATTGCAGGTGTTTGTATACAAGTGAACAAATCCAGCCAAATGAAAACAAACTGAAGAAAAAAAAATGAAGAATAAGAAAACAAACAGAAATTGGGATACCACCTGTGTTTACTGAAGTTAAAGTGTCTCAAGCTGAATTGAAAATGTATTTTTTCAGAGAAAGAGGAAACACCAGCTATGATGAGAACTTCATTAAATGTTTGACTAACATGACAAATAGAGCTGTTAGTGCAAACACACAGATGAACACACAAACTGAAGGTAAAGAGCCACACACTTACAGCAGATTCTCATGCAGCTCTGGCTTGTCATTTCCTCATGGAAGTGACACTTCTAGATTTATTCTTGTCCCTAATCAACCCTTATGTATGTATAATTCATGTACTTGGATAACAGACTGAAGAATTCACCTATGGAGTGCCACAAGAACTCATTTCAGCCAAGATCTCCAAGACACTGGCTCAGGAAATGCTGATCAAAAGGTTCAGGTGTATCATCAGCACAACACAAAAACAAAAGATTGAGAACTGGAATCCCAGGAACAGAATGAAATTCATGGGAAATCCAACAGAATGAATTTAATTTTTGGCATGATGCATTAGGGAGCTGTGAACTGGAAGCTAAAGAGTTAAAAGTGACTTTGGAGTAAGATCTCCACACTGTTCCATTAAATGAACAGCTCAGTAAAAAGCACACAGAACTGCTGCAGTGCCTGATTTCTTGCCAGCTATTTGCCAATATCTATTTTAACCTCCTGAAAGAGTCTCAAGAAGGGGGTTTTGGTGTATTTCTCTTCTCTGCAGCTGTCCCTTGATGTGTCTGCAAAGTAAACTGGGCTTAGATCTCCTCAGAGCATCTTCCTCCACCAGGACCCTGGGGCAGAACTGACAGGGAACATTGAGGGCACTGAGCAGCACAACAGCTCCTAATCTCAGCATCTAATTCAAAGCAGAGATTACAATAATCAGGGCAGGACAGTAGTGCCTGCTGCTGGAACTGATCTGATGCCACAGACACATTTTTCTGTAACAGCAAAATGTTTTCTGAGATCATTTCCAGATAGAGAAAGAAGATCTATGTCCTTTTTTAAGCCTCTCTGCCTTTGTACATAACTGAAGTTTGCTGGCTCCAACAAAACGCACGTCTCATGCAACAGTGATACACTGAAATAAGATTTATCTGAGGAGAATTGTCTTGTTTTCCTCAGCCATGACAGCTTTGGGAGTTTTGGTGTGATCATTTGAAGTCATCACTTCTGGAGAACAGAATGTTACTGTTCACTACTTCAAAGGACCCAGATTTAACTTGTTGCTTTTTTGAAGCTGCAGTGTAGTGCAGAAAGTTGATGTGCCTAATATAGCTTTCACATGGTTGAATAAGCAAAGCAGATAAATGCCACCTTCCCCAGCCTCTGCACTGAAGGAATCTCACGTTAACATTCCTTACAGCCCAGAAAAGCAATTTTCTGACAGCCCTTAAAACTGAGGCTTGTTTAACAATATGAGCAGGAGCTGTGAAAAGTCTTGTTCCACACTGAATTAGCTCATAATAAAAATTAATGTGTGAACTTCACTACACAGAGTGTTTTGGGATATCTCACAGCAGATTCACTACCCCATACTTTTGGTTTTCACCAATTCGCCAAAAAACACATGATCAAACTACTAAATGTGCAAACAACATATGAAACAAATCTCCATTTTTTTGCTTTTTGGAGTTTTTTTTGGTAGAATAAAAGCAACAAGTGAACTGAGTCCTCATCATATCCTTATGCAGGGAAGTGCCTCAGAATGAAATCAGCTTCCAGTGAATGGGCTGATGTGTTACAGCCCTAAGGCACACATTCACATTTAACCACGCTTTCCATGGCACTGCTCATGCATAATTTTATGGGATCTCAGGAACTTTTTTATCCTTTTGCTCCATGCAAATTCAGGTGAAGTTTTTCCCAAATTTCTCAGTGTAGAGAAGCTGTAAGATGACAATTTCCCACTCTGTGTAATAAAACGCAAGGCTGCAGTTTTACAGTCCTTGCTCTTTAACAACAGTACAAAAACCCCCAACTGAATATTAAATTTTCTAAGCACTGCAAATTGCCAAAAAACGTCCATATATTACTTTCATTTGCACGTGGCAGCAACTGCAGCAACCTGCTAATTTAAACTAATTCCAGAAATCTATTTTTTCTTCTTTTACCATGGCTACCCACAGCATTTGAGCCTTCACTTTCAGAAGCTCTGCAAATGCATCAACAAGAAGTCAGGAAAAACATACATGAAGAAAACTACTCAAGCCAGCCTCTGAAATTAGTCACAAAACCAAGAATTTCCAAGCCCTTTCTGGTGATGGCATGTGGAAGAAATCTCAGGAAAAAAATGGCACAGCAAAGCAGCATGGCTCAAGATTGTTTTGGTAGCACTACTCCTCTGGATCCCTGAAAGAGTCAAAAAGGCAAAAATAACAAAAATAACAAAACTCTCCCATCTGTTGGTCCCCACATATTATTTTTTTCTTTTCCTCCAAGGCAAAAACAGAAAAGCAGGCAAAGTGCAGAGTGCCTCCTTTCAACTATCCCTGGAAATCACTCCCTTATTTCTCTTTCTTATTTCTTATTTGACAGAAATAAGAGACTGGAGGGCACAGCACAAACAGAAGCTTTGTCACAACCAAATTTGGCTAAGTGCTGGTTTTTACTAGTTGAGCACAAAGCTTACCTGTCAGCTGACTGGTTGTTTGAAGCATTCAGGTTTATTACACAAAATGACAGCTTTTCTCTCTCACTTTTATTGCAGGAAGCATTACACCCTCATGAAATCCACATTAACTATAATAAATGATATTTTTTCTGAAAGGCAATGCATAGCTGAACTCTCCCTGAAGCACAGCAGCCCCATAAACACCCCCAGTGCTGGAAGCAACACTGAGGAAAAAGCTCAGTAAAGAGCAGAGGGGAGAGATCAAGGCAAAATCTCAGATGCTGTGAGATCCAAGGAGGGGACAGGCACTGCTGACCCAGGCAGCAGGGACAGTGCCAGCAGCCAGGGTGTCACAGACACATCAACAGCAGCAGCACCTTCCAACGGAAGCAGCTACAAAAGAATCCTCAACAAGTTCAAGCAAGGCAGGAATGTGGTTGTGTCATCACCCTTTCAGCACTACAGTGTACCTTTATTTTCCTAATGACTCATTTATGCAGATAAATGCCTCAAAGGAGTTCTTCTTGGCTCCAAAAGCTACAAGTGCTTGTATTTATCCACAAATCACCTTATCAGGTGAGCAGCAACTCCACAGGCTGGAGCTGTCTGCCTTTGTATGGCCAAGGCTGGCCTGGCAGAACCATATCCACAGTTTGTGCTGGCCATAAGGAGAGTTTTGTGGGTTGTTTATAAACCTTCAGTGTCAAAGGAAGGGGACCAGGACACCAGGTGGTTCATCACAGGTCCAACAGGTCCGACTTATTGAAGAAAGTATCAAACACTTCTACAGCAAATAATAAGCTTATGAATATTCTGTAAGCCAAGCAATCTATTAGTTAAACTATACCATGAACTCTTCCTCATTCCTCAGGAGTTACATCTCTCTTTTTTCATGTCTCTTTCACCACTTGTTATCATACTACAGCTAGGCCCAAAGACACGCTATCTCACAAGTGCAAGACTTAGAATTAGCCACAGTCTTATACTTTTCCATTCTCTAGTCTCCTAAATTTCCCAACACTTCAGCATCTTTACTGACATTTTACAGAAACTTCTCACAGTAGGTATTTCAAACCAGGGGTATTTATCCACTTAAAAAAACCAAAACAAGATATTGAAAGAAAACTGCAGGAACCACAGAGCTTCAACACTGTCAATATCTGTCCCTAATAAAGGAGCAGTGTGTCCCTCAGTCCACCAGATATCCCAAAAGTCATTTCTGGGATTCTGAGGTCTCCACAGGACATGGCATCTTCATGCTTCCAGTGCCTTCCAACTTAACTCTGGCAAGTATCCACCACAACTGCAGTTTTTTCCATACTGCTCTCTTGGTAATATCCAAATACAAAATGCCTTATCAAGGGCCATCTGTACTGTATTTATAAACTCAGATCTTCCTCAGTATCTGTATTTCCACTACAATATCTCTCACTCTGATTACTGTGTTCATTTGCACTTGGAATGTAAAACATTACACATAGTAAATGTTTATAAAATTATCACAGAGGAGCTACAAAGTATCCCTTTATTAGACAGCACATCTCTCTTTATTCAGGCTTCTTGGGTAAAGCAAGCAAACAAATTGTGGCCAAATCACCTCAAAACAACAGCAGAGCTCAAAGGAAAAAAACCCCAAGTGATGAAGAGCTGCCTGTGTACTAAACAGAATGGGACAATGCAGCTTGGGAAAGGAAAAGAACCCAAAGAGAGAAAACTGAGACCTGTAAAATTACAAATGAGGTGCTGTTGCAAAAAAGATCCAAAAAAGTATGAGGGATTCAATGAGATTACAGTTTAAAAAGAAGCAAGAAAACTCCCCAGAAGCCAGGTATTATTTTTGTACAGGCTGAGGGATTCCTCACAGGGTATTCTGTGGAAGCTGCAGGTACAAACTGTTGGAAATGTTTCAGCAATGCCCTCCAGGACAGGTCCAGCAGGCTCAGACCACCTCAAACCCGAGCTGGGGATGCTGCCTGAGCTGCCTGGGGCTGCTGCTCCACTCTCCCCTAATGATTTCCTGCTGACCACTGTCACACACCACATGCTGAGCCCAACACACTTTCTGCAGCACTTATTATCCCATTGTTCACATCCTCTGCTCAATGTGCTCCTGTGAAATGACGATTTCCCCAGCTCTGAGGTGGAAGGCATTAAGAACACGTTATTTACAAATAAAGCACAGTTTAAGTCACTTCCTTCACTTGATTAAATGGAATGTAAGAATTGAATGAAATGCTGAGCGTTTCCATTTCCTGTCACCCCATTTTATCAGGTTTGCAGCTCATTTCCTACCACCACCATTTCACTTCAGCACCTTGCACAAAGCAGTCCCAGACACCTGCTTGCTTTCATCCAGTGAAACCATTAGCAGAATCAATTTGTTCTGCAAGGCAAGGAGAGTGATGGACTCCTATGTTTACTTAGCAATAAGCACACAACTCTTTAATTAGATCTAGATGTGAGAACTGCATCTTTGAGGCAACACCACGGTCGGAGAATGAAGCACTTCAATTTGTTACAAAAATCAATGTTCTCAGCAGGTTTTTTTTCTGCTTCCATATGGAAACAGTGTCACAGGTAGAGGCAGCTCTCCCACCCAGCTTGGCTCACACGACACTTTTGGAAGAAACAAGCAATTAAGTTGCTGCCCCTTCTCAGCCACACGCGGTTCCAAGCTCGATGTCGGATCGCAAGCGCCAGACTGGGAACACGCTCGGCAACCGTGGCATTTCATTTCCAAGTCAGCACTTGACACATTGAAGTATTTGGAATTCCTGAAGTCTGGCTGTCTGCACAGTTGCATAATTTGAGCAGGGATAACCTACTTCTAACTGGGAGAGGGAGAAGAATGTCAACAGACAATCCCTTCTACGTCAGGGGACATCTCCTTCCTCGTCACATGCCAGCAAAAGCACCACTGCTTTCTCACAGCTTGATTTTCTTTCTCACAGGTTGATTTTCTTTTCTTTTTCTTTAAACAATCCCTAAAAGGAGTGAAGCTAGATAGATCACCAGATGTTCTCCTAGGAATACACTCAGATGTTCTCAAAGCTCACTGAGAACCAAGTTTAGCAGATGGAATGGGTGAGGCCAGTGAAACGCTGATGTGAAATACCCCACACAGGTGTGAAGGAGCCAAGGCTTGCTGCTGGCCATACAAACACCACACATCCATCCACAGAAAGGCCACAAAGATACAAATTCTCCTTCCAGCACAACCAAACCCAACATCTGGGGGGTTGCTCAGCCTCAGGCAGGAGAAGGTGTTTTGCTGTAGATCCTCTGAGCAGACCCTCAGAGCAGCACAATTCTCTACCAACACTGCACGATGAAAGCACCCCTTTGGAAAGGGGTTTATGATTGACCTCCTGTTGCAACAAGCATGGCAAGGGTTCAGTTTCACTCTCTGACTACTCTTAGGTACTGCAGAAGGAATATGTAAGGACAGTGTCTCCCCTCCAAACCTCACTGCCAGAGGGGCAGGAATTCCCTCACCCTGTAAACAAAAGCTCCCAAGCGTGATCCTCCCTCAGCATCCATGCACCATCCACCTGGGAGACTGAAGTGGGGCTGGAAATTCCCTTCCAGAGACTGCCTGGAGTGTCAGCACCAATTCCAGCTCTGGATTAAAAGCAGCTGTTTAAATAGAAGCAGTCCCAAGGGAGAGGCACTTAGAGCATTGTAACTGGCTCCTGGAGCAAACAGCTGGACATCAGTGGAGGCATTTACACTGGAGAGCTGAGTCTGAGCTCCCAGGCTCAGCCACACCTCCTCAAACAGCTGCACTGAAAGCCAGGCAAGGTCTCCAGGCTGATCACACCTCAGATCTGCACCACGTGCAGACATTGGGCTGCAGCAGGAGAAAACACATTGAAATCCCAATCCCTGAGAGCTCCTGGGTGCTGCTCTGTGACAGGATTCATTCCCTCTCACATCACCCTGCAGGGCCCACAGAGCAGTGCCACATGTGACACACAACCACCACCTCATCTGTGGAAACATCCAGCTCAGAGCCAGGGACCAGCTCAACTGAGTGACCCCTACCTCAGTAAGAACTGCCATGAGGATACCTGGTGGATATACCCCAAGAATAAATAAAATAAAAATTTTAAAAAGGGAAAGGAAAAGCTTCCTATCAGGCAGAAGCACAGAAATAAAGCAGGGGCAAATGTGTGACCAGGAAAACTGGGAAACTCCCCATGGGGGTATGGCAAACCCAGAGGACAACAATGATTCTAGAAACATCACAGAATGGTTTGGGTTGGAAGGGACCTTAAAGATCATGTCCAGCTCCCCTGCCATGGGCAGGGACACCTTCCACTAGCCCAGGGGACACCTTCCACTAGCCCAGCTGCTCCAAGCCTGTCCAACCTGGCCCAGAATGATCCCAGGGATGGAGCAGCCACAGCTTCTCTGGGCACCCTGTGCCAGGGCCTCCCCACCCTCACAGGGAACAATTCCTAATTCCCAATCTCCCATCCATCCCTGCTCTCTGTCATTTGAAGCCATTCCCCCTCATCCTGTCACTCCATGGCCTTGTCAAAAGTCACTTTCCTGCTTGTCTGGAAACTCTTCAGGCACTGGAATATATAAAATTATTTATGCGACCAGAAAAAGAGAAAGTGATGGTATTTTAGAGTCATGGGATGTGCTGATACCTCAGAAGGACACACACTACTTGATTTTGCTCAGCAAAGGAAACCCCAAAGTCAAAGCAAAAACCAAGGGAGGCTTAAGCTGAGAGTCTCCCACTGCAGGATCAGCAGGGCCCAGGAAGGAAAAGGGAGACGTTTCAACCATGGAAGATGAAACAGAAGAAGAGAGCAGAGATGGGAACAGGGCTGAGCTCTCTGCCATGTGCAGGAGGTGATGGGAGCAAGCACAGGAATCTGTGGGAACATCCAAGGTGCGAGAGGACTCAGGGTGGAACCCTCCACATGCATGAGGAATGCCTGCCTGCAGCAAGGCTGCACCTGCCCTGCAGCAAACCCTGCACCTGCCCTGGGGGTGCACACACAGCCAGGACAGGATGCAGGCCCTTGGCAGGAAATCAGTGGTGAGTGTGGAGGAGGGGACACGCAGCCCTCAGCAGTGGGCACAGCAGGCTGCACAGCACGAGATGGGCTGCAGGACTCATCCCTCAGGCTCTGGAGGAGGATGTGTCTTTGTGGGTGGGGAGAACCTCAGCAGCTCCTGCAGCCCCCTGAGGTGTGGGATTTACCAGGCTGTGCTTGACCCCATGGAAAGAGGTACAGCAGAATTTGGGAGGCACCCTGGGTGTGTTACAGGACACAACAGGATTTTGGCAAGCAAGAAACACATGATACCCTCCCAGAATCTGCTGATTGTGTTTATACAGGAAAATGACTCTGGAGAGATGGAAGGAGAGCAGAAAAACACGAAGCAGTTCCTGGCAGATGAGCACTGTGACAGCGTGGACACAGAGGCAGCAGAGCAGACCCTGGCAGATGGACCCTGAGGAATGTGCAGAAGGGGCTGTGGTAGGGAAAAAACAAACAACAACAAAGGGACAGCAGCTCTGCCTCACGGCTAGTGGGAATCCCTCTATTTCCTCCCACAAGCCGGCACTGGAGGCAGCAGGTATCCCGTTGGGATGCAGGAAACAACACAAGTTCCCCCCACAGCCCTCGGAAGTCCAGGCTCCCGTGTGCACCCGCAGCTCCGGGGCCGGGGACACCCCTGGAGGGGAGAGAACCCCGAACACCGAGACACGAGGCACGGGACACCCCGAACAACGAAACGTGGGGCATCCCAGAGGGAGGTGGCACCCCCAAGCACCGGCACAAGGGACAGGGACACCCCCGGAGAAAGGTGACACCCTCAGGAGACACCCCCGGCCGGGAACCCTCGGCGAGGCGCGGGGCTGACACGGCCCCGCGGGAGGGGGACACCGCGGCGGTGCACCGCGCAATGGGATCCCCCGGGGGGGCGAGCGCAGCCCCGGGGCACGCACGGCAAACACGGGGGAAGGGACGGGCCGGGAAGGGCCGGGACGGGTCTGAAAGGGAGGGAGAGGGGCCGGAGCCGGATCCCTCCCGCCCCCCGCCCCCCAGGGGCACCAGCGGCCGCCGCGCCACCGACCGGCCCCCTCCCGCTCCAGGCCCGGCCGCGCTCCCCGGTTACCTGCGGGCGGTCGGTGAGGCCGGGCCGCTATCTGGGGGCCATGACGGCGGGGCCGGGAGGCGGCGGGACGAGCGGGATGACCGGGATGGTGTCGGGGGGGGGGCGGAGGCCGCCGCCTCCCCCTCAGGCGGCGCGCGGGAAACCCGGGGGAGGGGGGGGGCGGGGGGGGGGGG
>JAWWEX010000101.1:2168718-2179497 GCA_035583215.1 Arremon brunneinucha
GGCGTTGGCGGCGTTGGCGGGCGGCGGCCGCCCAGGCGCTGGAGGCGGAGGCGGGGGGCCAGGAACGTGGGGTCGGGGCGGAGGCGCAGGACCACGGCGCGGCCGAAGGCGGCCAGGCGCAGGGCCAGCTGCCCCGGGGGCGCGGGCAGGCGGGCGGGCAGCACGGGCTGTGCGTCCCGCGGGGGCGGCGGCGGCAGCGCCCAGGCGTGGCACAGCAGCAGCAGGTGGAGCGGGGCACGGCCGGCCAGCAGCGCCCGCCGCCCCATCCCGGCACGGCACGGCCCCGCACCCCCCGGGCTCTTCCCCCGCAGCCTCCGCGCCGGCCGCCGAGCCCGCTGTATTTATACTTTCTCCCCCCGGCTTTGACATAAGAGGTTTATTTTTGATCTCTCGCTGTTCTCCCCACTCCCCTCCCCTGCCAGCCGGAGCCTGGGGGAGGAGGAGAAGTGAAAGAGAGAGAGAGAGAGAAAAAAAAAAAAACGCGACCAGAAAAAAAAAAAGGAAAAAAAAAAAATCAAAAATATCCCCCCAAACCAGGGAAAGAAAAAAAGAAAAAAAAAAAAAGAAAGAAAAAAAAAGAAGAAGAAGCAGAGGAGGGAAAAAAAAAAAAAAAGGGAAAAAACTAAAAAAGAAAACCCCAACCCACTTTTGGATAGGATTTGAGGCCAATCAGGCGCCGGCAGCCCCGCCTGCCTGCAAGTGTCAACTCCAGCCTGTTGCTCTCCCAGGATTAACCCCTTCTTCAGCCCCAGCGCTGCCCGCACGGGTCGGATCCTCCCCAGGCTCTGGGGCTCCAGCCCCTGATAGAGGGGCTGGCACAGTTCCCTCTCCACCGGCACGGAAGGGTTTACTCCAGAGGGCTGATTGATTCTCAGCATCCCCTCCCAGCTGGAAGGCACCTGGCCCATGCCAGCTGGAGAGCATCTCGTTTCAGAAGGTGCCTCGGGAGGTTCCCATGTCCTTCCCTTAGCCAGGGACAGAGAGGGCTTTGGGCCCCAGGGAAAACTCCAACAGGACACACGTACCAGGAGTTTCCATGCTCTGAACCAACAGCTGGATCCACATGGGGTTTCCTCCAGCTGGAATAAGACAACCGGCTAAATCAGACTTGTGGAAAATACCTATGAGAATAATACAATGCAGCCAGCTCCTCCCGTTGCTCTTTGTTTGTTTCACTCTGTGTGTGTTGTGTGACTTCATTTACAAACCCTTCATTCACCCCGTTTCAGACTGAGTTGCAATTCCCAACTGAATTCCCTCGCAGCGAGGAAAAACCCTGCAGCAATATAAAAGTCTCAGGCTGTAAATCCAGGTAGCTGCTGTGTGCTCAGCATGGCAAGCACCAGGAGATGGGCAGAAACATTCTGTCCCTGGCTGGGAACCCACTCAGAAACAGGGAACAACCGGCTGTCACGGAGAGAGGGAAATCACTACGTATATATTACTCCTTCTTTCCTCTTAAGCCCTCCTTCTCCATTAGTTCATGAAATTCCTGGCCTCTGGAGCGCCCTTTGTGCAGCACTGGAACATCCTGGGACGTCCCTGCAGCAGTTTGGGGGTGGTGGATCCATCCTGTGCTCCTTTAGCCTTGCTGGGTGTGCCAGCCCAAGGACCAGCTCCTCCACACTTGGTTTTTTTTCCCCCTCAGCCTCATCTGAAAAAGAATTGAAAGAGCCAAGCAGCGTTTGGCACCTCAGGATTCCTGGGAAACCAGAGTCTGGCCAGTGCTGAGTAATGAGGAGTGGGGTTAAAGGCTGCTGTCCCTTTACTCCAGGGTGTATTTACATCCCCCTCTCTGTTATTATCTCCTCTTAAAAGCCACATCCCTGCCTATAGTAAACACAGAGCCCTGGCTCAAACAGCAGCTGCCCTGGGGCCACGGCTCTGCTCACTCCTTTTAAAGTGTGGGGTTTGTGACCCTGGCAGAGGGGGAAATAATAATTAAAACCAATTTGGTGGTGGACAGGGACACAGGTCTGGAAGGGGACACTTAGAATCCAGATGTTGGGTGGCCAGAGAACTGCAGGAAGGGAGGAAGGCAAGCCCAGGTGCAGTGGAGTTTGGTCTGGGATGTGTGTCCATATCTAATGGGCTCCTTCCAAACCCAGAGCCTTGGCTGGTCTCAGCAGCCCCCTCCCCTCCTGGCAGTGAGAAGGCCCTCCTGCCTCAAAAGTGGTGGAGATTTAGGCTTTTGGGCCTCAGAGCCCTGAATACCCCATAAAAAAGGGTTTTCCTTCCCTTTTCCTTCCTTTCCTTCCTTGCAGCAGCTCATCCCTGGAGATGATTTATCAGCAGCCTCCTGCTCTCCTCTCCTGCTGCTTTCCACTGCCTCGAGTGGGTTTTCCTCCCTCTGCAGCTTCACCGAGCTGGGCACACTTTGTATTTTAACACCAGCAGGAAAGCACAGAGCCAGCAGCCAAAAGTGAGCCCTGACAGTGCCTCCTCCAAGCCCAAACCCCTCGGAAGGTGCCAACACCTCCAGGGCTCTCCCTTCCCTTGGGAGGGGAGCTAGGGAGGCTCTGCCCCTGCTCTGAACCGGGACAGGTGAGGCTGCAGGCGACAGGATGTCATTTATTGCCGGCTTTCCGCTCCCGGAGCTGCATCTTTGATCTGGGAGGACGCGCTTGCATCTTAGCTCCGAGGCACCGCTGCTTTTCATTAGCGGCTCGCCCCGCAAACAGTAGCTGGAATTTCTTGTAGCCTCACAGGGCTCGTTAGGAACCAGCCCAAAAAAAGAAAGAGCTGGGAAAGAGCAAAACCTCACCTGGCTGCCCCTCAGCATCCTCTCCCAGCAAAGCGTGAGGAGCCTCAAGACTTTTTGGGGTTCCCTCACCAAAATTCGTCCTCTGCTCACGTTTCCAGGGGCTGCCCGGGCATGTGAATGCCATTAACTGCTCAGCCTCTGGGCTTTAGAGACCCTTTTGATCAAACAAACAGCCTGGAAAGCTCTGCCCTGCATATCCCCAGCCCTGCAGGTCCCTCCTGTCCCTTCCCAGGTTCTCCCAGGATTTTGGGGGGCATTTCTGGCTCCCAGGGTGAGACCCGTGTTGTGCTTGCTGCTCCCATCCTGCAGAAGCAAAACTGCCGCTGTCAGGAAAATTAATTTACAAACACCAGAGGTTTATGTCCAAAAAGGAGACAGAGGAATCCTTTTACTTTATTCCAGTAAAGGGAGAGGCCATGGGGCATTCCCCTGGGGTGTCTCAAATTTTGGAAGGCGCAGCCTCCTTTTTATCCCATTTTCCCAGCCACATTTCCCTTCTCTCTTCCCCATTTCTGAGGTACTCGAGAGGTTCAGACTTCCGGGAACACCTGATCCCAAAGATTCCCCTCTAATGTATAATCCTCCCTTTTAATTCTTAATTCTTAAAAAATTTAGGTTTTTTTCCCCATTGTTTCTTTCATCTTTCAATGTCTAATTTCATTTATCAGCAAACCTACAGTTTATTTGTAAAGGCAAAAATCTTTTTCCATTCATCAATCAGTGGAATCCTTCCCATTGTTTCTTTTATCACCTCCAACCCCAAACTCCAATGACCCTACCTAGACCCAGCTGGGTTTCTTCCTCCAAGAAAATTTTATTTAATTTTATTTCCTGGAAAGCTGACTAACAATGCACTCTGATTCATCCTCAGTCCCTGGAGAGGATCTTCCTTCCTGCCCAGGTGATGGGGAGCTGGGAGAGCACAGCCTGAACTTTTGGGTGAGAAGCCTCTGATACACCAAGATTTTAGCCAAAATCAACTGCTTGAGTGGCAGTTTGCCCTTCCTGAACCTTTCTGCTCTATCTCTGGCCTAAAATTCTCAGATGCTGTATTTAAAACAATTTCTTTGGTGAATTGGAGTATCCAAGTGCTGGTTTTGTCTACCAGCAGACCCACAGCTTGTTTGTAAAGAGAAATCTGCTATTCCTCTCACTGCTTTTTGAGGGAGTTTGTGATGCTTTGCTGTCCCCTCCTTTCTTTGCAAACGGGTCCACATCCAAATTTACAGCTCCAGGCTGAGTTTTAGTTATTCCTTTTTGCCCTCAGTGCAGAGAAGACACTTAGGATAATTATTTGAGCTGCTAATAAAGCAGCTCCAATGCCTAAAATTGAGACCACTAGATGTCAGTGCTGCCCTACGCTGCGGTGGGAAACCCTAAATCCAGCAACCCAAAATCCAGCAACCCTAAATCCATCGCTGGGAATTTGCTGGGGAAGTGGGAGCGAAGGGATCCTGCAGCCCAAACCCCACCCCACAGCAAAAGGAACATTTCCAATAGTTTTCATTTAAAATAATCAGGTGGGTGGAAATGTCTACCAGAAAAGCGGCTTTGAAACAGAGTCCTGGCCATTGTCCTGCCAGGTTACCTTCAGTGAAACCATCCTGGCTGAGGAGGCTGGTCATGGAAATGGTTGTTCCAGTGAGGAAAGGGGAGATTTGTGCTGATTTGGTGCCAAGGAGTGAATGAAGAAGCGAAATGTGCCACTATGAATCTGTGGTCGCTGCCTTGCCCTTCCCTCCCACCATGGCCACAGCCACGAGAGGGCCCCCCTGCCTTAAAAGTGGTGGAGATTTAGGGTTTGGTGCCTCAAAATCCTGAATATCCCATTAAAAAAAAGGGTTTTCCTTCCCTTTTCCTTCCTTTCTTTCCTTTCCTTTCCTTCCTTGCAGCAGCTCATCCCTGGAGATGATTTATCATCTAATGATTTATTAGGGTTGGCTGCTGTGGGAGTGATGCTGGGCAAATGCTAGCTCTCCTGGATCCCCTAAATGTGGAAAATAAAGATTTTTAGGAGTCAGGGAAGGGCAGGGACATCCAGGATGGGTCTTGGTTCAACAGCTGATGCTGCTGCCTCTGAGATTTGGTGCCCTTGGTGCTGGGCACATCAAGAGCCATGCCTGCCATTTGATACAATTTGTAAGAAATTAATTTCTAATTTCTAATCCATCTTTAGATTTTTTTTCCCCGTATAATTTTCTCTGTTTTCCGTATTTATTCTCTATTTTTATTTGCATTTTGATTTGCAATGCCATCATCCATTGCCCTGATTCCATTTCACACCTGGATTTCCAGAGCAAGGATGCGGCACTAGAGGTCAGCCTTGCCTCAGGGTGGGTTTGCAGCTCCACTTGTGCCCAGGTGCAAGGGAACAGGTTTATGGCTTTCCAAAATCAAGGGCTAAATCAAAATCAAGGGCTGTTTCCAGCATTGCAGCCTCCTCCCTGGGGAGCTGCTTCTTTATTTGCTGTCTGGGTCTTGGGGCTTCCAAGGTGTCCTGAGAGCAGAACGTCAGTGAGAAGATCAGTGAGAAAATCCTCTTGGGGATTGAAGCTGCTTCATTAGCAGCTCAAATAATTGTCCCAAGTGTTTTCTCTGCCCTGAGGGCAAAAAGGAATAATTAAAACTCAGCCTGGAGCTGCAAATTTGGATGTGAACAAAAGCAAGGAGGTGACAGCAAAGCACCCCAGCCTGATCCTTCCTGAGACTCCAAAGTTGTGTCTGCTCTGGGGTCAAAACCCTCTAAAACCCTCCAAGGAACAGCCCATGAATTCTGTAAATAAATATGGCATGTTAGAATGAAAATACTCTTTTCTACAAAAAATAATATTAATAATAAATATAATATCCCCTCCTCTCTATTCCAGTCTCACATGGTTTGTGGGCTGATGAAAATGGCTGAACTCTGTAATGGTTTTGCTGAGTGTCCTCTGGTGTCCCTGTCAGCAGCATCCAGAGAGGGAATCCAAAATGTCCAAAAAGGAGACAGAGGAGTCATTTTTGACTTTATTCCAATAAAGGGAGAGGCTATGGGGCATTCCCTGGGGTTTCTCAAATTTTTGGAGGATGCAGCCTCCTCCATCCCATCCTGGGAACAGGATGGAGCTGCCCAGGGGGGAACAGCATCCCAAAGGGGGAATTTACCCAGGATGGATCTGCCCAGCTGGGAACAGCATCCCGGAGAGGGAATCCATGGATGGATGGAGCTGCCCAGGTGGGAACAGCATCCCAGAGAGGGAATCTGTCCAGGATGGAGCTGCCCAGGTGGGAACAGTGCAGTGCTGAGTGCTGGGCCACCAATCTCTGCAAGTGAGCAGGAGCTCCTGATGCTGGGTTTGGCATGGGTGGCATCTGCTTCTTCTGAATTCCCATGTTCTGTTTGAAAACACTGTGGAAAAACCTGTGTTTCTCTGCCTCAAACAGGAGAAAGCCTTAAATACTGAGGGGAGTGAGAAGAAGGGGTTTTAGATGCTTTCAGAGGGAATGGAAAACATTAAATCCTGAGGGGAGTGAGGAGAAGGGATTTTAGATGCTTTCAGAGGGAATGGACTATCAGCAATCCCAGGACCTGCAGTACCAGCTGGAAAACACCCAAACCCAGGAGCTGTGTTGGTTTTATTCAATCATCCTCAGTCCCTGGAGAGGATCTTCCTTCCTGCCCCGGTGATGGGGAGTTGGGAGAGCACAGCCTGAACTTTTGGGTGAGAAGCCTCTGATACACCAAGGTTTTAGCCAAAATCAACTGCTTGAGTGGCAGTTTGCCCTTCCTGAACCACTTTCTGCTCTATCTCTGGCCTAAAATTCTCAGATGCTGTATTTAAAACAATTTCTTTGGTGAACTGGAACATCCAAGACATATGTGAGGTTTATCTTTTGCTCTTTTTGTGTTTTAAAATGAATAAATTTGCATCACGGTGATGAATAAGTGAAACAAAATAACTTGGTGCTTCCTGGAGATGTTTGGGATGAAGGAAGAGGAAGGTGGGAGAAGGAAAATCCACACTGCAGACCAGCTCACACTGATATTTCCAGATCAGAGTGAGCAATGGATTAAGCCTGAGTGAGATAGGCTTTACCTTAAAGTGATTTCTAGACAAAAATCAAAGTAGAAGCAGAATCCACCTCACATCTCTTGATATATTTAATTATCTACAGCTGCTCAGAATGTTCCAGAGGCATCTTCCACCTCCATTCCCTGCTTTCTGTGTGCCCTCCTTCAAGGCACACACCTTCATCCCAAATCCATCCAGCCCAGAGGGACTGCAGGGGTGAGGAGCAGCCAGCCTGGAAGGACAGGAGTGACCCCAAAGTGTCACCTGGAACAGCTCCTGCCTTCAGGTGTGGGGTTCAGGCAGCTGCTGGCTTGTCCCTGGAGAGAAAAATCCCATCAGGTCCTCGAGCAGGAGGAAAACTGAAATATAAACGTGCTTCCTTCTTTTATGGAGTGCTCTGGAACATGGAAAGGGTGAGCAGGGTGTGCTCCTGTGCTCCACAGCTTCCCTGCTCACCTGGGCAGGGAAGGGATGGTTTGGGTTAGGGGTAGGTTAGGGTTAGGGTCAGGGTTAGGGTTAGGGTTAGGGTTAGGGGTAGGGTCTGGGTTAGGGTTTGGGTGGGGTTTGGATTTGGTTTTGGGTTTGAGTTTTGGTTAGGGTTTGGGTTAGGGTTAGAGTTTGGCTTTGGGTTTGGGTTAGGGTTTGGTTTATGGTTAGGGTTTGGTTTATGGTTAGGGTTTGGGTTATGGTTAGGGTTTAGGTTAGAGGTGGGGTTAGGTTTAGGTTAGGGTTTTGGTTAGGGTTTGGGTTTGGATTTGGGTCTGGGTTTTGGTTAGGGTTTGGGTTTAGGGTTAGGGTTTGGGTTTGGGTTTAGGTTTGGGTTAGTATTAGGGTTTGGTTTATCGTTAGGGTTTAGGTTAGAGGTGGGGTTAGGTTTAGGTTAGGGTTAGGGTTAGGGTTTGAGTTAGGGTTTGGGTCTGGGTTAGGGTTTGGATTTGGTTTGGGTTTGGGTTTTGGTTAGGGTTAGGGTTTGGGTTTGGGTTTGTGTTAGGGTTTAGTTTATAGTTAGGGTTTGGGTTATGGTTTAGGTTTGGGTTAGAGGTAGGGGTAGCTTTAGGTTAGGGTTTGGGTTTGGGTTTGAGTTTGGGTTTGTGATTGGGTTAGGGTTATGGATAGGATTAGAGTTAGGATTTGGCTCTGGGTTTGGGTTTGTTTTTAATTTTGGTTTTTGGTTTGGAGTAGGGAAGTGCTGCTGCAGGGAATTGGTGATTTGGTTTGCAATGCCTTGGGGTAGGGGATTCCCAGCTGTTCAATCTGATGAAGGCTGGGATGGAGCTCCAGCTGATCCATCCCTGTGTTCCAGCCCATGGCACACCCCCAGCATCACAGGACACAGCCTGTCCCGTGCCTGGAGCTTCCAGCAGGTCTCAGCCCAGGCACAGCCAAACCACTCACATTTTCTGCCTGCCTTTCCCCATCAGAAGGCAATCAGATGTTCTCCAGGCTGGAGTTAAAGCTCCTGCCAGCTTGGTTTGACTCATCCTCTTGAGGACAGCTCTGAGATGGAGGGGCTGGAGCTCAGGGGCAGCACTGACCAACTCTGGCTTGAGGCTCTCTAGGCTGGTGGCAGCTCTGGGAGCCTGTGGCACTGTGGATGCTGCTGTGGTCTTTGCAGAAACCATCCTGCTGAGCAGAGCAAGGCTGTGGGAAGGAGAAATTCCCTCCTGGCCCCTCACGATGCTCAAGAATCTGTCTCTCTTCCCTTGCTCCTCCACTCCCTGGGCTGCCCATTACCAACACCCCTGGGCACATTGCACTTTGGCCAGCAGACAAAATCCCTGATTGCCTCAGCCCAGCACAGTCAGATGGTTTTTTGGGTCACAAGTTCAGCTGCAAGGCACACGACTGAGCAAACCACAGCACGGGGATGCACTGGCAGCAAAACGAGCTGGGCTGTGGGCTGTGGGCCGTGGGCCCTGTGCCTGAGGCAATAACTTTGGATTCTGTTTCATACATGCACACATTCTTTAGCTGTGCTTGCATTTCAAACGGTTTCAGCCCTTGCTGAAATCACATCAAAGCCAGTTTGTCCATGAGAGGCTTTAATTTCATCACCAAACCAAACTGTGGTGCTTGTGGTGCTGATAAATCTGTCCCTCAGCTACAGGTTGTTGCTGAGGACTCCTCTCTGCTCTCCAGAAATCCCATCCACAGTGAGATCTTCCAACCAGAGTCTCACACCAGGAGCATTACCTGCCCCTGTTCTGCTGATCCCTGCATTTAGTGGGTGTGGGAAATCCCATATACCCCTCACAGGCTGCCCTGCAGTCTCAGAGGAGGGGATATTGCAGATGTTAACACCTATGGAGTGTGTTTTGGTGCTCAGGGATGAAGGGAGGCTGAGCTCAGAAGTGGAAATTGGCTTTGCCCCCAGCTGGATGAGGGTGGGTGGGTGGGTGGAGAGGGATCCCCCCAGTGTGAATGCAGGAATTGCTGGGGCAGTGTGACACTGGGCTGGCAGGTCTGGAGGTGCATGGAGGGGCACAGATCTCAGTGCTAGACACTCCTGGGCTGTGGAAAACATTTATCTTCCTGATAAATCTGGGAACTAAGCCCTCAGCTGTCAAATAGCGGGTTCCCCTCTGCACTGAACTGTCCCAAATACCAGCACGGAGCAGAAGATGGAGGGCTGGAATAGCTGACCTTTAAAGGTCCTTTCCAACCCAAACTGTTCCATGACTCAATGATTCTATGACCTTTTATCTTCCCTGCACAGCCTTGTGCACACCAGAGGCCCCATCCCTGTAGGGTCACAGAGCTCCATCCCTTCACGTAGAGCAGGGTCCAGAGCAGCTGGAGAGTGGCAGGAGGGAGCCTGGCAGGTGGGAGCATCCCTGGGGGCTGCAGAGTTTCCCTCTTTGCTGCAGGAATAAAAGTGAAGAGGGTCTCCTTCCACTCCATCCCATCTAACAGCCCAATCCTATCCTGTCCCACCCCCCCATCCCACCTCATTCCATTCCAATCCCATCCTGTCCCATCCCACCCTATCTCACCTCACCCTATCCCAAAGCACCTCACCCTTTATTCCATCCTGTTCCAACCCCAGCATCCCCATTCCCAATATCCCATCCCCATTCCCAGTATCCCACTCCCAGTATCCCATTCCCAGTATCCCAATCCCATTCCCAATATCCCATTCCCAGTATCCCAGTATCCCAGTATCCCATTCCCAGTATCCCAGTATCCCACACCCAGTATCCCACTCCCAGTATCCCATTTCCATTCCCAGTATCCCATTCCCAGTATCCCAGTATCCCATCCCCAGTATCCCAATACCCCATTCCCAGTATCCCAGTATCCCATTCCCAGTATCCCGTCCCCATTCCCTGTCCCCATCCCCACCCCACAGAGCAGCACGTGGAGCAGCACCCGCACACGGGGGGTGACACCTTTGCACACCTGGGTGAGTGTGACACCGTCACACCCCTGAGTGTGACACACTGGGACACCTGTGCGTACCTGGGACACCTTTGCACACCTGTGAGTGACAAAAACCTGTGACACTGTCACACACCTGTGCTGGCACACCTGTGAGTGTGACACAGACTGTGACTCACCTTTGCACACCTGTGAGTGACACAGACACACCTGAGACACCGTCACACACCTGGGATGTCACACCTGTGAGTGACACAGGCTGTGACTCACCTTTGCACACCTGTGAGTGACACCGAGACTGTTACCCTGTCACACCCAGGTGAGTGTGACACAGAGAGCTGTGACACCTTTGCACACCTGTGCTGGCACACCTGAGTGACACCGAGAACAGTGAGAATTTTACACAGGCGAGTGTGACACACTGGGACACTCAGGTGTGTACCTGTGACACCTTTGCACACCTGAGTGACACAGAGACACCTTGGCACAGGTGAGTGTGACACAGAGCTGTGACACCTTTGCACACCTGTGAGTGACACAGAAACACCTTCACAGAGGTGAGTGTGACACAGAGCTGTGACACCA
>JAWWEX010000101.1:2266197-2278024 GCA_035583215.1 Arremon brunneinucha
ATATCTATATCTATATCTATATCTATATCTATATCTATATCTATATCTATATCTATATCTATATCTATATCTCTATATAGATGTAGATATAAATATATATAGATATAGATACATATAAATATAGATTATATATATAACTATAACTAGTTGTATAGGTTTATAGTCATGCTTTACCCCCCTTGTGTTGTTATCAGGGGTGCCCTGGGTTTGGGACATTTGGGAGGGTGGGATTGTCACCATGGCAAGAGCTGACCTCCAATCAGGATTTAAGGCAGTGATCTCCACCCCTGGGCAGGGAAGGAGGAGTGGATGGACAGAACTTTGGGAGGGGCTAAAGGGTTGTGAGAAATGCTGCTCACTTCCAAAATTTTAAAAAGGTTTATTAAAATCTTATCAAAAATTCAACAGAAGACTGAATAGAGAAAATATTACAGCTCTGGGAGCAGAGGATTTTTCCCACCATGTGCTCACCCACACAATGGAGATTTGGTCTTTTAACCCTTTGGCCATTTTGGGCAGACACAACAATTCCTCTCCAGGCCTGGCAATCAAGGACACCTCACTGCCTCAGGGCCCAGAGATGGAAACAAAAGGGAGTTGGGGGCAGCAAACTTGGGGTCAATGACTTCATTAGCTGAAGCTGGAATTGGAAGATTCACCCCAAAATGCAAATGGACCAAACTTATAAAAATGTGAAAACCTGTGAGTCCATTTTTGGGTGGGTTTTGTCTGCCCTAAATGTACCTGAAGGCTCTTCAATAAATAGAACTGCTTTTTATTCTCCAAATTTTGTCTGGCCTCTATTTTCAGGTAGCCCAAAAGGCACCAGGTTTAGAGGGGAAATTTGGGGTGACAGGAGGCTCTGCAGGGCTGGCATCACCCCTCTTCCATGGGCTGGGGGGGATTTAAAGCAGGTGTGGGGTTGGGTGGGCCTGGGGAGGAATTTTGGGGGCTCCAGCCTGGAGGAAACCTGCCCAAAATTCCACACTGGAGGTTGAGGGTGAGATGCTCCAACAGCCTCCAAACCAGCCCTGGGGCAAGCAGGGAACCAGGGAGAAAAATCTTAGAATTACTCAAGTGTTTGGAGTAGAAAGGACCTTTCTAGTCCAACCCCCTCCCACCAGTGGGACGCCTTCCACTCCATCAGGTTGCTCTAAGACTCTTACAAAATATTCCAGAAACATCCAGAACTCCACTAATTTAAAGGCAGCACCCATAACCAGGAATAGTTTTTAATTATTATCATTTTTAAAATCATTATTGCCTTCAAAGTCAGTCAGAAAAGAAGGTGTGAGCAAGCTGGCTTCCCTTGGAGAACTCAGAAAGCAAAGAGTTCATGACTATAATTTGAGAGGAGCTTTTTTTGCTGAACATAATAGGTTTGTGACCTTGGTGGTTGTAAGCAGAGGAGAAAAAAAAAAAAATAAAGCAGGAGAAACTTGCAGTTTGGGTCAAAAGTAATTGGCTCTTGGGAGAGTTTTCAGGAAAAAAATCCAAATATAAATAAAACTGGGTCAACTTAATATTTTCACTGATTTAAAACAGCATTCTGTTTCACTTTGATTCATTCTTTTCATTTGGTAGTTTATTCTTTTAATTTAGTAGAACATTTTATTCTCTTAATTTGGACACTTCATGAAAATCCTCCATACAAAAAGAAGGGTCAAAAGGGTTTATTTTGAAAAATGTCAAAGCAAAACATTTTTACATCAAAAAAGAAAAAAAACAAAAACCCCAAACCCCAAACCTCTTTCTGGCTAAAATATACTTGCCAAATGAGACTGGAATTTGTGAGTCATTTCTCCACCACATTTTTTTAGTGAATTTACTATTTGTCAGAAAGAAAAAAGAAAAGTTAAACCTTACTCTAATGAGAGCACGTATATGTTGGGTTCACATAAACAAGTTCATGAAGAAAGAAAGGGACTGGAAAGATCTTCCATTTACTGTGCATTTATTTCAGCATCTGTCCCTGCACAAATTGGGTGTAAAATAGAGGCACACAGATAAAATCCAGACACCGCCACCCCCCTTCTCCCTTCCTACACATATTTCCCCCTCAAGACCTGGGGAGCTGCAAGCCAGCCCATGGAGAAAAGCAATTTAAGTAATATATTTCACCAAATATGCTTTTAGGTTTATTTAAAATTCAGAGCAGGGCACAGTCAGTGGGATTGTTCAGGAAGAAAAACCATTGGAAGTGCTGGCATCTCTCATCCAAGCATGAGCAGGATCTTCATCCATGTTTTTTCCTCTTCTCTTTTACATTGCCCCAAAAGCTGTTCTGTTTTAGGGAGGCCTTCTCCTCCTGCAAATGCTTTTCAAGATTTCAATAAAACTGGCACAGAGAAGATGGGGCTGCCCCATCCCTGGAAGTGCCCAAGGTGAAGTTGGATTTAGTGGGAAGTCCCCTCCCATGGGGTTGGAAGGAGATAATCTTTCAGTTCCCTTCCAACCCAAAACATTCTGGGATTCTGTGATGAAACTTTCCAGTTATGCAAATTAAAGAAGCCCCAAACATTTTGAGATTCTGTGATGAAACTTTGCAATTATGTAAATTAAAGAAAGATGATAGATGAATAATGCTATAGTTGACTTACAATTAAAAGCCAAATATCATGTATATATTTTAAGAGAAGTTTTATAGGTTTATGGTTACATGGTTATATTGATTATTTATAAAACTAGACTATATATATTATAACTATTATATAGAACTATTGTAACTATATATATATTAACTGTTATATATAACTATTATATATAATAACATATATAATATATTATATATTTTGTATTTATTATCTCTATATTTATATAGAAATATATATTTATATAAAACATATTTTATATATTTTAATATATTTATTTATATATTTTATTTAGATACTTATATTTATTTATATATAATTTTATATATTTATATTTCTTTATCTATTATATATAATATATATGAACGATATACATAGTAATTATTATATATAACTATTAAATATAACTATGATATATAACTATATAGATTATATAGATATAATTATAACTAGATATAATTATATAGGTTTATAGTTATGTTTTACCCTCCTTCTGGTGTTATCAGGGGTGCCCTGGGTTTGGGACATTTGGGAGGGTGGGATTGTTACCATGGCAACAGATGACCTCTAATCATAATTTAAGGAAGTGATCTCCACCCCTGGACAGAGAAGAAGATGGACAGAACTTTGGGAGGAGCTAAAGGGTTAAAAGGCCAAACCTCCATTGTGTGGGTGAGCACATGATGGGGAAAATCCTCTGCTCCTGGCACTACAACATTTTCTATATTCAGTCTTCTGTTGTATTTTTGATAAAGTTTTAATAAACCTCTTAAATTTTTGGAAGTGAGCAGCATTTCTCACAAGAAATAAATGGATCTAAATTAAAGAAATAAATGATGAGCTGAGAACGAGCACCTCCTTCCAGGTGAGAGGCCAAGCACCACACCTTGGTCCCTTCCACTGCAGCCAAAGAGGTTTCCTGAAGCCTTTGCTTCTGAAGGAGAAAAAAATAATGGTGAAAACAACAACAACTAAGGTCCAGCTATCAGCGTGGAAAATTTAAGCATCTCCAGTTTCTAGAATTGATAAAGGCCAAGTTTTTACGCTTGTCATCTCCAAATGGCTCGGGGCAGCTGCAGAGGATGAGATCAGCCCGTGCTGCTGAGCAGGGAGAGCTGCAGCCCCACATCCCAGCGTGGAGAATGGCCCTTCCTTCTCCCTTCCCATTCCCTGTGCATCACCCACCCACCCCACAGCATTGCTGTGCTCCCCTCACCCCAGGAACAACCCATCCTACAGACATGGGGCAAAGCTCCAGTGCCCCAGGCTGGGATTTGCCCCTGGGATTTACAGTCTGAGCACTCCAGAACAAAACAACACTGGGACAATTCAACATCAAATGCAAGAGCTGGAGTTCCAGTCCCTGGAGTTCCCAAGTTCCAGCCCCTGGAGTTCCCTGCTTTGCTCCATGGTCCTACAGAACTTCCTCCCTTTTGCAGCTCCTCTCTACTGAACCGCAAAAATCCCTGCTGGGACTGCTTGAACAATGTCCATTTTGCATTTCGCCAAGGGAAGATTGTGCTCTCATTTAACTGGAAAAAGCTCACCAAAAAGCATCTGATTTCCTTGAAAGTGTTTCACTTGTTTTATTGGGAAATAAAAGGAGCAAAACCTGAAAATTGAGAAATACCACTTGGAGCAGTGAATGATAAAGTTTTGGACACAAATCCTTTTTTTTTATTACCCAACAAGTGCTAACACTTCCCTTTCTTCCCTGGACACACCACAAATGAATACTTTTCCTGGACAGGCAGCACTTTCACTTTGCATTCAGGTGTGGATACTTTGCTTCTTTTTTTGCTGAGGTTGGGATTAAATGTGTGAGATGTTATTTCTTGTTCAGACTCAGATATTTATCAGTTCTTATCTCTGTTACAGTCCCACAAACCTGAGTTCTGCAGCACTTCACTCTAACAAACTAAAAATGGAGCCCCATCTCTCCCTCTACAAGGCCTTTTAAGGATAAACTGTCCAATCAAGAAATGACACAAATTATTTTTACTTTTAACCCAATAACCAACCACCCATGGCCTGCAATGTGGACTTTTTTATCCAATTACACAAAACCACGCAAACCCATGGAGAAAAAGGAGAAGGGGAAGGGGAAGGAGAAGGAGAAGGAGAAGGAGAAGGACCAGCCTCAGACCTAAAGCCTCCATCTTGCTTTATATATATGACTATATTCTAAACCCTTAAACTCTCAGTTTCCCACCCTGTGATATTACACACTTCTATCCAAACCCCACACCCACAATCCCAGTTCTGTCATTCCATTTTGGAAGCTTCTCCCTGGCCTCAGGTCAGTGCAGTGTTCTCTTGGGGATCAGAGTCTGTCAGCACAGAAAGTCTCAAGTTCTCAATAACCAGGGTCCAACATTCAAACATCTCTGTAGAAGCAGAGACACTCAAGATTGTGGTTTCCATCTGCCTGGCCAAGGATCCAAGTGCAGTTCTTGAGCAGTTCTTGTGTGCATGAGACCACCAGAGTGTCCCAAGGGCAGTTTGTCCCCAGGGAACGTTCCAGAATGAGAGAGGGCTGACACTCTGCAGGGCACGCAGCTCTTTACAGCTTCTTTCCATCTTCCCTGGGTTTATCCCACACCTTCTGCCTGCAGATTGGACAGATCCAGCTCAGTTCCCTGCAGAGAAGGCAGGACAGCACCTCAGTGCCTCCAGGGACAGCAACCCCTCCTGCTCTCCACTCCTTTGCTGTCACCTCCACTCACCCACCACAGAACATGAACACAAAACCTTTCTCCAAATCCCTTCCTAGCTTCTCTAGGGAGACAGGAGCCTCTCCTCACTAAGATTGACTCAACCACCCACATTTGCAGGGTTAATGGTCTAAAAAGGTTTAGATTTAGCTGTTCTGAAAAGCAATTTCCATCTCCCCATGCTCCCCCAACTCAAGCAGCCCCTTGGTCTCCACTGAATAATTCACGGCCTTTCCCCAGGTTGTTGTTTTTCTTTTTTCCATGAAGGCAGGCTATGAATACACCTGCTTGTTCTTGATTTTTCTAATGAATAATCCTGAATTATCCATGAAATGCTAAATGGCACCATGATCTCATCAGGCATTAACCATGCATGAGACAAGCTTAGCAACCAGGCAAAACACAGCAGCTCAAGCTGGAGACCACTGCAGGCTGGGTGGACTTTCCAAGTACTCAACAAGGCAGGAAACAGGAATATCTTTGCTAGAGATAAGGACGTCAGCACCAGGAGACATCAGAGGCTGCCATGGGGCTGGGGCTGCTTTGGGATTTCACCTTGACAAGCCTCATCAGATTTGGTTAAACCCTATTTTTCTCTTTCATTCGTATTTTTTTCCTTCTTCTTCCTTTTGTTTGTCTCCTCTTTCCCCTCCTTGGGCTTGCCTGCTGCAGAACAAGACGAACACCTTCAGTCAATGTATTTCAAGGGCAGCATGAGCAGAAAAAGCCTCAATTCAAAGAAATTTTTCAGTTGAGATTCAACATGCAGAAAATTCTGAGCACTGGGGTGTTGATAGAAAAGCAACTAAAGACTTTTATTGTCCCTTTCTTTCCCCTATTCCAAAGGGAAAACAGCCCCAGAGAAATGTGGGGAGGGTTGGGAAGCAGCTCTGCAGGTGGAGGGCACTGGGGAAACTGAGGCACTGAGGGAGTCAGACTTGCCCAAACCCTACAGCAAGTTCAGGTGCTTCAGCTTCAATAATGTGAGGCTTCATTTAACCACAGCTCCCTTTCTTCTCTCCACTCCCGGGGCCTGCTGTGCTTCATTGCCTCTGTGAGCAAAGCCAGCCTGAGCTGTAAAATGGGGATGGTTTACAGTTATCTAATCATCAGCTTTCCAGTCCCTAGACACACTGGAGCCAAAGGTTTGAGTCCCACCAGCATTCACAAGGTTGTTTTGCTTTAGGAAGTTCCCTCCTGAGGAGAGATTTAAACCCCAGCTCTGGACTGGGGAGATGTTTCCTCAGAGGGATCAGAGGGGCAGAAAACTGCAGCCTGGCCCTAAATTATGTTTTCCTACACCTTTTGAGGTCCACAACCTCCATCTATCACTGGCCATGGGTTTATGTACAAATCACAAACAGGACAGGCTGCTCTGGAACGTGCCTTGAGCTGTTTTATTTTCCAGCATCAGTCTCGTTACATGGTTATGACAATGGGAAGATGCCAGCAGCTCACATCCCCAGCAGCAGACAAAGAACTTAATGTTACAACTTACTTTATAAATTTTTTGACCAACCACACAAAGCAAAAGCACACTGACAGTAGTTCCCTCCAATCACCATAAGCACAGGTACCTTTGGTTAAAACAATGCTTGCTTATTTCGAATACAATACCTGCTTGTAAGCCTTAAAACACAATGCACAGAGCTCCATTATGTTTTCCTACACCTTTTGAGGTCCACAACCTCCATCCTCTGCTCAGCCAGCCTTATTCTCCAGGTCTGGATTGGATTTGCTGGGACCCCCAACGAAGGAATGAATGGTTAATCTGACTCCATGTTCACAGAAGGCTAATTTATTATTTTATGATACTATATTATATTAAAGAATACTAAACTATACTAAAGAATACAGAAAGGATACTTACTAAATGCTAAAAAGATAATAATGAAAACTCGTGACTCTTTCCAGAGTCCCGACACAGCTTGGCCCTGATTGGCCAAAGAGTGAAAACAACTCACAGCAGAATCCAATAAAACAATCACCTCTGGGTAAACAATCTCCAAACACATTCCACATCAGCAAAACAGAGGAGAAGCAAATGAGATAATTATTGTTTTCCTTTTCTCTGAGGCTTCTCAGCTTCCCAGGAGGAAAATCCTGGGTGAAGGGATTTTTCAGAGGATGTGAATGCCACAGGTCTGGATTCTGCAAAGTGCTGCAGGATGTTTGCAGGGGAGGAGGTGCTGATTGAACATTTCTGCAGGGCCTGATCCCCGTGTCCCTTGCTCCATGTGCTGACCCAGGGGCTTGCACAACACCACCAGGAGAAATGGAGTGATTAATGCTGAGGAGAAGAACACTTCTGGAAGCTGTCAGGGCAAAGTGACTGCATGAGGAAGGACTTTGAGTAACTTCTCCAGCTCAGCCTTACTCAGTGAAGCCCACTGTGCCAGGAAACCCTTGGACATGCCCTGCCCTGGGCTGGGAATGAAACCCTGCTCACAGCTGTGCTAACAAATTCCAGGGGAATGCAGAAGGCTGGAGCAGCTCTTCCTGCAGTTAGCAGGGCCCTGGAGGCATGGGAATGCTCAGCAAGAGCCACTCATGAACCAGACACCCTCCTTCCCCTTCATTCCTCATGGAGACACCTCAGGTGCCACTCTGGGAGTGTTTTCTCACTGCAGGACTTGCTCACACAGCCAGCCCTGCCCTGGCACCCTTTCAAGCCCATCAGCAGGGCAGCACAACTCTTCATACAGACCCAGGACCTTCCTGACACCAAACCAGGATTTCCAGGCTCAGGGTGAAACAAGAAAGTGGCTGTAAATCCCCTTTTCTCCTTCCTGCTCCCTCTCAGAGCAGGGAGAAGGATTTTGTGGTGTTTGCACAGCACCCTGGCAGGGCTTTGATGTCTTTGAAGCTTCCAGCTGCTCCTTCAGAGCCTCACTGAGCTCCCATTGATCCAGAACACAATCAGAAGGGGGAAAACCCCAGCCACCAGGATGTTTTTGTAGATAAAACTGATTTTGTTATCTCCTTGCTTTTGTGGATGGCTCCAAAGCTCAGCCTAATGTCGTGTCTATGTGGCAAAGCTCTTTGGGGATGTCATTCCCTGCTTGGGCTTTTCTCTGGAGCCAAATATTTATCATATCTGGAGTAAGAAACTTGTAAAATGCAGAGGTGGGAGGTGGTTTTTCTTGCTGAATAGGCTCTGAAATAAAGTGCCTTTTGCCTGTTTTGGAGGTAGTTTTTATTGCAGAATAGGCTCTGAAGTGCCTCTTGCCTGTTTTGTGTGCAGGGAAGTCCACAAGAAGAAGCAGGTGGTGCTGGATTTAACAGCCACATTTTAGCTGGCACTGAAAAGGTAAAAACCATAGAGATCCACCACATTTTAGAGCACATCAGGAAAACAGCCCAATTTCAAGCACAGGAACCCATGTAAACAAACCCCAGGGAACCTTCCACTAGTCCAGGTTGCTCCAAGCCCTGTCCAATGTGAACATTTCCAGGGATGGGGCAGCCACAGCTTCTCTGGGCAGCCTGTGCCAGTGTTTTACCACCCTCATAGAGAATTTCTTCCTGATATTTAACCTTATTTTCCCTCTTTCAGTTTGAACTCATTACTCCTTGTCCTTCCCATCAAACACTGAAATATTGTGCAGAAAAATCTTATCTATTCCAGCCAATTCAGAGCAACGCTTTTTACTAGATAGAACATACACAACCAGTTTCTCCATAAAGTGGAATATTCAGGGAACCAATTCAACAAATCCTTATTGCTGGATTGTTCATCCCTGGCAAGGAGCTGACAAATTGAGGGAGGAATGTGGTTCATTTTGTCCTGACAGATGTCAGAAGGAACAGACAGAGCCCCCCTCACTGCCCAAATGTCATCTCACAGCATTTCAGAGTGTCCTCTGAGCTGGCAGAGGGATCAGAGTCAGACCTGAGTGTGGACACGTGTGTGTGACACATGTTGGGCTGGCTCAGCTCAACTTCACAATCCTGCTCCTAAGTACAGTTTGTATTTAAAACACTGGGGACGCACAGTCATCCAATTATAGTAAGCAGAGGAAACTGGGAACGATGTGAATTCTCAAAAGAAAGTGGAAAAAAAATAGCAGGAGAGTAAATGAAGCAACAAAATGCAGATGGTAAGGGAGGCTGGAGGAGGGCAGCAGGGCTGGCCAGGGATGCAGCTGGGACAGGACAGAGCAGAGGGAGTTCAGGGTGTCCAGGTCAGAGGGATGCTGAGTGGATTTAAGGGAACAGAGCTGATGCAAGCCCCACGCTCTGGTCTTGGGGAAGGGCTGATTCACACCGGGTCATGTCCCAGGTTACCCTGAGGGATTTGGGAGAGCAGGCTGAAGCATTGCTGGCCTGCCTTCCTGTGCAGGGACACTGGGCACAGTCTGCATCCAGGAGGGGTCTGAGTTCACCTGCACTGACCTCTGCCCAAGGAGACACAACCCAAACACTGTATACAACCCAACACTGTGTGCATTCAGGGGCTGGATATTCCTGGGGAGGACTATCCCCCTATTCCTGGGGCTGATGGTTACAGCCTTGAAAACCAGTTGCAAGAGCAGGCTGTGCCAGGAAGGCAGCACAAAATGGGAAGAACCCACCTAAGAAAGCAGATTGCAGAGCTGAGCAGTCACTGGGGCTGGGAGGACGCAGGGCTGGTTAACCTGCAGTGGGACAGGATGCAGTAAATTGCTTTCCAATGGCTTGGGAATTTGTTGTAGGCTGTCCTGAGATTTTTCCAAGCCAAAGCCCTGTGCTTAATGTACTCTGGACATTTGTGCCTAGGTGTTGTTGTTATTTTACCATGGTTTTATCATCATCTAATAGAGAGTGCGATTCCTTTTTGGCATCCCTCACTCCTGCCTGCTGGTTTGGCTCCCAAAGCAATGCCTGGCCCTTGGATTGTTTTCCAGACTCACTGCTCTCTAAATGCAAGGACAACACCAGAGGCACCTGACCCCAGGCTTCCAACCCAATTCCACAGACACTCAGCCCTGGGCATGGAATCCATGCCCATGAATTTGGGGGGCAGGGGTTTAGCAGCTGCAGACACACCAAGGGCAGATGTTTATCTGAGCCCTCGAGGGGCTGCAGCTCCCACCAGGAAAAGGCAGTGCCCACCCAGAGACACACTGAGCTTGGGACACAACACTGCCAGGCTGGAGGAGGGAAGGACCCTCCCTCCCTTTGTGGGGTGCAGAGGGGATCAGGCTCTGCTCCCCTCCATGGGCAGGACAGCAGCGTGAAACCTCTCCCTCCTCCCAAGCTCCTGGTGCAAGCCAGGCTCAGGAACACTGCAGCACCCTCAGGCAGCTTTGTGCCCCTGCACCCAGCACCTCCTGTGCTTGCACTGCCTCCCTCCTCCCCAGGGTGCTCCATCCAGCACTGAAATCAGCTCCAGACACAACAGATCCCAGGGCAGGAGCCCCTAAGGGAATGCATCTTCCCCCCACCCCCACTGGCTTGCAAGGAGCCTTAAAAATGCCAAATTCCACTACATTCCATTACACCATATAATCTCAGCCTAAGGTTCCCAAGCATGCCTTTAATTTAAGCTTAATAAAGCTGTTATTGTCCACTCATTAATGACTGCTTATTAAAACCATATTTATTGCATGTGGTGCTGAGAGATCTCGCAGAGAGCCCGAGGCTGCAATCCCTCCCTCCCTCCCTGCCTCCAGCCCGGGTGTTTAATGAGGGATCCATGTGGACAGGGCTGGGAATTCCCAGCAAATGTGTTCCCAATAAGCACTTGTCTCAGCTGAGGTGCTGTGCACGTACCTGTGGGTGCACCCACACCAGATGCAAATGAAATGCAGATTTAGGAGCTGTGTTTTCACAGGATTAGCGTTGCTTTGGGATGGGAAGAAAACACGTTATAGTGTGACACCTAATAACAACAAAAAAAAATCAGGATTGTATTAATTTGTAACAGTTTTAAAGATATTTAGTGGGGGTGGTGGGCAGCACCCAGACCCTCCTGCATCCTCCCTGCTGCCCAGCACTTCCCCCAAATCAAACACTGGAACCACAGGCCTGAAAATTAATTTTATAATGAGGCTGACAGACTCGCTGAGATCCAGAGATAATTTCAATACCAGAAGAAAAGCCCTGTGCAAGCACCAGGCTTTTTTTGCTTCCCATAAGAAATATTCTTCTATTGGTGTGAGGCAAGCTGGCATGGCTCAGTTTTATGAACAGGATTTGAGCTTTCTGCATCCCAGAAACTGCATTTTCAATTCCATGTCTATGGACTGGAGCCTCTCGTCCAATGTGATCCCAATTATTGAAATATCAAGAGTCTCAGTGACACTGCAGATAAGGAAGTTGCCTTGGTTTGAAAAGACAGGTATCTGCTAAGGAAGGCAGGAGCCTCCCCTGAAATGGAAAATGCAAGCCCCCTCCCTTTGAATTATTATAATTTTGAAATTAAGGGGGCTCTCAGTCAAAGATATGAGAATAGGAATAACAGGTCTTTATTAGGGAAACAATAATAAAATAAAAATGAAGTAATACAAGACAACCCTGCCATAGTCAGAGCAGTCCCTG
>JAWWEX010000101.1:2352979-2388035 GCA_035583215.1 Arremon brunneinucha
GCAGATAACCGTTGTTTACATTTTGTTCCTGAGGCCTCCCAGCTTCTCAGGAGGAAAAATCCTAAGGAAAGGATTTTCCCTAAAAGATGTCTGCGACAGAGAGGCTGTGGACGAACCCCACAGGAAGGTTCAGCAGGGCTCAGGGTGCTGCACTGCTGGTGCTGTGGCCTCACTGGCTCTGGAGCAAAGCTGGGAGTGTCAGCACAGCACTGGGGTAGGGAAGAGGTTTGTGATTCTGCCAGTTCTTCAAGATTCCCAGAGGACAGGAGGCAGCCAGCAGGGCCAGGAGAGCCGTTCCTCTTGGCAGCTGCTGTTCGTGCTTGCAATTCCGTCACCACTACGCCCCGGCAGCTCCCAGCACAGCCAAGAGCCCTGCCAAGGCAAACTTTATTTAACCTGCACTCTGCCAGACTGTCTGCATTCTTCCTGGGAGAGGCACTCGGGCCAAGGGTGTCCTTCCCCACACAGCTGGGCACTGGGGAGCAGCAACACCCAAAGGAAAGCAGGTTGGCATCATGTGGGACAGGGCTGAGGAGTGAGCAGGGAATGAGGTGTACACAGTGATTCTTGAGGGATGCTGTCCTGGTTCAGGGGGAATTTGGGAGAAAACCTCCAAAGGGGCCCCTCCAGAAAGCAAACCCACATGGCTCCTGTGCCCAACCAGTTTGGGAAGGATTCCTTGGAGAGATGTGGAAAGAACCTGTTTTTTTAACAGGCACAGCACCCCCAGCACACAAAATGAACAATACCAGGTGACAACACTCTTTCACTTCTCTGAAAGAGATGGCAAATTCACAAAGTCTCTCCTGTGGGTGCTCACTCTGTTATCAATCCCTCCGCCACTGGGAAAGGCTGCTGCAGCCACAAGGTGCAAACTCTCAGTGTTTCCCAGGTCCCAGTCTGGAGCAGGTTTAAATAGTTCCAAGAAAGGGAAAGAAAAACAGTCCAGGGAAAATTCAGACTGCTTAGCTAAACTAACTAATGAGCAGGAGCAAGAGCAAGAGCAAAGCAGGAGCAAGAGCAAAAAGCAAAAGATGCACTATGTACTGCCCTGTCTCCGTGTCCTGCTGACCACTGAGTGAGTGAGCAGGCTGATAACAAAACAAAATAAAGCTTTGCTCTTCAGAGCCAGTCTTGAAGGCACAGAATAATATCCAGCATAAACAGAACACGGGACTGGGGATACAAGCATCATAACATCACCCTAGGACAGATGCACACCTAGGAAATGCCAGCTGGGAAGCAAAGGACGTTAAAAAACCTGAAAAGGATCTCAGTGCAGTGGTAAGGCCTGGAATGTCTCAGAGCAAGGGACACAGGGGATGTTCCCAGTGCTCCCAGGAAATGGGAAGCACATCCTTCATGCTCAGCACTGCCATGGATACAGAGTATGGATGCTGCTGCAAGATAAAGCCAGAGGTGCAAACCTCCCACTGTCTTAGAGGACAAAATGTCACATCCTGGTCCTGCCTGGGAAAAGCCATGTTGGAAATACAATTAAAAGAGTTTTAATCTCCAGCCATCAGCAGATTTTAACACTCTGGATCATGGTAAACCCTCCGGCTATTCCCAAGCAAATTAAAGTGTTAAACTGTGACTTCTCTAGGGGCAAGAGTTTTCATTAACACAGATTTTCATTAACAGGGTTTTTCATTAACATGGTTTCTTACACAACCCGCTCTCCTAGCTGAGAAAACATCTGACAAGCAACAGAAGTTCAGAGACTTGGGGACAGAGCTGCAGAGTCAACCCTGCACCAAGGGGGATCAGACTGAACATTGACTCCAAACTCATTACAGCAACAGCCACTTTCCAGCCTTTAAAAGGTTGCAGAAAGCAAAGAACAAGCTTTTTTTTTCTTAGAGTTCCTAAAATAGCAAAAAAAATCAGGCAAATAGTGAACAGAGAGAAAGCTGAACCTACAGAGAACAGCACATGTTTCCAGACAGCTCAAGAGCAAGCTGAGAACTGACAAATGCTGGAAAGCCCCACACAAACAACCTGCTGTATGTCCCTAAAAACACCAGAATTAGGCAACAAGACCCCCAAATAACACCTCTAAATGTGATCACACAATTTAAATGTGATCTGCACATACTTTGAGCAGATGAGTGCTTGCAGGTCTGGATTCCCAGAGTTGTAGAACACCAGGGATGGATTTTCCTCCTTGGGAAGCAGAGGGCAGCATCTGGGAATGGCTCCATGGGTCCTGCACAGCTCCACACAAGCTCCTATTAGAGACCAGCTTGCTCCATGGTGCTCAGAGAGCTGGGGAAGGAGCACCCAAACCCACAAAGTTTACAAGGAAAAGTCAAGAAATAGGAGAAGAAAGAAGGAGAAACCAAAGGCAGGTGCAAATGGAATACAGACCAAAGCACCTCTGCTCTGGGCTCCCTTCTGCCATTCCAAGGCACTGGGAAGAGGAGAGTGGGGATTTGGAAGGAGTTTTGAATGAGTTAGAGATGGGATTTCTGAATTGTTTTTGATGATGTAGTTCTTTTCTTATCTTCTACATAGGCACGAAGGTTGAGTTTGGCTCACATCTTTACTGTATGGTTCAGAAGGTCACAAGACCTTTAGTTACAAGACCTTTTAAGGATTTATTGACCAATAAAACACTGCTAACAAGGATATTTATGTTTTTGACTCAATCTTTAAATATTCCATCTTATGGACTCATGCTACAGTGTAAGTTTTCTTAGCTAATCATGTTATGACACACAAACCTACAGTGCTGCATTCTAAACTCCTTGTTTATCTTTGTAACTGCTTTTATTTTTATATCTTAAACTCTAAAACTCTAAACTTTCTTCTGCTTAATTTAATGTGTCTTTGTTTTAAACTATAAATCCACATCACTTAAGTTTGGAAGCCTTTTCCAAGGTCTCAGATCAAATCTTGTGTTTAATTCTAAGCTTTGGCTTACAGGCCCAAAGTTCTGAGAGTTCTTTACATTTCAGATTCTAACAGAGGAGAACTGTCAAGACTGGTCCATGTGGCTCTAAATCCACTCTGGGAGAGCAGCTGAGGCTTCAAAAGAAAATCTCAGCACACAGTGAGCTGTCATGAAGAGTTTCCTTCCCTCCTCTCAACCACAGCCAACCATCAACACCCATTTTGGGGAATCACATCCCATTCCAACACACACAGAGCTGCACCAGCATTTAAACTGTGAGGAGCAAATTAATTCACAGAATATCTTGAACTGGAAGGAACCCACAAGGAAAGTCAAGTCCAACTGCTGGCCCTGCACAGGACATCCCAAAATTGCCCCCTCAACTCCCACACCTGTAGTTGCAACTCAGAGAGAGTCACACCAACTTTATTGAAAATTCCTACCTGAGTAAACCCCAGAAAATGGCAAATTGACCTTTCCATCAGGCAGACTTGTTGCACCAGGATTGGGATTAACCCCTCAGGAACTCCAGATATCTGCTGGTTCAAAGCTGACCTTCACCAGCAGGTCACAGATGATTTTTTGTGCTATTAAAGGCCTAAACATTTGAGATTCATGTGGCACACTGAAAGCACTCACACACTGCTCTCAGGTAGAAATAAATCCACCAAGAAACATAAATAGACCTCTCTTATTTTTTTTTATTTTTGGATGGCTGATGAGTTACTATTTTCATTCTGCTATTTCATGAAGAAATAGCCTTAATAAGAAAGAAAAAAATAAACCCATCACAGAACCATCTCCTTACACTACAGAAATAGATAAAGTGACCTGCTGGGCTCAGAATGCTCTGATAGTGCCCAATGCAAAGAGCCAGACTGCAAAGGCTACTGAGGCCTGGAAGATAATCTGCAGGGGCATAACTTGCCCATGCTGTAAGGCACCTCTGTTTGAAATAGCTGCTGCTGGAGGAATGAAATGGCTGCTAAAAAAGAGCCAAATTAATGCCATGGTTCAAGCTGGAACCCCAAGGTCAGCTGAAGAGGTCCATTAGGATAAGAAGGGCCTGGGAATGAGAAATAAGGGCTGGGGGTGAAAACCTTGGCATTCCTTGGGCTCCTTGGAGGGAGGAAAGGCATGCTGAGAGTCAGGAACAGGTAACTGGGCTTGGTTTTACCTGGCTGGAGCATCTCACTTAATTGGACCATCCAGAGAGCTCAGCTCAGCAAGTAAAGCCTGGACAGGCTGGATTTGCTTAGTCTGGACATTGAAGATGTACTAAGAATGCAAAAAGAGATGTAATACTCTGCAGATTTACATCCACCTGCTCTTTCTGTGTATCAAGGTGAGGATAAAAACTGAGATCACCTCAGCTAAGGAACAGACAAGTGAAATATGCTGACTGTAATTGAGACCTGAAGCAATAGCAATCGTGATTTCCTCAAACCCAAGGGTTTTAAGGATTTAGATAAACACAAGCTGAAGGCCAGACTAGAAGACGACAAAGATGATAAAGAGGAGAACAAAGCTCTGCTTTAGCTGCATAAATACAAACAGCTCTACAAATATACATGAACTAGCATGTCCAGCTCACCCCTAAGTGCTGCCCACCCCAGAGCATGGCCCCCCTGTCCTTAGGAATACAGTGTGGAGATCCAGAAGCTCAAAAAGCCCTCGGGGACCAACATAGTGAAAAGGACTGAAGCAAAAAAATCAACATCTGGAAAACACGAGGCATTCAAACATGACTCTGAAATTAAGAAAGTCTGGTGCTTAAATCACCAGACCATCCCTGCCTTATCAGCTCTTGTTCCTCAAATTCCTCCTCAGATAATGCACAAGATTATCCTTAAGGGTTCAAGAGGAGGAACACTGCAGTGCTTTGACTGCAAAACCTTTCTGAGGAAACCTTGTGAAAATGAAGCAGCAGCTGCAGTGGGCACAGCAAGAATTGAAAAACACAAATGGAGAATTTTTGCCCTGAGGCTCAGCTTTCAGCACCTGCTACCTGAGCCTAAATCCACTTCACCACACAGCAGAAACATGTGCAGCATGCTCAGCTCAGCACCTTCAAAGCAACCTCACACTTGTCCAGGCCATGGGTGAACCCTGTGCTGAGGAAAGAAAAGGAAAAAAAACCTCCATAAATGAAAGGACACGAAGCATCCTGAGGCCTTTTAAACTCCTGTACAAATTCTCCTTCTTGAAATGTTCTTCTCATGCTGCCCTGTGAAGGTTTAGAGCTGCAAAGAACCTGTCCTGGACCTGGCTGGCTTCCCACCTTTCCTACCTGCTTGACCCAGGGACATGTGGGTGTGCAGGACATCTTACTGTGGGGCAGAGAGGAAGAAAAAGAAATAATTCTGTTCTGCAGGCAATCATTCATCCCTGCAGGGAGGAAAGCACCCCTTGGTGCTGGGATTTCTGTGCCATTTCATGTGTTGCTCCCTCCAAACACACCTGCTGCATGAAGAAATCATGGAAACTCACAGGGCTGCAATGGCTTCACCCTGCAGGGAATGAACCATTGCTTTTCCCAGCCTGGATCTTCCTCTGATGCCCTGGGGCTCAGGGAAGGGGGGGAAAGGTATGTGATTAAAATAATCATCCCCAAACCCCCTTGATTTTTCACAAAGCATCCTGGCTTTTGATAACATCTTCTTCAAGTATTTATTGAGCCAATTAAGCTCTCAGTGGTGCCCCAGGGAGAGGCCAGGCTGTCTCAGCCAGACCCTGCTTGGAACAATTGCTTCATTAGCCCATTTCAGAATGAAAATACATAAACCCACTATTAACCCTTCTAAAACCAGGGAAAACTAAAGCCAACAGGGAGACATGACTTCCACTCAATCCTTTTCTTCTTTGTTCTATTTGAAATAGGAAGTTGTTGAGCTTTTTTAAATCCAGGAAAAAAGCTGGCATGTGTAACTACTGAAACAGAATCAGTTAGAATAATGTTGCAATTATTATCAAAGTATGGAGTGCTGGCTTCATTCTAGTGGCTGTTTTTGGAAGAACGCTGCTTCTAGAAGAAGGGAAAAAAATTTTGTTTGGGACAGAGATTCAAAGCCAGATCCAAAATTTCCAGGTGCTTGGAGACAACTGAATCGAGGCCCATTTCCAAGCTGATTTTATTTACTTTGCATATACACACCAAGACACACAGAGTCCTGAAATCACTTTTACTGACATACCACAGGCTGCAGTTCCTGCTGCTCCTCACGGCTGCAACACAAACAGCCAAACCCAGAAATGAGGAATAAGATGTCATGAGGTTGGTTCCCCTAACTCACAATTCTGGTGCTGCTTTTAGGATTGTTTTTGGGGACAAAAACAAACAGGGACTTTGCTGCCACATAGCTGGGCCTGCCAGCACAGCCCCTCTGTGTGCAGCTGCAAAGATCCTCATGAAATATGGCCAAATCTACTCCCCAGGTAACAAACCAGGAGAATGAGTGGATGCAGATGCTCCAGCTGCACTGATATTGCATTTCTGCCAGCAAAACTCGGGCACTGCCTGAGGCTGCAGTGGTACCTGCCAGCCAGGAAGCCAAAGGGAAGCAGGAGCACAGTCTCTGCTGTCAGACGTGGCCCCTCCATGGCCCCAGGGCTGGCAGAACTCCCTGCCCATGGGCACTGTGCTCCCAGGGCTGCTTGGCTGCTCCAGGTTTACTCAGGGACACTGAAGAGGGGCAGGCATCACTCTCTGCTGGTGGCACTTTCCAGTCAAGAGGATCAAGGTGGCTGCCAAGGGTCTTTGTGCCAGTTCTGTTGGCACAGAGATCAAAGAAAACCAAAGAGAAAATCAGAACAAAGCACCAGGCAGGAGCTCTCTGAAGCTCCAGACCTCCTTGAGTTACAAGTGCCTGTGACACTCAGCCTGACACCAGCAGAGCCCAACACCAAGGTGACAGCATGAACTTGCAAGAACCAGTTCTCAAAGGCATGATGGCCACCTGCAGCCAGTCTCAAAGCATCTCTGCCTCTCCACCTACAGCCCACAGAGGCTGGAATGTCACCTCCTCAAATATCCCACTTTGGCCAACAGATGAGGGGACATGGAGGAGCACAGGAATAACCCAAAGCACACAGCAAGCCAAGCAGTGCTGAGCTCGTGGGTAATGCAGAGATGATTTGCATTTATTTCAACTCATGCTCAGTGGAACATGACACCAGCAAAGCTGCCTGAGTAGTTCCACATGCTCCTTTCAGGGACAGGCACTTCCGAGCCTGGCACAGACTCTGTGCCCAGCCCTGCTCAGGTTCCAGGGCACAGACAGCCGGGGTGTGCTGAGACACCTTCCCTCACTCAGTGCTTTGTGGCCATGGCTTTCTGTTGTGCTGCATGGGAAGGAGCCAGGAAAGCTTACAGACCAGGATCTGCCCCTCGAATACTCCCAGGTCCATCCTTGGGGTGCTGGGACTCCCCTTTGGAAAGCAGAGGTGGTGGCTGTCACCCTGGCCCCAGCTCTGCAGGGCACTGACAGACCCCAGACCTGAGGCCACTGTGGGGACAGCTGAGGACAGGGTGTAGGGTCTCAGCAGGGTGTGGGGTCCCAGCAGCCTCAGCACTGTGCCCAGCTCTGCAGGGCACTGACAGACCCCAGATCTGTGGCCACTGTGGGGACAACTGAGGGCAGGGTGTAGGGTCCCAGCAGGGTGTGGGGCTCACAGCATTCGTGGTTTGCATGTTTGCTGCGTATTTTTAACACCTCATTGACTCACAAGGCTCTAAAAAGCACCCAGATTCTCCAAATGCTTCCACCAGAGGCCAGAACAGTCCCACCTCCTCCCCTGTGCCAGCAGGTTCCTGCTGCAGCTCCCAGGGGAAGGAAGAGGAGCTGATCCCTGCAGGGCAGGAGGGAAGCGGAGCCGGACAGAGGCGGGAAGGGACAGAGGGTTTGGGGTTTGTTTACAGGCACGGCCCCAGCACGCTGAGAGGCTGCTGGAAGCAATCCTCGGCCCCAGGGTCATTCCCACTCCCAAGCCCTCCATCCTCCTCTCCTTTCAGCTCCAAAAAAGGCTCACTCCCTGTTACATAATGGGATGGGCTCAGTGCAGACCCGGCTCGCACACGTGGCCGCCCTTTCCTCAACAATCCCTTTTTCGGTCATGGAGCCTTCCTGTCCCACTGCCACCGGCCTGACAGGCAGGGAGACTGATGGGCCTGGCTCCAGCCAGCCCTGCTGGGGAGAAGAGGGAAGGAGCAGTGCTGGGATGCTCCTTGCACAGAACAAGGAATGGAGCACTGCTGGGATGGTCCTTGCACAGAACAGGGAATGGAGCAGTGCTGTGATGGAGCAGTGTGCTGGGATGTCCATTACACAGAACAGGGAAGGAGCAGTGTGCTGGAAGGCTCCTTGCACAGAACAGGGAATGGAGCAGGTCAGGATGCTCCTTGCACAGAACAGGGAATGGAGCAGTGCTGGGATGCTCCTTGCACAGAACAGGGAATGGAGCAGTGCTGGGATGGTCCTTGCACAGAATGGGGATGGAGCAGGGTGCTGGGATGCTCCTTGCATAGAACAGGGAAACAGCAGTGTGCTGGGATGTTCCTTGCACAGAACAGGGAAGGAGCAGTGCTGGGATGCTCCTTGCACAGAACAGGGAATGGAGCAGGTCAGGATGCTCCTTGCACAGAACAGGGAATGGAGCAATGCTGGGATGGTCCTTGCACAGAACAGGGAATGGAGCAGGTCAGGAGGCCCCACCATCAGTAACAGTGTGCTCACAGCAATCATCTGTGAGCACACTGAATCAATTATCTGAATCATCTTGAGCACTGCCAGCCCAAGGCAGAGACCTCTCCAAGAAGTGGGGACTGGCTCCTGGGAGAAGCTGGTTCTTTTTCTTGGGGTGAGTTTTGTTGGTTTGTGGCCATTTCTGTCACTCTGCACCCAGTGTCTCATGCCAGACCAGAATCCTCATCTGACAGCTGCAAGAGCAGCACCTACCCTCCAAACACAAGCTGGCAGAGGAGTGTCCAGCAGCAGCCCCTCCAAACACTGCCAGGACACCTCATTTTCATCCCCTACCACCTCACCCAGCCACTGACAGGAACAGGAAGGATCTAATCACCTGAAGGGGCTCCTCATTCCCTGATCTCCATTGTGGAGGTAAATACAGGCAGCAGAACTGGGAGGAAAATGTTCCCTGCAGCAATCCAGGTGCAGCACCATCCTCCTGGTGACAGGTCAGCTCTTTCCCCTGTCCTCTGGGATTCCTGATTGTCCCAGAACAAGAGCAGAGCCAGCCTCACCATGTGGATTTCAGCACAGACACAGGGTTTGTTCGAGAAGTTGTAGCTGCACCCTGAACTGATGGGGACACCAAGAAGTGCCAGGGCTTCCCCTTATCACCCCCAGCCAGAGCTCTGCCAGCAGCACATGTGGGTTCACTCTGACCTGCTCAAGTGGAGCAGCTACAAACACATTCCTCCTCACTCTTTCCACCACACAACCCAGGGAGCTCCTCCACCCTCCAGCTCCAGGATGTGCTGTGTGTATCCCAACCTCTCTAGTGGAAAATGCCAATGCCACGTGTGGGTGCTGCAGGCTCCCTGGGTGACCAGGGCACAGCTTATTAGGAGGTGATGATGTGCCTGTAGAAGCTCTCATACCTCTGTGCTTACACACACAGATTGGGTTGCAGCTTGTTCCCAAGAGGCCAGAGCCCATTCTGGAGAAGTGGGAGCAGCCCCCACCTCCTGCCACTGAAGGAACAGACCAGGACTGAAGGACAGCAGTCCCTGACCTCAAAGCACTTTGGCAATCTCTGCTGAGGGCAGCTCAGGTTACCAGCTCTGTTATAATGAGCTGCCCTGCACATTCTGATGCTGGCTCTGGATGCCTGCAGGAGAAGGGGCACAGGAGTGGGAAAAGCACTGCTCCAAGACTCTCCCAAGCCCTTCAGGGAAGGCTTTCCTTGCGGTCTAAAAAACCACATCCTCAGCTAGTGATAGTCACCAACCTACACCAAAAAACAGGAATTCTCTGTTTGTGCGTCTTGGCCTGGAGCCTTACCACCCAGAGGCCCTGGCCCCAGGAAAGCTTGGCAAGTGCACCCCAGCTGGAAAGGAAGCCTGTCCCTGCTCCATGTGTGGGTCCCTGCCCCAGGCACAGGCAGAGCAGAGGGGAGCAGCAGTGAGAGCAGAGACCACACTCTGAGCTGTCACTGACAGTCACTGTTCCCTGGGCCTGTTTATTCTACTTCTGCAGACAGAACAAGCTGAAGCCCTGGGCAGCACAGAGCAGGAGGCCAATCCTCCCCAGAGAGCCCCAGAGCTGGGCACTGCTGCCCTTGCACGAGCCAAGACTCGCACTCCCAGGGCTGCATCTTCCCTTTTCCTGATTTCAAGGGACAGGAGGCTGCCCATTAGAGCTGCTCATGGAGAAAACAGCTCCTGGTGCACATCCTTGGAGGTGTTAACTCCACATTCATGGAGAACCTGATTTACAGAACCTTGTTGGCTGATGCCCACACAGTATTTATCTGCATCCAGGCATGATCTCCACTTCCAGCTGTGAACTCCAAAGGGAATGCCTCTCACAGAGCAGCCAGGTTGGTCACTCTGGCCTTACCTTTGAACAAGGGTCCCAAAGAGCACATTGAAAACCTTCTGGATGTTCTCTGTGCACAGCCAGCCCCAGTGATCCACCAGCACCAGACGAAGCACGTCCAGGGCCAGGTCAGCCAAAGCTGTCTCGGAGTCTGCCAGGAGGAAGAGGAGGGGCAGATGAAGAAACCACCTCAGGGCAAATCTGGTGAAAAGCATCATCCCAAACTCATTCATTTCTCCCCAGCCTGGCCCTTTGCCCACACACAATGACCTGCTGCAGCCCAGCCAGCCAGGAACCCTGCCCTCCCCACTCTGGTTTCCACCTCATCCAGGCAGCCCCAGCCTCCCACCAAGGGCTGCACCAAAGGCTCAGTTCCTTCTCAATTAAACAGTGGGATTATCAAATCCCAGTCCATGTGCCCCAAACAGGTGACAGAACAGGTGGCGACTGTAGCCAGCAACAGGTTCACTGCTGAGGACTCTCATCCTGTTTTTGCCCATGCCTTTCCCTTCTCCCAGCAGTTTTCCAGGCACCAGGCTCTGTTGGTGGCTGTGGGCTGCCATCGTGTGGCAGATCCCAGGCTTGGCAGGGAGCAGGACGAAACACACCAGGATCAACCAGATTTACCAGTTAAAACACAAACCCACACATGTACCCAAATATCTCTGCTGTCACACACCCGGGACACCAAACCTCCCTCTGATCCTCAGGGGGATGTCAGAGCCTTCAGCAAAAACAGTTTCTACTCACTAAGGAATTACTTTCATGCTGTTTGGCCCTGAGGTGTTGTGCTGAACAAGGTCATTGATGTGCCACAAAACTGCCCCAGACTGCCACTCCCAGGCCACCTCCCTGACCTGAGGCTGCTGCCTCGGCTCTGTTGTCCAGGTGAGATCCTGTGCAGCAGCTTTTCCTAATCTGGCTCCCCTCATGCCTCATCTTCCAACCTGCCTACAGAGACAATTTACACTCAATTTACTACTGGAAATAAAGAGGGATTCTGGACCCCACACCTCTCCTCCTCTGCTCTTCCTCTTCCAAAAAGCTGGACTAATTAATTCCAGGATTTCACTTGGAAAAGACAAAGCACTTGGCACCTCTTGCTCTGGGCCATGCATCAGTTACTGCCCACTTGCTTTGCCCCTGAGAATTCCCAGTGCAGTCTGGAGCAGGCTGGAGCTTCCTCAGATCCTCACACAGGGAGCATCCTCACAAGCTGTTTATTCCCACAGCATCCAAATCCTCTTCCTCAGAGAGCTGCTGGCCAACCACTTCCCAGAAGTCACTCCACGAGCAGATATGGACATGGGTTTGCCTTTTTATCCAGACATTTGTTGTCCTCACCCTGCCAGCCCAGCCTGAAGCATCCCAGATCTGTGAGCATTTGAGATCACTGACATTCCATTTCCCTCAGAGTTCAGCTAACTTGGCCTGCTCTGTGCACAACCCTGGCCTTCAACTCCAGTCCTGCTTCCCCAGAACCAGGGACATGTGTTCCAAGATGACAGGCAAAGCTGGTAGCACAGGCTGGGTTGCAGAACACCAGGCCTATCCTATCACAAACACATGCTTTCAGTCAGAGCTTGCCAAACTTGAACCACTGGAGAGAAGTTTTTTGGGAAGTTCCAGTTGATACAGCTCAGCTATTCCAAGAAAAAAGATTGGGGAACATATTTTTGCATGTCTTTAGGATAATCTTGTAACTGTTCTGGGGCAGCCCTGTGCTTCAGAGGAGGGTTCTAGAAGCAGAAAGGGAACATCATTCCTTGAACTGAGATTACATTTGTGCCACTCCCATCAAATCTGTCTGAACTTAATCTCAGAGGTCCTTTTATAGTACAGACACATCAAGGCTAACTGGAGACTACCAAGAAACTGTGATTTGGCCCATTTTTAGTTTGTAAGAGCTTGATTTTAGAACACTGTCAGTTTAAGCAGCGTGTCCTTAAGAAATCTCTTTGTGCAGTGACTGTGCTGAGCACACCAAGGTGAACATCTGCAGTGACACAACTGAGCCAAAACCCAACTTGCTCCCAGCAGCCACAATGCCCAGAGCAATCACCAAACAGCACTGGAAAACCTAATTTGCTTTCCCTTCAATCAAGATGCGACAGGCAGGAGAGCAGGTCCTGAAGACTTTTCAAGCTGAACCTGCAGATGTTGGAGCTGCTGTGGTACCAAGGGGGAGAAATTCAAGCACTGAGAGAGGGGCTGAGCTCACCAGAGTCAGTGTCTGGATGTCCTCCCTGCTTTGCTGTGCTCAGCCCATCCATTTCTTCCTGCACAGAGATTTCCTTGGCTTTTCTGCCTCCCTGGCCTTCAGGAGCTTTGCTGGGGACTGCTTCCAGCAGCTTCTCCTGCTTCTGGATGAAGGATTCCATAGCAGCCAGAGACAGGGTGCCAGAGACCTACAAAAGTGTGTTAGTGCCACAGAGCCTGGGCTCTGCAGTGCCCAGACAGCCTCCCACCTCCTGGTTTGCACCCAGGTGTAGCCAACAGCACAGCCAGGGCTGCTCATTGTCCTTCTGCCAAGAGCTGGCATGTGGCAACAAGGCTGCAGCAGCCACAGCCCTGGTGGATGGTGATTATTCCCAAACAGGGCAGTGGTTGGGGCTGTGAAAGGATTACAAGAGGATCTGAACTTACAGCATTGCCCTCCCTGATGGAGTACACGATCCTGTCATGAGCTTCACTCACACTCAGCACTGGAGTGATTTTACTGGAGGAGAACCTCAGCCTGGACCTGGAAAGCAGAGCCATGGCACAGTCAGTTTTCCCTGCAAGTTGTGAGTCATGAGTTTTCCAGCCTCAGCCAAGCCCCATGACCTGTTCCTGCTGTCCACATGCAAGCTAAGAAATCTGATTAGACCTGAAGTGGTTCATAAAAAGCATCTGCCTCCAGGATAACTCAGAGCTGGCAGTGAAACCACACAACAAAAGCTGTAAAGCAGTTTTCCTCACGTGCACCTGAGCTGAGCCAAGGTTTTCCAGCATTCCACAAGGAGCTGTTACACAGAAGCTGATAGGGAGATGCAGGCAGATGTCAGCAAGGTGTGAGCACTGCAGCACACACAGGGAAGTGCTCAGAAAAGCCTCTGAGATGAAATACACTCAGCAGGATTGTGAAATCTAATTATAAACATTGACAAAAAGAATGATACGAAAGGACATCGGGATTTTGAGACAAATTGTAAAATAGCCTGTTTATCATTAAGGAATGTCCTTTTCAGCCAAAATGGTTCCAAACTTGTACTTTTTGAGTTTGTCTTTCTGTCCAAAGCAGCTTTTTCCAGCAAAACATCACTTTTTGGAAAGAAAAAGCCATACTTGCACAGAAACCTTCCCTTCCTTGGTGAGGGAAGAACCACTAATGAGACAGTCATAATGAGACTGGGCTCTGTCAGCAGCACCAACATTTGGTGAGGAACATACAAGAAACAATCTTAAATGTTACTCAGTTTAAATGTTTTCTGGGCAAGGCCACTGATGGAACACAAGGGAGAGATAGGAGGGAACTTTCAGGTAGATAATTTACAGCTGTGTTTTGCAATCACTCCCTGCATATATTTAAGGTTAAAAAGCAATTCCTCAGGACCATTAGTGTCTCTGCTGGCAAATGGCAGCACCTCAGAGCTCTTTTAGGAAGAAACCTACCTTGTGTGGAAACCTGAGCATTGCTGGGAAACCCTTTAGATAAACTGGAGCTCAAATAGTTGTGTTCAGCAAGGGAAGGAGGAAGTAATTCGGCTTCAGAACAGAATTTACTACCCAACACAGAATTTACTACCCAACACAGAAAGCCCCAAGTCAGTTCTTCCCCACCATGAGCTCAGTTTGTGCATTAATCCCTTGTTCTGCAAAGCTGAGGGAGCCCTTACTTGCTTTTCTTCCCGTCTGTCTGGGATTTCCCATCCACTTCTGACTCACTCAGATCCTCCGTGGGGCTCTGAGGCTCTGACCTGGGGAACGCCGTCTTCAAGGTGTCCACGATGGCATTGACAACAATCTGCAAAGCCAGCCTTTAATTACTGCCTTTAATTACTGCATTGATCCTTGGTTCTTACACACATTAGAAGTTTTGAGACTTGCACTGGATTTTCCATTATTAACACAATTATTTCCATCCATTAACACAAACTCTGACCCTTTATGGGTTTCTGGGCAAGCTGAGCCCAGCTCCAAAGAAAGGGTTTTGCTTCCTAGGAGACACTGAAGCCTAGGGAGCATCCCTGGGAGCAGCTGGAAAGGGCTCAGGTAAGCAGCTCCCCACTTAGGAAGCATCTCTGGGGGCAGCTGGAAAGGGCTTAGGTAAGCAGCTCCCCATTTTTCCCACCTTGTCTGTCCTGGAGACAAGGATATTATTACTGCCTTTAATTACTGCATTGATTCCTGTTACTTACATACATCAGGATTTTTGAGATTTGCACTGGATTTTCTATTAAATAGGTTCTTTAACACAAACTCTTGACACTTTATGGGTTTCTGGGCAAGCTGAGCTCAGCTCCAAAGAAAGGGTTTTGGCTCCTAGGAGACACTGAAGTCTAGGAAGCATCCCTGGGGGCAACTGGAAAGGGCTCAGGTAAGCAGCTCCCCAATTTTCCCACCTTGTCTATCCTGGAGACAACGAAGGGCTTCTTGACAAAGGCGATCCTGGCGTCGGTGTTGAGGGCCAGGAATTCCTGCACCTCCTCACTGTTTGCAATCTCAGGGACTGCACACAATTGCTGCAAGGACAGATGGAGATTCAGATCATTTCAGAGTCAAGCTCCCAGCCTAGGCAGAAAAGACATGGTGTGCTCCACTGTCTGCACAAAGCTGTCCTGAGCTCTGCTTGTAGCTCGCAGGGGCACAGAGACATCTCACCTTCAGGAAAGATTCCAGCAGACTTTTCCTGGCTTCCACTTTATCGCTGTCCATGTTTCCAAATGGCAGATCAGGGAACAGTTTCTTTGGTCCTTTGATGTCTACAAAGGAAACAAACCCACAGACAAACTTGAGAAAACTGCAAAATCACAGTAACCTTAATTGAAAAAATTTAAATCTAAAAATTTTCAAGATTAAAAATTAAAATTTTTAAATCTAAATATAGATTTTAGTCTTTATTAAAACCTGAATGCTCTAATGATTAAGGCTATCCCCACACACTGCCTGGCATCAGCCCAAGGTAATACACAGATACCAGTGTTTATATGCACTGTTATGGTGCAAAACTGCAAAACCAACTGTTGTGGAATGGGAAGAGGAATGGTTTGAAATGCTGGAATTTGCTTCCAGAAGAGATAAATCATTCCTCCAGCCAGCTCTGCACAGAACACTGGAGGATGTGGGCAGGAGACACAGCCCAGCATCCAGAGCTGCACGAGCAGGGCAGGAAGCCCTGGGAGCAGAGAACAGGGAACGGGAGAGAGGGAGAAGGATTTTCTCAGAGGGCTGCTGCAGGCACTGACTTTTCAGGAACTTGCGGAGCTCCGGCTTCTCCTCCAGCCGCGTCTGCAGGTTGAGGAACTCGCGGTAGCGGCGGTTCACGGTGTGGTAAGCCACCTGCTGCAGGCTGCCCGCCGCCTCACCCTCCAGGGCTGTCTCATACTGAGGAGGAAGGCAAAGGCATCATCCTCTGACATCCTACAACAGCCCTGCTCCCCCCTCAGGCCCCACCCAGCAATTCCTCAGTCAACCCTTCCCTGAAGAGGAAGGAACCAATCATGGTGGAACAAAAGCAGGAAAAGAAAAGATTCAACCAGCCCCAAACAGGAATCCCAAACAGCCACGGTGCCTGATATTTCCCACTACCAGACTGTCCTGGTTCGAAAAGGAAGTGAGTTTTTTGGGAGTTTGTGATCAAACCAATCAGTGCTGAAATTTGAATATTAGCACCTGGTGTGGCCACTGAGGACATGGATACACCTCTGAGAACACAGAGGGTTAAAAGCCCCATCTTTCTGGTCACATCTCACAGCAGAAATTAGGGAGAATATATTTTCATGGGGGCACTGGCATTGCGCCAGCATCAAACCATGACACACAACATTTATTTTTCAGACCCACAGAGAGCAAGTCCTCCCTGCAAACAGCAGCCCAGGGAGTGGCAGGGACGTGGGAAGGGGTGAGGAGCCCTTACCTTGACGGTGTAGAGGGTGTAGGGGTGGAAGCCAGTCCCGCTGTGCTCCCGGGCAGTGATGGTCCCGGTGATCCGCAGGTTCTGGATGACCACCGGCCCCTCGGGGCTGCTCAGGGGCTCGAAGCTGAAGGTGCTCATGGAAGCTGTTGGGGAGGATGACAGCAGGGGCAGGCTCTGCCCAGGTTCTGGGGGAAATGGTGCTGGGCCCTCTGCTGCCCCCAGATCTCTCACCAGGCTGGAGGGTCTTCGTGAGGAGAACCTCCTGGGGACAGCTGGGCTTTCCTCCTCCTTCTCAGCCGCTGGCTCGATCTGGATGTCAGGGCAGGAGCTCAAAGCAGAGGTGGGAAGCAGGCCAGCATCCAAGTTGGGGCCAGGGCCGTGGTCCAGGTCCCCTGTGCCATCCTCCAAGGCAGGTGCTCCCTCTGGCACAGGAGGGTCCTGGGGGGGCTCATCAAGGAGCTCTCCAGCAGGGGTAGGAGCCAGCAGCTCCACATCCTGCCCCATGTCAGGTGCGGGGGATTCCAGCTCCAAACCCTCACAGGGAAAGAGGGATCCCAGGGCTTGGGGGCGCAGGAAGGGTTCCTCTGCATGGCATGACCTGCTCGTCTCCTCCCCCTCCTCTCCAGCAGCTCCTGTCTCTCTCCTGAGCCCCTCGGCAGCCCTCGAGGATGGGGAGAGCCCGGCGAGAGCTGCGTCCATCTGTGCCGGGAACGGCAAGGAATCCGGCACTGGGGGTGCAGGGTGAGGCTTCCCACCCCGGGGCTTCTTGGAAAACGCCCCAATGAGCAGCAGGTTGATCCAGTCGGGATCGGACATCTTCCTGATGGCCGGCAGCAGCACGTTGCAGGCCACCAGCTCCACCACCACGAAACGTCCCGTCCGTGTCTCCAGGTGCGGCCAGGGCACCAGCGCCCGCAGCAGCGCGTCCACGGCGGCGCGGGCACAGCCCACCTCGGCCGCGGGGCTCAGCAGCGCGGGGTGCGGCCCTGCCAGCCGGCTGTACTCCTTCCACAGCGTCCGGCCGCCCTTGGGGTCGGCCCTCAGGGCGTCTCGAGCCCGCAGGAAGCTCTGCAGGTGCTGCCCGCAGAGCAGGAGCAGGCGGCGGGCCAGGGCTCGCCGGTCCACCCGCTTCATCCGCCACCGCAGTTCCGCGGCCAGCCCCAGCATGGCTCTCTCCACCTCGGACTCGAAGGCCGGCTCTCTGCTCACCGTGCGGTACCACGAGGCCACGAAGTCCCGCACCACCTTGCGGACGGTGCTGGCGATCTCCTTCTCCAGGCGGGCCTCGTCCGCAGGGCTGCCGGCCGGGGCCCGCAGGGAGCTGACGAAGCGCTCCAGGCGCAGGCGGCGGCCGCGGGGAAGCAGGGCCGGGGGGCCCAGCCAGCCGCCCAGCACGGCCAGCGCCCCGCACAGCAGCCCCAGCGCCCGCAGGTCCAGCAGCAGCTGCAGCGCCAGCAGCCAGCCCAGGGCCACCAGCAGGGCCAGCAGCGGCCGGCGGGACCCTGAGGGGCCGCGGGCCGGCATGGCGGGGCAGGCAGGGGCTGCCACAGCCGGGACGGTGTGCACGGAGGGGTGCCGGAGAGGTGCACGGCTCGAACCTCACCGGGCTCGGCAGGGCCCGGCCTGGGCTGCTCGAGCGGGAATAGGGGGCTCAACCACCCCGAAACCTCGGCGGGCACTGGCGGTCAGAGCCCAGCCGGTGCGGAGCCCTCTCTGGGCTGGGTCAGAAGGCCCAGACCGGGACCCTCAGCGCACAGCGGGACTCGCTGAGTCCCGCAGACCGGGAACCCTGAGTGGGTTCCGCGGCGCTGCCTCCCGGGCCCCCCACACTGGGCTCCGCATCAAGCACTGAGACCGAGCAGAGCCCCCCAGGCCGGGCCCTCGCCGAGGCTGGGGCTGGGCACAGCCGAGCCCTTACCGGGCACCGGGGAGAGGCGCGGATCCCGCTAAGTCCCTCTGGGGCTGACAGAGCCCCGCAAACCGGGACCTGTGATCGGCTCTCCACAGCGACGCGACTGAACGGACCCTTCACCGCGCACTGGGACGGGTCCCTCAACGCATACCTCAAGCCCCACCGCCCAGACCCCTTCCCGAGCACGGGCACCCAGCCCGCAGGAGCCGGGAGCGCGGAACCGAACGCGGCACACCGGGACCCCCGGGCCGCACTCACCGCCCAGACCCTCCGCCGGCACCGCCACCGCTTCCGCTCGTGCTTCCGCTTCCGTCGGCCTCCACACAGCGCCCCCCAGCGGGCCGGAGGTCTCACCGCAGTGTCCCATTTTACGCTATGAAACGATAATAGTAATAGTAATAGTAATAGTAATAGTAATAGTAATAGTAATAGTAATAGTAATAGTAATAGTAATAATAGTTGTCCTCTGTTGGAGAGCTGGGAAAGGGGAAGGATGAGTTGTCCTTGCACTTTCCAGGTTTATGTGCCCCACCTTGAGGATTCCTGGTGTCCCATGATTTGAACACGGATAATCACTGCACCCAAGCTTGTCAGCTGCCCCATGGCTCGGGATCCTTGGTCCACAGAGGGAACACACATCATCAAATCCTATATCCCATATCCCCTCAAACCTTCCATGTGGGGATCACAATTCTTATCCTATATCCCATGTCCTTTAAACCCTCCACAGAGGGATCCCACTTTATCAAATCCTATATCCCACGTCCCTCAAACCCTCTACAGAGGGATCCCACTTTATCAAATTCTATATCCCACGTCCCTCAAACCCTCTACAGAGGGATCCCACTTTATCAAATCCTATATCCCACGTCCCTCAAACCCTCCCCACACTCTGTGCCCTTCTGGGATGCAGCACCAGCTTGTGTTGATTAACGTACTCCAGACTCATAAATCGAAGGAAGTGGATTTGGGGAAGAACTTTCCTGCCTCCAGTGAAACTTGCCTTTAAATTATTTAACGAGCTGCTTAAGCGACTCAGCCATTTTGCATGGAATTTGTCAAGGCTCCACCGGCACAACCCAGAGCAATGTGACAGCCATACTTTTATTATGAGCAGCATATTAATCTTGGAATAGTGCTATTTGTTTTCCTCTCTTGCTTTTATGGTGCTTAAAAGCATGTATCTTCTGCTGAAAATCAATAACTAAAGCTATGAATAATAAAAAACACTGCAGTGAATGGCTCGTAGAGATCCTACGGATGGAAGTTTCAGCAGTAATGACTCTGTTTGCTATCCATTAAGTATGTGAACTCAGAAGAATTATGCAGATTATAATAGCTGTATCAACATAAGTATGTTTTGCTGATAGACTTTGCTGATTGGATCCACGGGATATAAGCCTGCTAATCCCTTGTGCAGAGGACCTGATTATGTTAGAGTGCTCTGCAGATTTGCAGATAGGAAGTTAAGGAACAATTAAAAAAAGAAAAAAATGTTGGTTGTTGCGTGGGGTTTCTCAAAAACACTTTGTTTAGGTTTATTTGTCAGGCAAATGTGGATTTTTCCATGGCTTTGGTGGAAGCCAAGAGCCCAATTCTGAGCTCAGGTGTAAATGTAGATGTTTTATGTGCGGTAGGTGTGAGTTGCTCTGTGCTGAGCATTAAATGTCCCAGCAGTGTTGCACAGAGAGTTTTGAGCAGTGATTTGGGGCTGGAAGGGGACCTCAAGAGCCCACGTGGTGGTGCTCAGCCAGGTGAGCAAGCCCTGGTTGCACGTGGATGTTGGATGCTGCATGGACCCCTCCTCCCTTCAGCTTTTCAGTGATGTGGCTGAAGCTCATAAAGGAACTGCAACAGGGAAAGGAAAAAAAAACCAACAAAAATCCCACCCTGTAATTAAAATAATCAGCTTGCTGCGCACTTGACACAAGGTTAAACGTCACTGCAGCTCTGTGGGTGAAATTCTGCATGGAGGATCTGCCTATTAATATCACCTTGTTAATGCAGTGTGTCACCTCAGGAGGTGACAGTGCCTTCTCAGGAGGTGACCGTGCGCTCTCGTAAATGACAACGTGCTCCACAAAACCTGCTTCCTTCTTCTTTTCACAGTGCTCCAGCTCTCTTAGAGCTGGGCAAGCTGAGGCTGTGCCCCAGGGAAGTGATGGATCCTTGCCTGGCTGGGCTTTCGCTGGGGAGGTGCCTCAGTGGCTTGGTTTGGAAAGACAGGTGCCTGCTAAGGAAGGCAGGAGCCTCCCCTGAAATGGAAAATGTAAACCCCCTCCCTCTGAATTACTATAAATTTGAAATTTAAGAGGGGTCTCAGGCAAAAATATGGGAGCACGAATAACAGTTCACTGACATTCAATAGCCCATTATCAGCAGATGTCCCCCCAGAGGGAGGATTGGGTGTGGAAGAGATAAGGAAAACTGCCCACTGAACAGAAGAGAAATGGCAAATAGAACACAATTTGCTTGGCAAATCAGGACACTCAAGTGCTGTGTCCAGGTGTGGCCCCTCACTTTTAGGGAAGAAAATAAAAGGATCAAATAAACAATACAGTAAACTAAACCAACACTGCCAGAGTCAGAACCCAACCTGACACCCTGTGGGTCAGGGTGTGGCAGCAGTCCCATTGGAATTGTGGCTCAGCCCTCCTGCAGTGTCAGGGCTGGTTCTGTTGGAGCAGGGATCCTGGAGAAAGGTGCAGTCTCTGCCTCTGAAGATCCAGTGGAAGAGGCAGCTGCTGTTTCTCTGGGAAATCCAGTGGAGAAGCTGGGCTGGTGTTCCAGAATCTCCAGATTATATCCAGGTAGGAATGCTTGGCTCCTCCCTCTGGGCTCACATCTCCCAATGGGATGCTGTGGGATCCATGCAGTGACATTCAACAGCTGTTATCAGCAGATGTCCTCCTGGAAGGAGGAGTGGGTGTGGAAGAGATAAGGAAAACTGCCCACTGAACAGAAGACAACTGCCATGCAGATGGCAAATAGAACACAATGTGCTTGGCAATCCAGGACACTCAAGTGCTGTGTGCAGGTGTGGCCACTCACTGGAAGAGAGACACTGAGGGGTGGGAGTGTGTCCAGGGATGGGGAAGGGCTGGGAGAGTCAGTTCTGGGGGGCTCAGCCTGCAGAAAATGGGGCTCAGGGGGCACCTCCTCAGTCTCTACAACTGCCTGAGCAGGGGGCAACCAGGTGGGGGTCGGGTTCTGCTCCCAGGGAGCAGGGACAGCATAAAGGGAAATGCCTCAGTTGCACCAGGAGAAGTTTAGGTTGGATGTTAGGAGGAATTTCTTAATGGAAAGGGTTGTTAGACATTGGCAGGGGCTGCCCAGCAGGGTTTGGAGTCCCCATCCCTGGAGCTGTCCAAGAAAGGCCTGGAGGTGGCACTCATGCTCTGGCCTGGGGACAAGGACACAGCTGGGACTCGATCTTGGAGGGCTTTTCCAACCTCAGGGATTCTGTGGAGATGCCTTGCTTTGCACAAGCAAAGATTTGGTGTGCAAATCCCCCATCCCTGCACTCCTTGGCCCTTCCTTCCTTGGGGACTCTGATCCTGAGCTCCCGGTGCCTGGCAGACACCTTGGCTCCCCTCTGCCCTTTGCATCGGTGTCTGGAGAGACCTTGGCAGCTGTAGGAATGAGTGGAAGGGACTCAGCAGAAGAAGATCCCCCATCAGCAGAGAGGAATACAAAATAGAAATACTCTTTTTTTAATTGGAGTAAGGAAAACACCTTTCCAACTGAATATCTTTTCCAGCATCTCTGCTCCATGCTGAGGGAGGGGAGAGCAGCATCACAGCTTGTCAGACTTTTGGGGATTGCAGTGGGAACTTCTGCTCAGTGAACTGGATGAGTCTGTGACAGTGTTTGCTCCAAAATTAATTTGTTTTTTGAGAGAAATCAGCCCTGGGATGAGTGGCTTCAGCTGTCTTTCCCTGTGGGGGAAATTTGCAGGTGGCAGTGCTACCTGGAGTGGACCTTTTGTCCTTGGTCCCCACTCAGCTTGAATTTTGCCTCATCTATGGCCAAAAAAAGGAAATTTGTAGCTTTATGGTGCTTCAGAATCCATAGGGCAATCATTTATAGCTTGAATTCCATCTGAGATGTGAATGCACTCAATTCTGGTGGGGGAACTCCAAGAAGGGAGCTGTGTCTGTGTTACAACATCAACTATAGGGTTGCCCTCATCATCTCCATTCAGCAAGAGTGGAAGAGCAACGCTATGGACTGGGCTAGATGAGGAATTTATAATCAATACTGGTAATTTAATGGCTGGGGAACTCATTTTGCTTCATGCCACAGAGGTGTTGCCTCATGCAGCAGCCTGCCCTACCCCAACCAGCATCTCATTAGCAAATAAAATTGTTATTTTCGGGCTAATGCTGTGAGTTAATGTGATGTGAGCATCGCCAAGCCCCAAACGTGCCGCACGCAGAGCGGGGCGAGCTGCAGTGATGAATGTCATGCAAAACTCAGAGGCACTAATTGAAGGTGGTTTCAACAGAATATTCAATTAATGCTCTCTGCGTCGCAGACAGTCTGGAAAAGGAGCTGTTTTCTCCCGAGGATCTGTGTTACTGTGCAACAAACAGATGAAAATGAACCGTTTTACGGCCTTCTAATTGAAAGTCGATGCACCAGTTTTATTAAAATTTTCATGGTGGGGGGAGCTGGATGCCCCAGGGGCCCAGTAAGGGATGAATAAGCTCCCTCTCCTCTGCTGCCTCACATCCAGCCTCAGGCAGAAGCGAGTGGAAATAAATTCCTGAGAAACCCCTGGTTGGATCTGTGGCCTTGGCATCTCTTGTGTGCGTGGATCCATTTTCTGTGTCCTCTGCAGGATCCTGGGAATCATTGCTTTGTGGGGACTGGTGGGTAAGGAGAAGGAAAAGGCTTTGCCCATCATTTTTTTGGTGGTAAAAACTTGGTTTCTTCCAGCTTTGAGTCTTTTTCCCTCTTTCTTTGTGCCATGGTGTCACATGTTCAGGAGTTGAAGCTTATTCAGGAGTATGGAGCTTCTCTGCTCTCCCCTTTCACCTCTCCAGGGCAGACTGTCACTTAGTGTGGGGAATGAAATAATTAAATGGGGAATAAAATTATCAAAGGAACATTTTTCTTTTCATTTTTTTTCCCTCTTGTCACCCTGCTCCTCTGCATTTTCCAGCCAGTGTTTGGCTGCCTGGGCAGCTGCAACTCTTCCCAGCCTGCCTGAGGAACCATGGATATTCTTGAGGACATGACTGGGAGTGATTTGTTTCCTCCCTCTATCATTTTAACAGCTTCTTTCTTGCCTGATCTATCAATTTCCAAAGGTTATTGGCAGGCATTTGCGATATATTTTAAGCAAAATGCCTGGACCTGTGCGGTTGCAACTTCTGGGTACTGGGAGGCAGCAAATGGAAGATTTACTCTTCCCTATCACCTCTCTAGGGCAGACTGTCACTTAGCGTGGGGAAGGAAATAATTAAATGGGGAATAAAATAATTAAAGGAACTTTTTTCTGGTTTTTTGTTGTTTTTTTTTGGGTTTTTTTTCCCTCTTGTCACCCTGCTCCTCTGCATTTTCCAGCCAGTGTTTGTCTGCCTGGGTAGCTGCAACTCTTCCCAGCGTGCCTGAGGAACTATGGATGTTCTTGAGGACATGACTGGGAGTGATTTGTTTCCTCCCTCTATCATTTTAACAGCTCCTCTTTTGCCTATCAATTTCCAAAGATTATTGGCAGGAATTTGCAATATATTTTAAGCAAAATGCCTGGACCCGTGTGGTTGCAACTTCTGGGTGCTGGGAGGCAGCAAAAGGAAGATGTTTTCCATGCAGCTTCTGAAAAATCCATGTGCTTGATGAATGGAAGCTGTTATCTGAGCCATTCCATGGGGCTTCATCTGACTATTAATTTATATTCTCACCCCCAATGATGATTTAGCTATTTTAAAGCCTTATTTATGACGAGTTCCTATCCCCATTTTGTCATGGTGATGTTGTTGTGACAATGGGAATTTACAGTTCCTCCTGACAAGAGCCTGCAAGCCAACCGGCCGGATATTTTTTGTATTCCTACAGGCCTAATTTGTAACATAAAGCACTTAATAATTGTTATTAATGAACCTGCTGTGGTCGGTCTATAGACCCAGCTGGAAATCACATCTGCCATCAGTTTTGCAGCAAACTCTTGGAGCTGAGGGAGGTGTGAGCAGCCAATGTGGTGCCCGAGGATCAGCGGGAGCTCTGCTTGGCCTTTGTTTTTTTGGGGAGAATCCTGGAAATTTAAAATCTGAACGGCTGCTGCATGAGGTAAGGAGGATCATAATCACGAGGATTAAAACCCCAGCTGCTGGTTTCTTAGGGACAGGGTTGCTGGGACAATTAAATCCGTGCTGATAAACAATTGCTGGGGACTTTAGTAAACATCCTTAGGGATTTTCAGAGCCATTTCTCATTTGAACAGAAAGCAGCCAAGATTTTTACAGCCATTCAGGGATTTCTGACCAGTTCCAGTCTTGGAAATCCAACCTGGGATGGGAAGATAACAGATGCTTCTCATTTATCCCCATCTCTCCCACTCGGTTGTGTGTGACCTTGAGAAAGGTGTTTAATCTTCATTCCTGGCTGGAATAAGGTGATGCTGTATTCCTTTGGGTTATGGCCAAAACAGTGTAAAGGTACAGGCAGCACAAGCTTTACTGGTATTATCTTTGATTAAACCTTGCAAATCTCATTCCTGGTAGTCCCTCCTGCTTCAGGATGTTGGCTGACTTGGGATAACGGGCTCGGCTCTGAGTGGAAGCATCTTCATTACAAACAGCAAATTAAAACGTTGTTTGGGAGTGCACAGATGCTTTCGAGCCGTGATGTCAGTAATTAGATGACTTCAGAGGGTTTAATCATCTGAGCACCCCCCAGCTAAGCCCTCCTTTCCCAATCCACATCCCCGTGCCTTGACCATGCTGCTGGAAACGAGGTAATCCTTTGAAGTATCACGAGCAGATCTTGGTGAGGAGGATATTTTGCATAATTGGTTTCTGACAAGGCCTAAAATACTATTTAGAGTTACACGGCTGAGTGTTAATTTATGCCTGCTCTCCTCAGCGTAACTTCGTTACACGAAATGTTATTTATGATGCTGGCTCAGATCTATTGTGTGTTGGTGAGAGTGCTGGGATAATGGAGATGTATTGCTCGTTGTGGCAAGAAGCTATAAAAGAAATGGGTAGATGCTTCTCTGCAGTTATGGACTTAATTTTTTAATGTGAGCTATGGTAGCGATTGAGAGTGATGTGATCTGGTAGTCAATGGGAAGCAGGATGGCTGAGGGCTTTTGTTCTTCTTTTTTTGGGAGGAATAACTTTCTTTTTGGAGATATTTTCGAGCCTTCTCACTTCTACCAGCATTTGAAGTGATTTGAAATCAAAATAGCGGGTATTGACACGTCGCTGCTTTGTTTCTCTTTAATTAAATGTGAGAATTATACTTAAGCTTAAATCATATGAAAATTTAGTCCTGTATATTTAATATGATACAACAGCCTAGAAGAGGTGAATAAATGGTGTTTTGCTGTCATCAATTTGATGCTTCTTGACTACTTCAAGCACTTCCACTTGATGGAAAGGGCGACTCTATCCTCATCCAATTTTGAAATACATTTGAAACACATTTTTATGCCCTTCCACTAGTGAAATTCTGTCTTCTGCTGTGAGTTTTGGTGGCTTTGATTTGAATAGGACTGAAAAGCTGCGTTTCCTCACTCCTTTAAAACATTACAGGCAGGAACATATCTTGGGTTTGCATTACCTTATTTATGTCTTTGTTGCAAAAGCACAACAGGGAAACAATTGAGGGAAAACAAGACTGAGGTTAAAGTTGTTTTGAAACAATGCAAATACCGGATTTGAGGAGTATCAAAGCAGGATGATTCAAAGTTGTCAGATGTGATTTTTTTCTCCCTCTTCTGTGAAATGAAATTTCTGCAGAAAAAGACCTGACTCCGCAAAGTGCTTCTCTTCCAACAAATCTCATTTCTCTGACGGAAAGTGGTTCCATCCCAGCTGTTTCCAGTCAAACTCGCTACTTACCCTTTCCTGGGCCAGATTTATTCCTTTGCTCAACATGTTTCCTTGTAATCGAGACATCCCCAAAGCTCTGGGAAAGGAATCAAAACAGCTCCGGGTACTTCAAAGGGTGGAAGTCGCTCTAGCACGCCGTGTTAGATGTCCTGCCACAACTAATCCTGCGTGTGATGTGACCCCTTTCCAGGTGTCCCTGCCTCTCTCAAAGACCTTGAAAAGAGCCCTGATAGACTGAACTCAACTCCTGCTTAAATCACCTGCCTATGCCTCTGTCCCTGTGAAAATGCAGGGGACTGGGGGATATGAAAGGCAGATGAAATGAGAAACGAGGGGAAAGCAGGAAACACGCACGGGCAGGGAAGGTGTGAGTGAGAGGGAGGGAGTGAAGGCTTCACTGCAAAAGGGAAAAGCCAAAATGAAACAATCAGGCTGGACATAAAGCCAACAATTTACCCAGAGTCCTGCTGCAGTAAATCACAGCTGAGCTCCTTCTGATGTCCGTGCTGATGTGAGCAGAGGGAGCTCGGGATGGGGAGCAAAGGAAAGCAGGAGCAGGAGGTGGAGGGGGAGGATGTGGGGGCTGGATGTGTGTAAAACACATCCCTCCAGCCTGGAGAAGACACTGAGGAGAGACCCTGTCTGGTGTGCAACTTCCTCCTGAGGGGCAGCTGTGATCTGTGCTCTGGGACAGGGACAGGACCAGAGGGAATGGCTGGAGCTGTGCCCAGGGCAGTTTTGTTGGATTTCAGGGCAAGGTTCTGCCCCCAGAGGGTGCTGGCACTGCCCAGGCTGCCCAGGGAATGGGCACGGCCCCGAGGCTGCCAGAGCTCCAGGAGAGTTTGGACAGAGCTGCCAGGGATGCACAGGGTGGGATTTTGGGGGTCTGGGCAGGGACAGGGGCTGGACTCAATCCTTGCAGGTCCCTTCCCATTCAGGATATTCTATAATTCTGTGAAAACTATGGCTCATCCTGGCTCAGTTCATAAAAGGCTTCATGGGACAGCCTGGAGAATGCAGTGAAACTGCTCATTCTTGGCTTCCCCATGGGCTTTCCTGCAAAGCCATTAATTCCTGGGAGCTGCTTGAGGGAGTAAAACCCCATCAGTGCTTCAGTTCATTGAGGCTTAGAGTAACACCCATCAGAAATGGAAGGAATCTATTGTTTAGTCTTGAAACCCCTAAATGATGTAGAGGATCCTTGTTAATACTCTCTTGGATGGCTGTTTGTGATGATTCTTCACTTTTCACATTGCATTGAAAAATTTTTCTTTAAGGGCTATCACTTAAAATATTCTTTGCAATTATGGTTGTTAAAAAAAACCCCACCACAACTTAAAATCCCCAAGGTCAAAGCAGTCTCTTCTTTATATGGCTCACAATAAATTACTTGAAGTCTATTCATAGCATAGGGAAGACCTTTTTATGTAGAAAGGATCATTATAGAGTTGCCAGGTCGTTAATTACATTGGGTTCTTCTACTTGCTATGTGAGTCATTTCCTTGAAGCAGCGAAGATCCTGGTGAGAGATAATGCAGTAAAAAGTGCATTAAAATGCTTCAAATGTCCTTTTGCTCATATCTGTACATCAGTCAGAACGACAACTGATTCCAAAAGGGCACCGCCAATTTAAATCAATAATTTTTTACTGGTGTGGCTGTGACCCGTAGAGATATTGGGAGTCCAGGCAGGGGGCTGGTAGCACACTCATTGTTGATGCTCAAAGTATTAAAGTTTAATAGACTCTCCAGTCCTGCCCTGGTTGTCTGTCACTTGGTGCAAATCCAGAATCACTGCCAATGGAGAAATGCAGGTGCAGGAGCAGAATCTGACCCTCAGTGCCTTGTTTACCAGCCCAACCACCTGCTTGAGGAGATAAAGCAGCTGCTATCTCTGCAGCTTTAAATGTGACATTCAGCCAGTGAGATGCCTGGTCCCCTCATCACTTGAGATGCTTGTTGATTTTTCTTAAATGTCAGGAGAGTTTTCAAACACGATTTGAATGCGGCTGCCAGGCTTGGGTGGCAGTGCTGTCACCTCCTGCGTGGCTCTCCCACATGGTCCTCTCAGTGTGTGGGTGTTGATTAAAATGTTGGGGTGAGGGGAAATTAGCCCCTTTTTTACCTCCAGGAAGAAAGTTTTTGCTGTGATTTACCTCCCTTACCCTGTCCCTTTCCATAGGCATTGGTGTGGGGCTGAGCTGTTCCCACTCTCTGTTCCTTCAATCCTATAATGGTCAGACATGGGCCAGTAAATAAGTGAAGTCTGGCTTTTCCTAAAGTGTTTTGTTTTTTTAAAATGGTGCCCAAAAAGAAATGTTTAGCAAGGGAAAGCTCAGTCCTTTTTCTTTATGTTTAACTCAGTCCTTTTTCTCCAAGTTTTTCTCCTCCAGTGCACTTCCCTGACCCTCTTGCACTTGTCTTGGAGATGATGGCATCACTTGGTGGTGATGGCATCAGGAGGAAGAGGAGGTTTCATCTTTCAGTCTTGCTTCTCAGAGGGATCCCTCATGTTTATGGGGGGAAAGAGCCCTTGGAAGGTGTCAGCTCTGGCTCTGCCTGCTCTCTGTTCAGCTGAGCTGGCCCTTTAAGCCTGAGCAGGAGCACAGACTGTCAGACACTAATTCTGGTTGGAATAAAATACAAGAACCAGTTTGTCCAAGTACATCCAAGGTTCAGACCATGTGAGGTGGATCCATTTTGGGTTTGGTTCTCATAATTTTTTGGCTGCATAAGGTGGTTCCAGGTAAAGCCAGGCAGGATTCCTGCTGCCTCCATTGGCTCTGAGCAAGGTAGGTTGTGGCTGGGAAGACAATCCATGCCCTCCCAAGGTCTCCAAGCCCTCCAAGCTTGTCAAGCCCTCAGCAGGTTTTTGAACCTGTAGGGAAACATGCTCTGCATTGGAAGGACCGTTGCCATCATCACTGTGTCTCTTTAGGACAATTGGCACTTTGGATTATTGAGGTCTTCAGAACATGGAGCTGATCAGCTCCTCTAAATCAGCTTTGTCAGCTGGAGATCACCCCAAAGCTGGAAAATGGTGTTTGTTCAAAAGCTGTGGCGACAGAAATGTTCAAGGCCAGGCTGGACAGGGCTTGGAGCAATTTGTTCTAGTGGGAGGTGTCACAGCATGGCAAGGGCTGCAATAAGATGTTTTTTGGGGTCACTCCCAAGCCAGACCCTCTGGGTTTCTATGACGTGGGTTGTGAGGAAGAGGAGGAAGAAGTGTGCAGCCACAGAACCCTGGGCAGTGCTTTCTGCAGGTTGAGCAGCATTTTCAGCACTCAGGGAGCCTGACAGGAGATTAGCTCTCCCCTTTTGAAGGGGCCAGGGTGGCCGTGGGGCAGGACAAATGTGCTGTGTCTAATCACGAGCTCAAAGCCTTCGCTATCAAACCTTCAGCCTTTCACAGCCTAATTACAACTTGCCTGGTGCATTGGTTACCACGAGCAATGAAGATATAATCACTGCTGCTATTTGTCCTTTCCTGGCTGCAGCTGTTAAAACAATTCCTCCTTCATAGCCCAGACAATTTCATGGCTTTAATGTGTCCCCACCGCTCCCCAGCCCTGGGTGTGAGGAGCCATGCACCAGAATCTCCATGAAAAGCAGCCTATTTCCTGCATGAAGCCCGTGAAATTGGGGAAGATAATATTTTCAGAGCTGCTGGTACCATGATTGCATGTTTGTTTGAAATGACAGTTTATGTTGTCTCTCTCTTTCATTAGGGAGGTTCAGCGATCGCGATGTTATTAACTAACAACAGCACTCACTGCATATAAACATGATCTGCAGAGACACTCCAAGGAGCACTTGAAGGCAGAGGGGAGGGAGATGGAGAAGGAAAAGAGATGTGATGTTTCTTGCTTCTTTTTATTTTTTTTTTCCTTTCCAGAGGAGGGAAGGTTTGGAAGAGATTTTTAACTTGATTAGAAGCTCAGAAGAATTTCATTTTGTGCTGAAAGCCCTGACAGCAATGGGGAAGAGTAACTCTGACTCCAGGGTGGGATGTCTGGCATTCCTGCAGTGCTGGGCTCTTCCAGGCATTCAGACAGAACGCTGGGAAGCTCCTTTCTGTGCCGCCCAGTGTCTTAAAGATGGGTCTTGTTAGGAAAATTAATCCACAAACACCAGATGTTGATGTGCAAAAAGGAGACAGAGGAGTCCTTTTACTTTATTCCAATCAAGGGAGAGGCCATGGGGCATCCCCTGGGGTCTCTCCAATTTTTGGAGGATGCAGCCTCCTTTTTATCCCAATTTCCCAACCACATTTCCTTTTCTCTTCCCCATTTCTGAGGTACTTGAGAGGTTCAGACTTCCCACAACACCTGATACCAAAGATTTCCCTCTAATGCATAACCCTCCCTTTTAATTTTTAATTCTTATGGAATTTAGGGGTTTTTCTTCCACATTGTTTCTTTCATCTTTCAATGTCTAATTTCATTTTTCAGCAAACCTACAGTTTATTTGTAAAAGCAAATATCTTTTTCCATTTATCAATCAGTGGAATCCTTCCCATTGTTTCTTTTATCTCCCAGTGCTGGTTCTATCTGCCAGCAGACCCACAGCTTGTTTGGAAAGAGAAATCTGCTATTCATCTCAGTCTGAAACAGAACTTTCCATCTCCAAATGCTTGATCTTGCATCTTTGGCTGCTCCTACCACACATCAATCTATACACTAAAATTACACCAGCAGTCATGTCATGTAATAATAACACGTTAACAATCTGCATTACAGCAAATTATATAAAAACAGGTATTTCCCCAAACTTGGATGTATTGGAAAATTCAGTAGTTTGTATAAATGCAGGGTGACCCCAGCGTAGGGAATAATGTGCTCTGACACCATGATTTCAGAAGGCTGAACAAATGCTTCATTAAGCTATGTTATATTACACTAATATTATATTAAAACTATACTAAAGAAAAACCTGTGATTCTTTCCAGTCATGAAAAACTCTGACCTAATTGGTCAATCAATCCAAACAACCATCATTGGTGTCCAATTAACAAATCACTCTTGGTAAACAATCCCCATAACATATTCCACGTGTGCCAAACAACAGGTGCAGCAAAGTTGAGCTAAGAATTGTTTTCCTTCTCTCTCTGAGCTTTCTCACTGCCTTTTCCAGAAAAAATCCTGGAGAAGAGAATTAGGAAAAATCCTGGAGAGAGAATTATGTCTCTGTTTAGAGAATCTGACGACCATGGGATTGCTATTGAAAGACTTTCTAAAACTTTTGGGGGAAAAAAAATTAATCTGCCTTCAGACTTTCTAACACAGTGGATGGTCCTCTTTATTGTGATTTTTTCACAACAGAAAGTAGCAAAACTTGTATTAAGTGGCACTTTCCTGCCTTATTTTTTTCCCCTTGTGCCATCAGTTAGGACAGGGCCAGGTGTCATTCTCCATCAGGGTGGGAGATGAGGGTCTTGTGTTGCTTGAGCAGATCCTTTGCAGCTTTGAGCTACACCCAAGGTTCTGTGCTGCAGCTGTATCTCCCTCTTGAAATACCTTCTAAAACTTTTTGGGGGAAAAAAATTTAATCTACCTCCAGACCTTCCAGCACAGTGGATGGCCCACTTTATCATGATTTTTTCACAAGAGAAAGTAACAACACTTGTTTTAAGTGGCACTTTCCTGCCTTATTTTTTTCCCCCTTGTACCATCAGTTTGGACAGGACCGGGTGTGATTCTCCATCAGGGTGGGAGATGAGGGTCTTGTGTTGCCTGAGCAGATCCTTTGCAGCTTTGAGCTGCACCCAGGGTTCTGTGCTGCAGCTGTATCCCCTCCCAGGCTCTGCAGCATCTCCTGGAGTGGCTCCTTCCTCCTCTCCCAGCTCAGCGTCAGGAAAATGCTGTCACTTAATTACCAGCCCGTGACTCCATCCCAGCAGTCCCTGTCCAAAGGCTCATCGCAGTCCTGACAGCTGCTGTGACAACTCCTGTGACAAGGCTGCTCTGCCAGGGGAGCCAGGCCTGCAGGATTGTCTTCCCCTGATGCAATTTAGAGCTGGGGATCCGTGTGGGATAATGAAAATGTTGCTGGGGGGAGGCAAAGGAAGCACACAGCCTTTCAGGTTTTGTAAGGGTGTTATTGGGTGATGAGTTGCTGGAGTTTTCATGGGCAGAGGCTTCTGCAGCAAAAATATCCCACTCAAAATTCCAGCAGCACCTCAGAGCATCCCTGCTCAAGGCTTGCTGTGCAACTTAGGGTGACTGGACTGTAAAAATAGCATTTTCCCCAGGGTCTCCTGAGCTCCATGTGGAAAACCAGCAGTGTCTGGGGGCTGAGAGTGAGGATGAAACAGCTCAGCTGTGGCATTTGCCCTTGGAAATAGCAGGAAGGCAGCTCTGGATGTGGGGCCAAGTGGTGGGATCTGTTGTCCAGCTGGGATTGCTGGGACAAGAGGAGCTGGTTGTCCTGGACTGGGGAGACTCACTGCCCCTAAATCTGTGCTGTCTGCGATGGAGGAAGAAGATAAATTGGTTTAGTGAGTGCACCAGCACCCAACCTGCATGGTGGATGTGCTGCTGATTTCCCATGCTGCTGGTGCTGCCTCTTATTAAACATAAATAGCTGTGAAATGGACTTCGGGAGAGGCAGGGGGGGCAGAGCTATCCTGAGGTATGAACTTGCTTAAAATGAAGCCAGGCAAGTTGTTTATAGCCAAGAGTGCCCATTATAGGATCCTGTTTGCAGCCAGTTAACTCTCTGCCAAGCAGTAATTGTTCAGGCTAAAAATTTCCATGCTGTAAGCCTGCCTGGGGCTATGTGAAATTGGGGGAGAGGGGGTGGATTTTGTCTGGTTTAAGGGAAAAAAATAACTCAGGGAAGCTGAAGAGATCCAGTCTCTCCATGAGATGGAGGCAGAGACTTGGAGTTTGGCAGGGGGAGGCAGAGGCTGTGAAGGATTGAGCAGGGAGAGAAGCGATGGGTCTAGAGAGAGATAAGTGTCTATTTTCATTTCTAGCCCCTCGTAAACAGCAGACTTTGTGTCTGTAATCGCTGTTGTTGTGTTCAGCCCTGGGTGGGCCGGTTGGTTAATGTGGATCTCCTGGCTAGACAGAGAAAAGGTTCAGAGAGATTGTTAAAGGGGTTTGATGAAAGGTATAACAATTTAGGAAATGGCAGAAGGCTCCTTTCAAGCCTTAATTTGGCCATTTGCATGGGTTTGTTCACTGTGATTGCTCGAAATGATGTAATTGGGTGTTATTTTCTCCATGGGAGAGCTTTGTCTCCTTGCAGGAAGTGTGAGCTCCAGTGCAAACACAGCTCCTGGGTTCTGCTGTGTGTCCATCCTGCCTGCAGGAAAAACCGGGGACAACAAAAGGACAGGAAAATCTGGAGCTGTCCTTGGATGCTGGTTTCCAGCAGCCTGTGCTGAGGGAATTCTGAGCTGCCTGTGTGAGACTGCTCTTGCTCCAAATCCCTTTTCTCCCTTGGGTTTGATTTCTTACAGATTTTCCCCACACTTGTGCCTCTCACAGTACCCCGGTGCAACAAGTTTGAGCTAATTAATGAATTAATGTGCGTGTGCACAGAGAAAACTCTTCAGTTTTGAATCTGAAGCCTGCAAAACCCCAGTAAATCATCCTCAGAGGTGCTCATCACCCGTGATGCTGCTGGAGGAAGAGGGAGCTGCATCCTTTCCCTGTCCCTGGGAGGAATTCTGGGCTGGGGTGGTACCCAAGCCTCCTCTGAGGGATGGGATGCCACTGTGGGTCCCTCCCTGCATGTGCCAGCTGATTAGAAAGCAGAAGAATGGCAAGAGAAAATGAAAATGAAAATGGGAAGGAGCTTGACAGCCCATGGAGAGGTATTTCAGCTGCAACACAAAACATTTGGTGGTAATTATAGAATAACCTTCATTTAAATGCAAATAAGCCTGTAATTAAGATAAGGGCTCTGTCATTTGCCAGCATTCCTCCTTCCTTCCCGTGCCAGCCATGGCTTTGGAGATGTTCCCCACCTGGCTCTGGTGCTGCCTGTCTGTCCAGGGGCTCCTGTGGTGAGGGTGAGTGATGAAGGAATCCAGATCTGCTGCCCTTGGAGCCATCCCAGCTGAGTCTGTGATGGGGTTGTGTCCTGCTTGGACCTTGTGACTGACAGTCTCTGCTAAAACCCTCACTTCAAACTCATCCCTCTGAGGCTTCAAAGCTGGATTTGGGCTGTGTGTCCTAGTTAAGGGAAATTTGGGAAAAAACCTCCAAAAGGGGGCCCCTCCAGATAGCAAACCCACATGGCCCCTGTGCCCAAACTGGTTTGGGAAGGATTCCTTGGAGAGAAGTGGAAAGAACCTGTTTATTTAACAGGCACAGCACCCCTCAGCACACAAAATGAACAATACCAGGTGGCACCACTCTGGAAAAGATGACAAATTCAGAAAGTGTCTCCTGTGGGTGCTCACGCTGTTATCAGTCCCTCCAGCACTGGGAAAGGCTGCGGCCCAGAGCAGGGCCCGCAGGCCACAAGGTGCAAACTCTCGGTGCTCCCCAGGTCCCAG
>JAWWEX010000101.1:2444832-2469117 GCA_035583215.1 Arremon brunneinucha
AAATCAAGCCTTCTGAAACATGGAGTCAGATCCTCATCTCTTCCCTCATCCTCAGACCCCTGTGAACACGGTCACACATCCCCCCAGATCACTCAGGATGAGGCTACAGCTGCTTTTTCAAGGGGTGATTTTTGCCAGAGCTGGTGCTGTGGGTGTGTAGATTTAGTGGCAGTCGGGGTTGTCACCCCTGGGTGAAGCCTCCAAGCCCAGACTGGCACAGGAGGTGCTGTGAGAACCGAGACTCCTTCAGCAGCAAGCCAAGCTCTCCCATTTCCACCCCAATAAAATAGCAATTTCCTCAAGACTGCAGACTCAGCCAGCACACAAGTTGGCTTAATGAATTAAAACTCAAGCGTGGCTTGACCTCGGAGGTGTGACGTTCCTCTTGTGAATGAGGATTTAAGGAAGGAGGAGACGTGCTGGCAGCCCAGCCCCGACCCGCTCCCACGAGACGTGTGAGCAGAAGCAGAGCCCTCCTGTGCACATTTCTATATATATTTCCATATATATTTGGTGTGTGTTCATGTCCTCCCACTGATCTGCTGAGATGGAGCCGTGTGAGCTGACAGCTGCTGAGGAGCTGAGGGGTGCTGGGAGTGGGAGGGAACAGAAGGCTCCAAAGGCTGTTCAGCTGCCACGGGCTGGGGAGGGGGGCAGGCAAACAGAAAGGCTGACGTGTTTCAACTCACAAATGCTGCAGGAAAAGTGGCACCAAATAGCAGCTCCCACCAGCGTGACCGTGTTCACAGGGGTCTGAGGATGAGGGAAGAGATGAGGATCTGACTCTGTGTTTCAGAAGGCTTGATTTATTATATTATGATATATATTACAGGATTTCATCAGAAGGCTGGCTAAGAATAGAAAAAGAAAGAACGATAACAAAGACTTGTGTCTCAGGCTCTCTGTCCTAGCCAGCTGACTGTGATTGGCCATTAATTAGAAACAACCACATGAGACCAATCACAGATGCACCTGTTGCATTCCACAGCAGCAGATAGCCATTGTTTACATTTTGTTCCTGAGGCTTCTCATCTTCTCAGGAGGAAAAATCCTAAGGAAAGGATTTTTCATAAAAGATGTCCATGACACCCACAGCACAGGCCTGAGCCCAGTCTCTGGAGCACTGGGGGGATAATTGCTGTTTTTTCTGCAGCAGACCCCAAATGGGCCAAAAGCAGCAGTTGATGTTGCAGAATCCCAGAATGGGTCAGGGAAGGGAGCATTGAGGCTGATCGGGTCCAGCTCCCTGCTCCAGCAGGGCCATCCCAGAGCACACAGGAGAGTGTCCAGCCTGTTGTGGAACATCCCCAGTGAGGGACACTCCACTCTCTCCCTGGGCAATGTTCAGTGCTCAGTCCCTGCTCAGGGCAGCAGTTCTGCCTCCTGTGAGAGGAATTCCCAGGATCAATCCCTGCCTGTGGCTCTGGGGCCATCGCTGGGTCCGGAGCAGGGCCTGGGCCTGCTCTGGCCTCTGCACACAGGGACAGACTGGGGGACACAGGGACAGACAGACAGGGACAGATAGGGACAGACTGGGGGACACAGGGACAGATAGGGACCGAAAGGGAGACACAGGGACAGACAGACAGGGACACAGGGACAGATAAGGACAGACTGGGGGACACAGGGACACACCGGGACATGCAGGGACAGACAGGGATGAACAGGGACACACAGGGACACACAGGGACGCCCAGGGACAGACAGGGATAGACAGACAGGGACACACAGGGACAGACAGGGGGACACAGGGACATCTACAGACACACAGGGACAAACAGGAGAGACAGGGACAGACAGGGTAACCCAAAGAAACCCCGGGACACATGGGTACACCCAGGGAGACTCAGGGACACATGACGACACTCAGAGACACCTAGGGACAGACAGAGACACCCAGGGACACCCAGGGACACATGTGAACACTCAGTCGGGGACACTCGGACACTCAGGGCACCCAGGGACACCCAGGGCACCCAGGGCACCCAGGGCTGAGGCCCCTCTCTCTCCCTGGGCTCCTCTCCAGGCTGAGCAGCCCCAGCTCCCTCAGCCTTTCCTGGGCACGGAGCTGCTCCAGGCCCTTGCTCCGCTCCAGGAGCTCCTGGCCCTGCTGTGCTGAGGAGCCAGAGCTGGACACAGCAGCCAGAATGTCCCCAGGGCTGGGCACAGGGGCAGGATCACCCTGACCTGCTGGGAATGCTCTTTGTGAAAAATGCCAGTCACTTGGTTTGAAAATTTTAAAAGTTTGATAGTAATAAAATGGTTATAAAAATAGTAATACAATTACAGTAATAATAATTTGGACACTTTGGATTAGGACACTAGGAGACAATAAGAACAAAGAGTTATGGATGGACTGGGTGCCTCTTTCTGGGCAAAATAAACCTGAAAAAGGACATAGAGGATTAACCCTTAAAAGCAACAGCCTGTTGTATATTCATACACCTCATACATGATGCATAAATTCCATTCAAACACAGGATTCTGTCTGGGCAGTGTCAGCGTCTTTCTCCGAATCCTGACAGCACCTTCAAGGCAGGAAGAAGTTAGTTTCTTCTCATAAGAGGGCAATAAATTCTTTTTCTCTGAAAGATTTAGGTGTCCTGTGGCTGCTATCTCTGTTTTTTAATATTTTTTATAACCTAAAACAATTCCTATTTTTTTATAACCTAAAACTATATTTAACTATATTTAACACAGCATAACTTTCTAAGACAACACATATAATATTCATTTTAATATATGCAAAAAACCAAACATAAAATACACATTTTTCACACTCTTCCTAATGCATCCCTGCATTCCTTTGGCCTCTCACCCTCAGGGCACAGGGGGACAGCTCAGTGTCTCCCTTCTCTGCAGAGCTGCTCTCCAGGTCACTCCAGCCAGTTCTGGTGTCCAGGATTTCCCTCCTCAGGAGCAGGACCTGCATTTTTCCTTGCTGACCATTCCTGCCACCTCTCCAGCCTGCCCAGGTCCTTCTGGGGGGCTGCTCTGACCCTTCCCCAGCTCTGAACAGCTCCATCTGCATCCCATGGGGCAAATGGGAAATTAGGAAATATTTGCTCACTGAAAGGCTGCACAAGTCCAGGGGTGATGGAATCAGCATCCCTGGAAGTGAGGGAATGATTAAATTAATTCCAATTTAGTGAAGTGTGTGGATGTGGTGCTCAGGGACGTGGGTTAGTGGTGGCCTTGGGTTAATGGCTGGGCTCAGGGATCCAAGAGCTCAATTCCAACTTTTATGATTCTAAGCGTGGGAAAAGAAGGTTGTGAGGCTTGGTCATGGAGTGGGGAAACTGAGGCACAGAGCAAGAATGAGCCCGTGGATTCTGCAGCAGAGTGAGGAAGCAAATTCAGGCCCATCTTACGGCATTTTGCACCAGAAGATCCAAAGATCTTCTGGAAGATCCAAAAGATTCCATCTTTTCCCTTTGCACCCTCTCCTTTGGCATGTGTTCCACATCTTTGATCTGTAATGAAATCCAGCAGGGAAGGTACTCCCCTTTGCTTTAGAAACCAAGTGATTTAGAAACCAAGGGATGGGAAGTGGCTCCTGCAGGCAGCAGGGGCTTTATTCCCCACCCCTGGCCCCCACTGCCCTCTCCATGGTTGGTGATGCCTGGGCAGGTGCATGGGGTGGGAGCTGTGAGATAAAGCCCCCCCTGGTCAGCAGGAATTCTGTCCCGCTTTATTGAACCCAGCAGCTTCTCCAGCCTCTCCCACTGTCTCTCCTAATGTATTCCTGTTTGTTTGATCTCCTACAAACTTCCCCTCTCTGATCTTCTAATGAAATAATAAATCTGGGGCCCTCGAAGACACTTCACGGCAGGAGACTCTAAACGAGAGCCCTTTTAAGCATTTAGAGGTTTTTTTAATGTGACAATTCCCTCCTGCAAGGGCACAGGATATCCTGGATTGCTCCTGGCTGCTCCCTGAGCAGCACAGGGCCATAAAACTCCTGTCAGTGGACACGTGAGGAGGTGGAATATCCTCCTGCCATGTGCCTGAGGAGCTGAAGAGATGCAGAGGGTGTTTGTACCTTTGGAAAGGTGCGCAGCTGGATCCATCTGTGCTGAGCATAACGTGGGTGTGCTGTATGCCACTGGGATGGGGAGGAAGGAGGTATTGCTGATTTTCACTCCTTAAACTGCTTTAAAAGATGTAAAATAATCACCACAAAGTGTGTAGGAATGTTTTTCTGTGATACCTGGCTGGAGAACGTGAGGAATGGGGGTCATTATGAGCAGCTCTGCTTGTTATCAATAGGGATATATATCAAAGGGATATAGGGATGTCAACCTGTGGTCTGATCTCTTTGCAATCCTTTCTACTCCAATTCTAAGTCAGGAATTAATTAAGACCAATAGCCTGGGCACTGCAGACAAGCTGGATCCATGTGCTGGGTTTTAGTGGGAGCTCCTTCATGGCATCAAAGCTCTTGGAGTGCCCACAGATGAATAAAAGGAGATTTTGGTCCCAAATAGATTCAGTAGAAATGCTCTTGCAAGGATGCTGAGTTCTTGGTGAGACACAGGATCTGGTTCTCCAGAGCAGCTGTGGCTGCCCCTGGATCCGTGCAATGTCCAAGGCCAGGTTGGAAAGGGCTTGGAGCAGCCTGGGGGACTGGAAGGTGTCTCTGTCCATGGCAAGGGGGTGAAACAAGATGGGCTTTAAGGTCTCTTTCAGCCAAAACCATTCTGGGGTTCTGGCATTCAGTGCCCTGCCCGCAGTGTGATGGAGAGCCCCTCTGCCCTGGGCTGAAATGAAATTTATTTGATGCAGTTGGAGCCAGGGCTGGAGCTGGGATCATCAGAGCTGCTGAGAGGTGACCCCAGCACTGGGGCAGGGATGGTCTGCAAAGCCTTTCCTGAGCCCTCAGTGCTGAGCTGGCACTGCCTGGTGAGGTCTTTGCCAATTTCTAACCTGGAGCCGCCCTGGATGCCAGGATGAGTGGCCTCAAACAGAGGCCATTTTCTGTGTGGAAAAGATGTCCTTTCCTCAGGGCCTGGGGATCAGTTGAAAGGTGACTTTTGGGGCTCTATAGCCTTGCAGCATCCTAGTTACTGGCAATTTTAGTTTTGGAGAAATCCAGCAAGGTTTGCCCATTTCTACCTTGGCACCGCCCTGTCGGCAAGGGTGAGTTGCTGCAAACAGAGTCCATTTTCCTTGGGAAAAAGGACTCCTCTCCCCAGGGTCCTGGAATCAGATGAATGAATGGTGGGCCTTGGGGCTCTAAGGCCTTGCAGGGTCCTAGTTGCTGGCAGCTTTAGTTTTGGAGAAATCCAGCAAAGTTTGCCCATTTCTAACCTAGCGCCGCCCTCTCGGCCAGGACGAGATGCTGCAAACGGAGCCCATTTTCAATGGGAAAAAGAAGTCCTCTCCCCAGGGTCCTGGTATCAGATGAATTGGCAAACTTTCCTGTAAAACCTGAGCTGTTTTGCACAGGGAAACGCTGCACTGGCAGGTGCAGGCACTGCTGCAGAACCTGCAGGAATTGGCCAGCTCTGGCCAACACAGTGCCATCGTGTGGCTTTGGTGACAGAGGGACAGAGCCCTGGCGTCCCCTGCAGCCGGGCAGGGAGGTGCTGCCTGTCCCTGATCTCTTTATGGGGTGTAATGATGTTTGTCTCTTTAGTGGGTTTGGCTGCTGCTGCTCCTCATTGCATCGGATCCCTGATCTGATCACATCAGAGCTCCCTAAGTGAGTTTGCTGCTGCTGAGGGTTTGTGTGGCAGGAGAGAGGGAGGGGAGGGCAGGTTTGGGGGATCTGGCAGCCAAAGAGCATCTAGCTGGGAAATGAAATGTCTCTGCTGCACGTCCAGGGCACAGGAACGTTTAGGGAGTCTGGATGTGACTCATGGAATCGTTTGGGCTGGAAAAACTTCCAAGATCATTGAGCCCAACTGTTATGCCAGAACTGCCAAGCCCATCCCAAAACCACGTCCTCAAGTGCCACATCCACATGGGTTTTAGATGGTGAGTCCACCACTGCCCTGGGCAACATGTGCCAGTGCTGGGGAACCCTTTCCATGGGGAAATTTTCCCCATTATCCAACAAAAACCTCCTCTGGCACAACTTGGGAGGTTTTCCTCTCAACCTGTCCCTGTTCCCTGGGAGCAGAGCTCGATGCCCACCCAGGTGTCCCCTCCTGTCAGGAGCTGTGCAGAGCCACAAGGTCCCTCCTGAGCCTCCTTTTCTCCAGGCTGAGCCCCTTCCCAGCTCCCTCATCTGCTCCTGAGGCTCCAGCTCCTTCCCTGGACCTTTCTTTCTGGTTGGAATCCCTATTTCACATAGGAGAAAGCAGAGAGGATGAAATGGGAGGTTTAAAACCCCTACATTCAGTCTGTCCAGCTCCCTCTGTGGACTCCCTCATCCCCTTTCACTGGAGGATGGCACAGCTCAAAAGTGCATGAAAATGACAAATCCTTCATTTCTAGTGAAGGGGGAGGTTCCTTTCCCTCCTGCTGCCTTGGGGTGGGGATGATAATTCCCTTTCCCATGCTAATGGATGTCTCTAAGTGCTTTCCAAATGCATGCATGGCTGCAGCGGTGCCAAGTTGTCATTCCCCCATCCCAGTGGCATCGGGAAAGTTGGGTCAGGAGCAGGAAGATCCTTTGTGCTGGATTCTGCACAGAGAGGAGGGGAGAAAACAGAGAAAAAGCCTCACCCAAGGTCACTGAAGGAGAGAACAGCCCAGGTATTTTATTTCCAGGACCAATAACCTCTCCTTGTGCTTCTTTTTGTCATTCTAGTTCTTTTTTTTCCCCCTTTTCCAGTTGCTGTTGCGATCCCATCCATCGCGAATATTCGGGCAGTCAAACACCCGGCTTGGCTAAACATCCTTAAGTGATTTTAAAACGAGGGGAAAAACATGAGCTGGGAAGAAAATAATGAAGTTTGTGGCTCTGAATCCTAAGCAGTCGCTCTGGTCGGGGCTCTGTGGTGTGCAGGGATGAACTCATCCTGTGCCAGCCAATTGGTGGTTCCCTCAAGCCAAGCTGCTTTATAATTAAGTGATAATTGTTTTTGCTGGGGAGCACACAAGAAAGATAAACAGCTTGAGGAATCAATAAGCATCAAGGTCATAGGCTGAGTTATTTACTGAATCATCTGCAATTTATCTCCCAACTTTTCTGTACAAAAGAAAACAGTGGCTCTGTTTCACAGAAGGTTTGGAAGTGCAATGTGAGCTTTGTTACTTGAAAACAAAACAAAACACTGCAAATCTGGGGCTTTCATCTGAAAAACCTCCAGAATGAACCAAGGAAGGTCTGGGGGCAAACTGGCAAAGAGCAGTGCAGCATCCCCACACACACATCCCCAGATCCACACATGCACTTGCTCTCTTACATTGGTTGAACCGAATCGATGCAAAGCCCTGCCTGGACACTTCCTTCTCATTAACTTAAATTTATCCCTAATTGACGTGGACCAAGCTGCCCTGGACTCGGAGAGCTCTGAGTGTGAGCAGGCCCTCACATCCATGGATTTGAATCCCATTGAAGCTGAACTCGTGCTTGGCAGGGGTGGGTGTGCAGTGCTGGGCAGTCAGGAGTGCAGCACAGGGGTGCAAGGAGCAGGAGGAGCCTCAGTGAGGGTCCTTTTCCAGCTGCTGACAGCTGGAAGTGGCCTCTCCATGCTGCACTCTTGGCCTGGTCCAGTGGCAAAGAGCAACAGGGAATGGCTTCAATCTGACAGGGAGGAGGTTTAGATTAGATATTAGGAAAGAATTGTTCCCTGTGAGGGTGGCACAGGCTGCCCACAGAAGCTGTGTCTGCCCCTGGGTCCCTGGAAGTGTTTAAAATGTCAAGTCTTAGCCTGGTCTAGTGGAAATTGTCCCTGTCCATGGCAAGGGGGTTGCACTGAGGTGAGCTTCTCATCCTTTCCAACCCAAACCATTCTTAAGCTGAGGCTGCTCCTGCACTGTAGCTGATTTATTGGTGCCTGTAGCTCCAGGTTAGTTATGCTTTCCCTTGTGGTGTCTCAGGCTTTGCTATAGATCCTTCTATATGTTCCTCAATCCCTAAAATAATGATTATGGGATGCTTTTCACTGGGAGACCTCAGTTCTGCTTGGAATCCCTATTTCACTTGGGAAAAGCAGAGGGGATGAATTGAGGGGTTTAAAACCCTCAAGATTACCTACTGAACCAGTATCAGAGCAGGGACCCCAGGTCCCAGCCTTGTGTATTATCCTTTGGTCAGCACTGACCCCTTGCATCAAAGAGAATATTTCATTTATACAGCCTCAAGTGAGTGCAGGAAAGGCTTTTCCCTGGACAGAGATTGCAATATCCTCATTACCTCATGTGAAATCCAAATCAGCTCTGAGCTGCAGAACTGATAAATGAATTAATAACACAGATACAGAATTGTGCAGTCAGGAATGATTTGGGTTGGAAGTGACCCTAAAGCCCCTCTTGTTCCTTCCCATGTCAGGGATGCCTTCCAGCAGCCTGCATTGCTCCAAGCTCTGTCCAGCCTGGCCTTGTAACCTCCAGGGATGGGACAGGCACTCCTCTGGCCATGTATGACCCCCATTCCCAGAACCTGGGTGCCTGAAGTGAACATTCCATGTGGAATCTTTCCCTTTTTCCAAGGCTCTGCAGGAAGGCGTCGCGTGCCGCTTCGCCCACGGCAGCCCTGTGCTGCTGGCTGGCCCCAAAACAGATTAATGAGATCAAAATCCATCTGGCAGCTCACTCGCTGTTGTGGGAGGGCTTTGGCAGTTCCGTGGCTGTGAGCAGCTCTCCTACCATGGTAATCTCCTCATGCTGAGTTCCTCTTCCCTGTATTGATCAGGTTTGGTTTGGGTCATGTAGTCTCCTCAGGCTGAGTTTCTTCTCCCTGTACTGGTTAGGTTTTGATCAGGTAATCTCCTCATTTTTTTAATCTCCTCCCTGTATTGGTTAGGTTTGGTTTGGATCAGGTGATCTCCTCAGGCTGAGTTCCTTCTCTCTGTATTGATTAGGTTTGGTTTGGATCAGGTAATCTTAGGCTGAATTTCTCCTCTCTGTATTGACCAGGTTTGGGTTGGATCAGGTAATCTCCTCAGGCTGAGTTCCTATTGGTTAGGTTTGATTTGGATCAGGTAAAATCCTCATGCTGAGTTCCTCCTCCCTGTATTGATCAGGTTTAGATCAGGTAATCTCCTCATTTTTTTTAATCTCCTCCCTGTATGAATCAGGTTTAGTTTGGATCAGGTAATCTCCTCATGCTGAGTTCCTCCTCCCTGTATTGATCAGGTTTGGTTTGGATCAGGAAACCTGGGGATGGCAGAGCTGGGAGGGTACAGATGTTCCTGGCTGTATCCTGGCAGGGGCTCTGGAAAAGCTTTGAGCTCTGCTCTCTAATCACAGAGCTCGCTCGGTTCCAGGGCCCCTCTCTGAGGCTTCTCTTTCCTGTGGGCTTCCTGCAATGCCCATGGAGATGGTGCCGGACCTTCCAAACCCTCCAGTCTGTAGCATCCCTGATCTCTTGCTGGCTTTCCGTGCTCCTTCCCTTTCTCCATGGGAGAATTCCTCCCAATTTTCAATCTCCTGCTTTGTGATGCCCTGTTGATCCCCATTGCTTTGCTCCCCTCTCCAATGTTTATTAGTCTCCTCTGTGTGGCTGCCAGAGCATCCTCCCATTTCTTTGTCCTGGTTGTGTGTGAGCCAAACCATCAGAGCAGATCCTTGGAGCCTGCTGTGCTCCTTTCCCTGGGGCAGTGGAGCTGAATTTAAGCATGCTGGAGAGGGCTGGCTCAACGAGCTACCAGATCCCAGTGCCAGCACTCCCAGTGCTCACAGGTGGGAGCAGGGATCACCCATTCTGTGTCTCTGTTACTCCCACTGCCCCATGCTCTGCACCCAGCCTGCACAGCACAGCAGATTTTGCAGATTTGCATCTCTACCAGCAGCTCTGCAGACAAGATCTGGGGTTCTCCTCTACTCAGGGCCATGATATTTCATTTTTCCCACAGTCTTCCTGGTTGGCATTTAGAGATGCTTTCCATGGGATGGCATTCACAGGTTCAAGCAGCTGTTGAATTATGATGTGGTTATCTCAGAGAGGAAAAAGCAGGAGTGCTTGACCCAGAGGTCCCTTCCAGTCCCCTGTACAAGTCTCTTTTGTTCAGTTCTCTGCTCTGATGCAAACCATGAGAGCCAAGCTGTGACCCCCTTCCCTGCACATCCTTGCCACCAGATGCATTCCAAGTGCTGCTCCTGTTATCTCGGGTTCCTTTATCTAATGAATTTATCATGTTGAGGAAGCAATCCACACACCTCCTCCTCCTCCTCCTGCAAGGGCTGCAGTGCATTAACTGCCACGCCACCATCCTAAATTACAGCTTGGCATAGATCAGTCCTGGCTTTTGAAATCTATTTAAATGGATGGAGCGATCTCCAGTGAGAGGCTGGAGAGAAGCGATGCTGTGTTAATCTGTAATGAAACATGAACTAACCCTGAAGGAAAGACAAGAGCGTGTGAATGGGGCCCTTGTTGCAATGAGCATTTCCCATGATGTTCTCATTCTCTTTCCATTTTTGCCATATATCCTCTGCTTTCTCTCCCCTTTTTCCTTTTCCCTTTGGAGATGCTCTCTATAATGATCCCGTCACCGGAGTTTTCACGAACAGAAATGAGTTCTTTTATTTCATTTGCTCACGACCTGCAGAAACTTTAAATGGAGCTGGTGGTAGTGAAAAGCAAGCTGTAAGCGTGGAGATGACAACCTTATATTATATTTATAAAGTCTGCCTTCAGATGAGTTGGAAAATACTTTCTGTACTTCGGGAAAGAAACTTTTGAAATTACTCTCCCACATTACTATTAATTTAATTTCTTAAAGTTGAAGTGTTTGCAAAGTCAAAAAGTGCTTCCATTCGCTGTATCTCTGTGTCATAAACTTCGCTGCTTTATAACACAAATTAAATTGTTTTGAAGCTTGGGACTGAAATTTTCAAAAATGCCTAGAGCACTTTGATTAGAGCTGGTTGGAAAAAAAAATTCTAATGAATCAGTTTTCAAAATGGAAACACAGATTCACCGAAATCAAATCATTTTGTGGGGGCTATCACCATTTTCTCATTTAAAATTTCATCAAAATGTTTTATTTCAATGAAGCCAAATCCCCTTGGTTCAGTCTTGCGTGTGGGTTGTGCTGCAATTTGTTGTAGGGAGCAGTGTTAGGAGAGGAAAATAAAACCTTTGATGAGGCTCTTGTCAAAGAGGTCAACTCTTTGTTAAAGAAATTTATTGGAGGTGGGAAACTTGCTTTCCCTGGTTAAAGAAGAAGATAAGGCAGGTTGGAATTTCTCAAGGACAAAGAGGTGGTGGTTGCTCCAGCTGTGGGTTCTGTGGAGGTTCCTCCTGGCTCTGACCCCATCCAGCCAATGCTTCCCATCTCCTGTGTCAGGGGAGCTCAGCTGTCACCTCAACTCATAAATCAAAACTTGTTCTGCTGGGGTGAGATTGCTTTGAAGATTAATTCCTTTGAAAGATTAGGGCTGAGGGCAAGAAGGGGACCTTTCTCACCCCTGGAAATGGCAGCAGTGCTGTGAAATGTCTCGGTCTGAAGGAAGAGTCACGGCTCAGTGGTTGGGGACGTGGCAGTGGTTGTGTTTGGGGACGGTGCCCCTGGAGCTGTGGATCCCCAGGTCTCCAAAAAGAAGAGGTGGTGCTGTGTTCTGGGTCACCACAGGGCATGAATCTCTGCCTTCCTCATCTCCATCTGCTCTTGAGGAACATGGTTTCGCTGGAAATTTGGGAATTACAAGCAGGGGGATGTGCTCCTCTAAATCCCATTCCCCTGGGATTTGCTCTTCTGCTCTCCTTAGCAGTCACAGACATCCCAGTGATGCTTCTCCAGGTGTCCTTTGGATAAAACCCATCCATGTGGTTCCACCAGTCATGCACCACAGTCTCTGTGTGCAACACCAATCTCTGATTCTCTTTAAACACAGAATATTCTGTCCTGGGGTACAGTCTGTGTGGTGGGACTCCACCTGACATCAAATCCTCCTGTGTTGGTTGTCAAAAAAAATTAAATTATCCATGTCTTGAGGAATTTCTTGTCCTTGTATGTGACTAAAGCCTAGATGAAGGAGTGGAGGGTATTGCAGCCTCTACCATACCCCATAAAACAGCTCTGAGCTGCCTCAGGCAGAAGCCACAATCCCAATAAAGGCTTTCCTGGTTTCTTCAGAGCTCAGCGCTGCTCCCACTTGTTGCATGACATCTCTGGTACACTTCTCATGCCCACACATTGATGTTTGCTAATTTCCCCCATTTTTTTGCAGGATGCAGGGTTGGAAAAGTTGAAGTGAGAGCCCCATCCCTGAGAACCTTTCCTACTACAGCTTCTGGTGGACCTTGACACCCTTGTGCTCTAAAATCCCACGAGCACTGGGCTGGCCAGGAAGGTTTTCCATTCCCAGTGTTGGCAGATGCAGTGGGAGGGTTGGAATTTGGGGATTGGCCCATTTCTCCTGCCTGCTTGCCAATTAATCCCCTGCAGAGCAAATACCTTCCCTGTGCTTTATCATCTCACAAAGAGTCTTGAAGACAAACAGAAAAGCAAGAAAGAAACAAACCAAGGCACCCGCCAATAAATTCAATGCACCGAGGAAAACACAGAAAACACTAAGCAAACTCCAAACAGCCCCTTCCTCTGAGTTAATTAATTGGAGTCCTGTTTGAGAACAAGCACCCTCTTAAATCCCCCATTGCTGGATGCAATTTTCTCTGTACAATCACTCGGTGTCCCTGACGGACAGGAGCCCAATCACTTCTCGGCAGAAGGCGAGCGCTGCTGCAGTGCCCAAGTGAAAATAATGGATTTTTAACATTGCTGCAAGGCTTGTAAATACCCAGTGGGAGCCAGTTCCAACCCTCCACCACTGCCTTGTGGTCCCTCTGAGCTGACAGGAGATGGTGTTCGGCTCCAGCTGGTGTTTTCTACAACAGGAGACATGGTGCTGGCGATGGGGGTTGGGATAAGATGATTTTTAAGATTAGTTGTAAGCCCAAACCATTCCACGATTCCATTAATTTTTGAAGTTCTATGGTTTCTCCCACCAGTGCTTGCAACGGGTGTAGGAACCTGTAAATGGCTGGGCTGTGGGATGTGGAAGATGGTTTTGAGAGGGGGCAAAGACCTGGTAGGATGTGGAGCTGCTGGAGCAAGTTCAGAGGAGCCCATGGAGATGTTCTGAGGGCTGGAGCCCCTCTGCTCTGAAGCCAGGCTGGGAGAGCTGGGGGTGCTCACCTGGACAGGAGAAGGCTCCAGGGAGAGCTCAGAGCCCCTTGCAGGGCCTAAAGGGGTTCCAGGAGAGCTGGAGAGGGACTGGGGACAAAGGATGGAGGGACAGGACACAGGGAATGGCTCCCACTGCCAGAGGGCAGGGATGGATTGGATATTGGGAATTGGGAATTGTTCCCTGTGAGGGTGGGCAGGCCCTGGCACAGGGTGCCCAGAGCAGCTGGGGCTGCCCCTGGATCCCTGGCAGTGCCCAAGGCCAGGCTGGACAGGGCTTGGAATCACTGGGATAGTGGAAGGTGTGTCTGCCCATGGCAGGGAGGTTTGGAATGAGATGAGCTTCAAGATCCCTTCAAGCCCAACCCATCCTTGGATTCTAAGGTGAGACAAGCTGGGCTCAGAGGACTGAATGTGAAGCCTTGCAGGTTTGAATCACTCTGCTTGGAATGGGAAGCAGAACAAACTTTTGAAACCAAGTTTTATTGGGACTGAGGTGATGCTGAACAGCTTTTGCTGGCTGTTTTGGATGGGGCTTGGAGCAAGCTGGGAGGCTGGAGCTAGATGAATTTCAAGTCTCCTTCCAACCCAACCCAGCCTGAGTTTCTGTGCCACTGCTCCTGCCATCCCTGGGGTGGGAGTTCAACACCTTGGTGTGTGCAAAAAGCCGGGGAAGGAGATGGATTTGGGCAGGATGTGAGCAAATGGATGGAGCAGAACTCGGGATGTGCTTTGCTCAGCTCTGAGCAGCTTTTAGCTGTTAAATTGCTGTCTGTGTCCTTGAGCATGAAGCAGCCCTGAAGATTTTGGTGGCTGCTGGTGCTGGCCAGCTGGCTCAGGCCACGGGGTCAGTGCTATTAAATGCCTAATTCCCAGGCACTGTGCTAACAACTTAACTATGTTTATAATATCAGCGAGAACCCATGTCAAATCCATTGTTGCATGATGTGACCAAATCCATTACTGCACACATGGAAATCAATTACTGCACATTAGGGAACATTTAACACTTGAGCCTTTTCTGCTGCCTTGTTTGCACGCCGTGGCCGGAGGAATCGTTATCTGCCACTCTGGAAATGGATTTGCTTCTTGTTTTTTGTAACCTCTGCAGGGGATGTGTGCAGGTACAGAGTGAGACACATGCACAGTGCTTGGTTAATGGTGAGGGGCTCGAGCAGAGCTGGTGGTGCTGAGCTGGAGTTACTACTGATGGGTTTTATCCCATATGTGTGGGAATAAATGTTTTCCTCTGCTGGATTCACACATACTCCTCTAGCTGATGCTTCTGTCTCCTGGAGCCACCTCTCCCACGCAAGCAGAGCTCGTTGGCCCACACTGCTGCATTCCTTCTCTGTTTTCTCTGCATTTAACAAAAAAAAAAAACCCTCTGTCAAGTAGAAAACTGCGTGTTTACTCTGGAGTCACAGAGGATCAGGCAAGAAAAGCTGTGCTGGGATGTGCTGTGGTGGCAGCAGGCAGGGAGCTCATGCTGACCAAGATTTAGCTTCACCTTCCTCCTTAAACAAGCTCACCCCCTGAGGTTTTCATGGGATTTGAGGGCAGAGATAGACAAAATCAATGTGTAATAATAGCTGGAAAAGAGCATCTCCCTCCTGTGTAATGGGATTGAGCAGAAACGTCTCCCACCCCTTTCCATCCCGGGGGTGGGCTGATGCACTTCTCCTTCTGCAGCACCCCAATCCTGCCCTCTCCCAGACAGGGTTTTCCTGCCTGGAGCTGCTTGCACATCCCACCTTTCCCCCAGCTCTGTGCCCTCACTTAGCAGGTGCTCTCCACCTTCCTTCTCCTGTGCACACGCTGCGAGATGAAGGAAATGGATGAAGGTTAATTTTTTCGGTCCCTCTCATAATGACTCATCCATAACGATTTCCATTGGTTATATTTCCTTGTGTGACAGAAACAATTTACTGCATTCCTGCAAAGCCTATTTTCTCTGCATGATCTGCTTGTGCGGAGGTTTGGGGAAGTAATTTACAGATATTTTGCCTCAAAATAGCTTACAAAGACAAAAGAGTCCTGTTGACACCAAGGTGCTCTCCTCATGAGCTGGGGAAATGGCATAAAACAGCTCAAAAATAAAAACACTTTATGGTAGTCACTCAAAGTCAAATTCTACACCACACACTGTGGTCAAAAGCTCTTTTTGCTGGTGGGGAGGCGCAGGGCTTCTCCCAGGAGTGCTTTGATTCAGGTTTGCCTTGTAGGAGAATCCTCAGTGACATAAACCAGCAGGGGTTTCAGTGTAGGGGGTTGGGATGCTGCTGATGGATTTGGCCCTGGATATTTTGTGATGGGGAAAGGCAGCCATGGGGCTGCCATGGGGTGTGAGAGCACTGAGCATTTTCCAGGTAGGGTTTTGGTGGTTTTGCTGTGGGATCAGGGCCAGAAGCCCCAGGAGGAGGCAGGGGATCAGGGAGCAGTGTATTTTGGCAGAGCCCAGGTTTTCTCTGGGTGTCAGTGCCCTGCTGCAACCTCCCTGCCCAGCCAAGCTGCTGCCTATGCCAGCAGCACTCAGATCATGACTATCCAAGGGAATTTGCTCAGGCAAATGTTTCCTAATGTCAGTGTTCTCCAGCTAACCAGGATATTCTGAGTGGTGTGCTCAGTGCTCTGCAATGGATAGCTCTGTTATTCCAGGACATAATGCCCCCTCCCTGCTTGCCCCCATTGCCCCACAAGCTCAGCATCCTCTGTGCCTGGCAGGGCATGGGAATCACCTGTGGCTGATTCAAATGGGAGCAGTGGGGGGGAAAAATTTCACTCTCGGGTCTCCATCTGCTCACTTGGTTTGAATCTTGTCAGTAGATACGGTGGCAGAAGGTGAGGAGTGTCATCCATGAGAGCAGGCACAGTTTTGCCTTCCCCTGCAATGTCTGGTGTAGATAGCACAGATAACACCCTGCAGGCTGGGAGCAAAGGCCACTGGCACACCAGAAGCTGCAGGGTGAGGGCAAGGCTGTGTGCCAGGCATGGGGGATAAATTAGACACGGTGAGTGGAGGGGAAAAGTTTTTATGCCAAAGAGCTGGGCTGTGCTGCAGCCACAGCTCATCCAAAGGAAGCAGCTCATGCAATGCATTGGGAAACTGGGAGCTGAGCAAGAACATGGGGCTGAGAACACGGGCTTTGAGTAAGCACAGCACAGAGGCTCTGGTTTAACTCAAGATGGGTGAAACTTGGGGTGATACCAACTGGCCTCAACTTTCTGCCTTGCCCCTGAATCCCTTCAAGGTGCTGGTACCCATCTCCAAATTGATTGGGATTTACTGGGAGCTCTTAGTTCCATTTTTGCTTTCCCTCCTTGTTCTTGCTGTGCTGTTTATTTTGGAAAGCAAATGCTAGTTCTGTGAAAGATTTGGTGCTGAGAAACCAAAACCAACCAGAAATCTCTTAACACGTGCTGTTCTAACACCTGATGCTCTTAGACCTCCAAGCTATTGCAGCTGTCGAGGTGAGGACAATCATCAAAGCTGTGATGCTTGAGGGAAGTGCTTGTGCTGCTGTCCTGGTATCCTGGGGAGCCTGAATCACAGACCCGAGCTTGGTACTTGCCTTCTTCCAGCACCCATGAGACCCTTGGTGTCCCCTCTCAGCAGGGTTAGGGGGTCAGGGCAGGCACAGATCTGGGGGTGGGAAAGGCAGGCGGCTGTTGGTGGGCACGGGTCAGCTGGCAACATCCAACAGTGGCTCTTTATCCCCCTCCCACCCCAGGAATATCAAGGAACACTAGGGAGAACCAGGGAGCCCTAGGGAAAACAAAGGAGCACCAGGGAACATCAAGGAACACCAGGGAGCACAAGGGAGCATAGGGGAACATCAGGAAACATTGGGGAGCACCAGGGAGCACTGAGGAGCACCAGGGAACACCAGGGAACATCAGGGGGGATCAGGGAACATCAGAGAGCACAAGGGAGCACCAAGGGACCATCAAGGAACACCAGGGAGCACATGGGAACACAAGCGAACATCAGGGAGAACCAGGGAACACAAAGAAGCACCAGAGAACATAAGGGAACATCAGAGAGCACAAAGGAACATCCGGGGAGACCAGGGAGCACAAGGGAGCATCAGGGAGCTCCAGGGAACACAAAGGAACACAAGGGAGCACCAGGAACACCAGGGAACACAAGGCCCCTTGTGCTGCCCAGAGCAGCGCAGGCTGTGGCGCTGGGGCCGAAGGCCATGGCTTGCCCAGCTGTCAAGGGGCCCTTTGTGCAGGCAGCCAGGGCAGATGGCTGCCATGTCAGGCCTGCTGTCCCTCTGTGTGCTGTGGGTGCCATGACTTTGTCACATCATCCCCCTGCAGCGTTGGCTCTGTGGGGATTCGGTCACACTGAGGGCCCCCAGCCCTGGGTGTGCTGGGTGAGCTGGGGAGGGCAGGGAGCAGCGTCCTCACCCTCCAGATCTCCCCAGTAATGTGTTTTTCCTCCTCTGCTTGGCTACTCAGTCTTCCCTGAGGGTCAGGAGCTGCCTTTACAGCTCAGGAGGATCTGTGCATGTGCTCCTTTCCAAGGGCTGCAGAGCAAGGCTTGGGCACCTCAGGAGCTTCTGGAGGTGAGAGAGGGTGGTGCTTCCCCTGAGAGCAACCAGGGAGACCACAGCAATGTTTTAACCCCTTGAGGAAGGGATGGATAAGTGCCAGCCCACGAGAGTGGCAGCAGGAGAGGCTCTGGAGCAGGTCCCTCCTGGCTGTGGTTGCAATGGTGAGGCACTTGCAGCCCCTCTGGTGGCTGCATGGCTGTGTTACTGTGCTGCATCCCCCATCCCATGGCAGAGGGTGTCCCCAGAGCACCAGCAGAATCTGTCTGCTGGAACAGACCTCCCAGAAACCATGGGGTCTGTTCCAGCACGCGAATAAAACCCTCAGTTTCCCTCTGAAGGCAGGGGCTGTTGGCATCAAGCTCTGGTGCAAGTGTACAAGTGGCAGCAGCAGCTTCTACCAGATCTAGGTTGAGGCATGAAAACAAGACCATTTCAGGCTCCAAGTTAATAATACTGCCTTTGATTTTTTTTTTATATACCATCCATCCAGCACTGATATGAAACTTTCACCTGAAATCACAGCTATTGAAAATTCCTCTTTTGAAAATACAAAGCAAATTCCCTGGATGCTGAACACGTTTGTTGCAAATGTGGTTCGAGCCCGTTTCTATTCAGGGCCCTTTTCAAAAACGTTGCCCACAAATCTGGAGGAGCTCTTCTTCCTCGAGCCATCCCAACCCACTGTGAGGATTCAGCACAGTCCCAGATGATGCCTCGGAGCAGTTTAAACTCCACCTCTGTGCTCCTGCACTCATCCCTTTTAAGTCTTCAGGGAAGGATTTTAGGGATGCACACACTTTTTGAAGGTTTATTGGTAAAAGACTGAATTTCTCCCTAATTTCATAGAATCACAGAATATTTTGGGCTGGAAGGGACCTTAAAGCTCATCTCATTCCATCCTGTGCCATGGCCAGCAGCACTTTCCACTAACCCACAGTCCAGCCTGGCCTTGGACACTTTGACCACATTCAAGGGTCTGCATTTAATCTCCAGTTTTTCCCAATTCCTGTTGCAGCAGAACAAACACACGTGTGGAGCAGGGCTCTTGTGTAAGAGCCCCAAAAGAGCAGCTCGGCCGACAAGGTTTCTCTCTGTGCTAATTTGAAATGAGGTGAGCGATGGCAAATTGAGTTTCAAGGGCAGCAGAGACAACTTGTCAATTTAGCCTGGGCTCCTCTCCGCTGGTGCAATCCTTGGGAGCTGGAGCTGAGGCTTGTTTACGGCACTGGATATAATAGCTGCAATCCCCCAGGTAGATTAAGCAATTGCTTCATTTAGGACTCGCAAAACTCGATGACATTTTGAGGGATTTTTGTTGACCTTGCGAAGGGCGAGTGCTGACTTCCTCTCGCTGCCCTCGTGGGTTTTTCTAATGATTCCAGAGGGGGAAACAGAGCTGGTTAGAATGGGAATTGCCATTGTTTTTGGGGAGGTGAGGGTCCCAGCTCTGAGTTCACACCACCCCTCTGTTGGCTTTCATGGTTACATTCCCAGCTAGGGATGTGGCTCTTTCTGGAGTGATGTGTGAGCAGGACCTGTGTTCTTGCTGTGCCTCAGTTTCTCCTCTACACAATCAGTCTAGTGGAAGGTATCCCTTGGAACAATATGAACTTTGAGGTCCTTCCCAACTCAAAGCATTCAGGGATTCTATGACTCCTTGTTTAAAAACAAACAAACAAACAAACAGACTAAAATGCAGAGATTTACTGGCAACACATGTTGGGCAAAAGGAAGGAAAGGTGATTTTCTCTTGTGGTGCCATCCAAAGTCAAACAGGTGATTTGTGAACATAGGAGTAGCCCCAGACTGTCACAGACATCTTTTATGAAAAATCCTTTCCTTAGGATTTTTCCTCCTGAGAAGCTGAGAGGCCTCCTGCAGGGCAGCCAGAGAAATTTCCTGGGTTCCAACAAGGGTAAGGGATGAATCACCTTCAGCAGGAGCCACGGTGGGATAAACAGGCAATGACAACTCTCTGCTTGGGTGCTGAAACTCCTCAAGCAGAGAAAACCAGTGGAAACTTCTGAAATATTAAGGAAAGCATTGACAAGCTGAAAGCTTTGAAGGCAGGAGCGTGGCGGGTGCCATCCTGCTCCCCAACCCGCGGCTGATCCGTGTCTGTCGGCTCTGGGAATGTTCACAGCTGCATGCAGGAGATGGGAAGTGCCTAATGACTGCTGCAGCTGGCGTAATTCCTAACTAGCTGTGGCACGTGGCTGCTCGGGAAAGGATTTGGGGACTGACAGGCTGTGAAAAGTGATAGAAGAGGGAAATGCCAGGGTGCAGGGAATTAAACACATGCACGGATTAAATGAGCTCGGGACTGACAAGCAGGACTGGCATTGCCTGAGCCTGGCTTGTGATCATGAGGACAGCAATGGTGCTTTGGGGTGCAAAATGGGTGGAAAATGGGTGAGGAGGGAGCAAGGCTTGGTTCACGCCATCCTCATCATTCCATGATGCTTCCTGGGGTTTCTTGGATGTTCCAGAGGTTTCCATGTGAAACAGGAATATTGTGTTTGCGGGATCCCCTGTGGCAGGAAGGAATGATGAATCTGACTCGACGTTCTTGAAGGCTAATTTATTATACTATATTATATTAAAGAATGGTATACTAAACTATACTAAAGAACACAGAAAGGATACTTACAGACGGGTGAAAAGATAATAATGAAAGCTCCTGACTCTCTCCAGAGTCCCAACACAGCTTGGCCGTAATTGGCCAAAGACTCAAAACAATTCACATGAAACCAGTGAAACAATCACCTCTTGGTAAACAATCTCCAACCACATTCCAAAGCAGCAAAACACAGGAGAAGCAAATCAGATAATTATTGTTTTCCTTTTTCTCTGAAACTTCTCAGTGTCCCAGGAGAAGAATCCTGGGCAAAGGGATTTTCTCAGAAAATATGACTGCCACACAGGGACTCCTCAGCTGCCTCCTGCAGATATTGAGGGCATTTGGGGTAGGAAGAAGCAGGATCCATACCCCTGGCCTTTGCACTCAGGGTTGTCTCACTGCTTTTTCCATCCTGGCAATGCTCTGTCCTTTCCACACACACACATCCCTTCCCCAGGTTTTCATTATGGTGATTAGGGAATGAAAATAATTTTCAATCTTTTTTTTTTAAACTGAATGATGAACTGATGAGCTGCTTTTGCTCCTGCCATATTGCCAAGTGCCTTAATAGTCCTATTTCCTATCCAAATACACTTCATAAGTCATTGCTCAGATGGTCAATGAGCAACAGCCTCTGTAACTATGCTTGATTTTTCAGTGAGAGCGAGGAACCAGGTTGTGGAAGCCTAATGAAAGGAATTATCGGTGTTTTGGAATGGAAAGGAACACCTGGCAAGGTCTGTGTAGTTCAGAAGGATATTATGGGGTTGAGGTGATACGTTAACATCAGGATGCAAACAGAATTGGGCTCCTCCAGGCTAAATGTCCTTGGATCACTTGTTTTTATTCCTTTTATCCCTGCTGGTGCACCAGGAAACCCAGCAGCAAACAGAGAGAGGCTTGAGAGCTCCAAAGGTATGAACTCAAATTCATATTTTGAGGCAGAACACTACTCTGGGCCCTTGGGACTGATCCCCAATATTGGAAAAACTTACTGGCTTCAACAAGCAGGAGCTTGGTTTGCTCCAGGATTCCTGGGTGCTCCAAAAAGTGAGTGGGAGCACAATCTGGCTCTTAACCTGCAGGAGAGGACCTTAGATGGATTTGCTCTCAGCTGGAACAGGCTTTTTCCATCCCTCTGGGGTCGTCAAGGTGGTGAGGAAAGAAATTATATCAATAGTCCAAAGGAAAATAAAGCCAGAACCTAAAAGAAGTCAAAAGCATCTTAATAAAGAGTAAAGTGCTGGAATAAATGTTATTAGAGTATCTTCAGCAGCAATAAAAGTATTAATTTGCCATTGCAGGAGGGGAAAAAATAACAGCCAACAATGTGTTTATGCTCCAAACTGCTGCCAAGGATTGCTTTTCAGCCAATGCATTTTGCTTGACTGGGATTTGCCTTTCCCCCTCCCTTTTCCCCCTCTTGGAGCTGCCTGTATGGCTGTAGGTGATTGTGAAGGTCTGATCTATTGGTAGGGTATCCCTCAAACGTTCACATGCAGCTCCCCAGGGCTGCCCAACTTGTGATTTTACTTTATTTTCCTTTTTTTTGTAAAGTTTTTTTATTCCCACCATGAAGAAACTGCTTTGCCAGCGGCTGCTCTGAGAGGGTTTTACACACCAGACTGGCAACATCTGATGTATGGCCACATTTGGAGCCCACAGAGGACACCAGCCTTAATAACATTCCTCTTTCCAGAGTGCTTCCTGTTAAATATTCATGAGATGATGCAAGAGCCACCATCGTGTAGGAGCGACAGGGATAGGGGTAGGATGGGAGGGACACAGATGAGAGATCTCTGAAGCCAGGTCTTGGAATTTGGGGTTTATTGCAAAGGGCCTGGGTGCAGGGCCCTGCTGGGAGCTGCCAGCCACAGCTCAGAGCAGGCCCCAAAGAGGAGCCCTAAAGAGGTGGAAGTTCCCATTACAATACGATAAATCTTCTTCTGTGCTGAATATTGTGAGAGACAACTGCTCACTTTGAAAATTTAAAAAGGTTTATTAAACCATGACAAAAACACAACAAAGGACTACACAAGGAAGAAGCTGCCGCACTGGGAACTGCCCCTTGTGGCCAGTTCATTGTCAATATGGGTCCCATGCTGAGAGGCTTTTTCTGCCTCTGAATAAATTCTCAATTTAGAGTCAAACTCTTTGTCTTGATGCCTTGTCAGGACAACCAAAAAACAGAGGCCAGACAAAATTAAGAGAATAAAAAGCAGTTATGTTTATTGAAGGCCCTTCAGGTACATTTAGGGCAGACAAAGCCCCCCAGGGGCTACACCCAAAAAATGGTCATGAGTTTTCATACTTTTTCAAGTTTGGTCCATTTGCATTTTGGGGGTGAATCTGCCAATTCCAGCTTCAGCTAATGAAGTCATTGACCCCAAGTTTGCTGCCCCCAACTCCCTTTTGTTCCCATCCCTGGGGCCTGAGGCAGTGAGGTGTCCTTGATTGCCAGGCCTGGAGAGGAATTGTTGTGTCTGCCCCAAATGGGGAAGCAGCAGCTCCCACTGTGCGTGGAATTTGGAGTTCTACACTAAAGAACTGCAGGATTACAAATGGACGGAAAATATAAAAGCTAAACTCCTTAAGGCGTCACTCTTACCTTACTTAGCCCCTGCCTTCCCTCTGGGAGGTCTCCGAGGCTTTTCCCACCTCTGGTTCCTCCCATAAGTTTTTTCAAGTCTCAGAATTCCACTTAGGTGCTGCCGGCGAGTGGCTGCAGGGGACAGAGGTGGCTTTTCTCCGCCCTAGGGGAGGATGAAAGCGCCGTTGCCGCTGGCTAATGATGTCTTTCCTTTCCTTTGGTTTGGGAGGGTTTGTTCCCACAGCCGCAGATCCCCGGGAATGTATCACTGCCGGCGCTTCCAGCGTTGCTCACACGCAGCAGCATTAAAGCAGATATTATATCCCAAGGGGAGATGGTCTAAACTCAACATTTCCAATTGTTTTAAAGCCCTCTGATTTTATCCGAGCGATAACGATCTACAAATTGCACTCATCATCTCCGAGAGCGGCTTTTCCTGGAATGTCCTCTCTGCCTCGGAATTGCTTTAATAAGCAGAACTAGCTCTGATTTGCATTTCCACCAGTAGGTTTGGAGGTTTTTTAGGGAGTAGGTGGCTACCCCCATTGCCTTGCAAAGAGGGGTGGAGGGACTGACAGAGCTCCAGGCTGCCAGAGGGGCTGTGGGAGCTGTCCTGGGGTGTTCCTGGGGTGCCAGGCTGACCAGGATGATGCTGGGGCACCGGGATGGTGTTGGAGCACCAGGTTGCCCATCCCAGAGCCCTGGGATGTTCCTGGAGCCCTGGGATGTTCCTGGAGCCCTGGGATGTTTACGGAGCCCTGGGATGTTTCTGGAGCCCTGGGATGTTTCTGGAGCTCTGGGATGTTTCTGGGGCACCAGGAAACATGGGATGGTTCTGGAGCCCTGGGATGGTTCTGGAGCTCTGGAATGTTTCTGGAGCCCTGAGATGCTGCCAGAGCCCTGGAATGGTTCTGGAGCCCTGGGATGTTTCTGGAGCACCAGGCTGCCTCGAGGTGCGTTGGCGCTTGTTGGAGGTGCCAGCCAAGCTCCCGAAAGCCGCGTGTGAAACCTCACAGAGCAGCTTTAACTCCCTCCAGTGCCACCCTTGGAATTCTTAACCTCAGCAAGGGGCTTTTGGCTGAGTTTCCAGCCAGTGCCGCCTCGTTTCTGTTTCATCCTGGGAAGGCTGAGTGGATGTGAACATGTTTGTAGGCTCCAGTTCAGCACAGAGCTGTGACCGTGTTCACAGGGTTCTGAGGATGAAGGAAGAGATGAGGATCTGACTCCATGTTTCAGAAGGCTTGATTTATTATTTTATGATATATATTA
>JAWWEX010000101.1:2469217-2483309 GCA_035583215.1 Arremon brunneinucha
GAGCCAGCTGACTGTGATTGGCCATTAATTAGAAACAACCACATGAGACCAATCACAGATGCACCTGTTGCATTCCAGAGCAGCAGATAACCATTGTTTACACTTTGTTGCTGAGGCCTCTCAGCTTCTCAGGAGAAAAAATCCTAAGGAAAGGATTTTTCAGAAAATATCATGGCTACACAGAGCGATGATGCCCATGCCTGGAATACTCCTTACTCCAGTGCCTGGAATTCTCCTCAATCCAGTGACTTCCACTCAGTGATAAGGAAAGAGCTCCAAAACTGCTCATTGAGGCAGAGCAGTGGCTCTGCACAACAAGCCAAGGTGCCTTGAATAAAGGAATGAGATTACAGCAAGGAGGCTTTTAGGTGAGACAAATTGGGGTGATTCTTTAGCTTCGTGTTCACTACCTATTTATTCAGGCAATTGGGTGGGTCATTACAATTTACAGGGAGTGCTGGATGTGGGGTTGTGCTGCCATCCCGTTATCTCTCCCTCGTGGCCAGCAGAAGTGGTCCCTGAGGATTGCCTGTGCTCAGAGCAGATGCACAAATACAGCCAGGGCTGTGCATTCCCAGCTTGTGGTGTATTTAATGTGAAATCATGGCTTTAATCTCCACAGAGGAAGTTTTAACCCTTATAAGAGAGAACAAGGCAGGTGCAGGGAAAAGGGAGCAAGCTTTTTATGTACTCCCATGGTTTTTATGATTATCTGAGCACATTTGGGGCACAGAAGATTGGTGTCTGTGTATTTATTAATTTCCTTGGTGTATCCATATGGATGATGCCTGCTATGTGTGATGTGTAGGCAACTCAGTGCCGTGGGGCTCACTGTGCTTGAAGCCTCCTTCACTTCCCAATGTTTATATTCCCATGCCAGGGGCACATAAGGAAAGTCTGGATGGGAGAATAGGGAGATGGGGATGAAGGACCAAGCCTTGAGGGTGAATAATTTGGCAGGACACCAGTGCTGGAAATGTCACCCTGCTTGAAACCACTGGTGAGCCCCCAGGATGAGCGTGTTGGTCTGTAAATGGGACACATAATATTCCTAATAATTTCACAGGCAGCTCCGTTCATTTCTGAAGTGAGAGGAGCCACTTGTGCTATTCTGCCTGGCTCTCTTTATGGTATAATCTCCCATTGAGATTCCAGGCACAGCTCCGCTAATTAAAATGATGAATGCCGGAGGAAGGCTTTGGGTTTCGGGTTGAGTTTTTTTAAATTTTTTATCTCTTTATCCTTCTTCTGGTGGGTCTCACTGGTATCTGCACACACAGAGGCTGCTTCAGGCAGGGGATATTTGCTTGTTGGATGAGTAGCCAGCACAGATAGAAACGCTCCCATACCCACACACAAATAGGGGCTCGGAGATCCCGATGCCACGCAGCTCCTGCCAGCCTGGGAATTGTGTCAGCTCACAATGTGGCTGTCACAGCACCTCTGGAGCCATCCCTCAGCTGCCATCCCACCTCCAAGCAGCAAAAATGTTCATCAGTCTGCACGCTACCAACTGCTACCCAACTGTCTCTGGATGGAGATATTCATAACCTCAAAGGTCTCCATGGCCATTTCGGTACCAAATATTATCTCAAGGTCCAAAAGGCCTCCAACATCAGAGCCTTGGAAGTTGGGGAAACATCCCGTGCCAATCCTGCCTCCTGCTAGGCATGCTCCATTCCTCACGTTGTAGCATTAATTCTGGAGAAAAAGGCATCATCTCACATCTCCTATTCCTCTCTTCTTATGACATGGACCGAGATTTGGGATCCAGAGGGGCACTTCTCCAGTGCTGCTCCATGCCTCCTGGAGTATTCTAAAGAGCTGCCGTGCTGCTCCCTACTGGCAGCCACATATTGGTGACATTTATTTGCACAAAAATAGCTGGAGCTAAAACTTTGCTCATTCCAACCCCCGGGGCAGAAATCAAGGGCTGTGGGGATCCTTTACCTTCCCAAAACACCACCGGGGGGCTGATTTCAGCTGCCCACCAACATTTTTCTACTCTAAATGTCTTGTGGTTTAATTAATAGGAAGAGATGCTAAATTAAGAGATCTGATGGGCTCTCTTCTCCTGTAATTAAAGCCTTGTTTTGCAGTAGAGGCACTCGAGAGCAGCGTTTCCATGCAGTGGCAAGATCAGGGAGCAGATGTGTTCTCTGGTGGGCTGTGAGGGAAGGGAATGAATGAGCACAAACACACCAGGAGGGTCCGTGGGGGGGTTTGAAATGTCTGTGCTTTGCTGTCACCAAAGCAGAGCTGCAAAGAGCAGCTCTGAGGTGCACGACCCATGAGCTTGAGCAGGGAGGCTTTATGGGGGAAAGGGGCAATCTGAAGGAAGCAGGATTATTTCCTTGAGATTTTTCTTTTTTTCTTTCCCTTCTCACATCCTCTCTGTGCTCCCTGTGTCTGTGAAGAAGAGGATGGAAAGGATGGGAGGGTTGGATGTGTCCCTGAGGGTTACACACACATTCCCATGTCCCAGCTGGGATGTGGGGCTTGCTGGGACAGCCCCGTGGTGTCCCCAGACCAAGGGCTGCCCAGGGCACTCACTATTCTTTCTCCTCCCAACAAGGTGGCTCTTGTCTCAGCACTGGCTCTCAGCTGGATCACCCCAAATCCCACATCAGAGCCAACCCTGTGTGGCTTTGTCCACCCTGGAAAAGCTTTGCCTTCAGCTCCTCACTTCCCCAGGGTGACAAGGGCCGGAGGAGTTTGCTGATTTAAGAGTAAAATGAGGGGAAATTCCATACCTGAGCCAAAGGGTGTCACAGACATCTTTTATGAAAAATCCTTTCCTTAGGATTTTTCCTCCTGAGAAGCTGGGAGGCCTCAGGAAAAAAATGTAAACATTGATTTTCTGCTGCTGTGGAATGCAACAGGTGCATCTGTGATTGGTCTCATGTTGGTTGTTTCTAATGTATGGTCAGTCACAGTCAGCTGGATCAGACTCTCTGTCCGAGCCACAAACCTTTGTTATCATTCTTTCATTTTCTATTCTTAGCCAGCCTTCTGATGAAATCTTTTCTTCTATTCTTTTAGTATAGTTTTAATATAATATATATAATAAAATAATAAATCAAGCCTTCTGACACATGGAGTCAGATCCTCATCTCTTCCCTCATCCTCAGACCCCTGTGAGCACGGTCACAAAAGGGAAATGATCCCAAGTAATTTGATCCGTGCCTGCTTACCAACACATCCTCTGAGCATGCATGGAGCAGGGACAGGCTCAGCAAAGAGGTGACACACACTGCCCTGGGACCCCAGCCCGGGATCCAGCAGAGGGGATGGGTCCAGTGTCCAGCTGAAGTTGGCTTTCCTGCTCTGGAATGTCTCCCTTCCTTCCCCTGAATACCACCTGACACCTTTTCCTGCTCGACTTTTCTTTGAATTCTGCTAAAATAGCCTGGAAAAGGTGAAAGTCTGGTCCTCTGTGTGCTGTCATGGAATCAGTAGGGTTGGAAGTCCCTTTAAGACCGAGTCCAACCGTTCCTCCAGTGCTGCCAACTCATGTCCCCAAGTGCCACATCCACATTCCTTTAGGGCACCTCCCAGCATGGTGATTCTGCCACTTCCCTGGGCAAAAGGTGACTTCCCTGTCACCCCTTGGGACCCAGCTCAGTGTGAGGACATCTCATCCCCCTGCGCTTGGGGATGCACGGGCAGAAAATCTCCAGTTCACTCTAATTTCCATCAGCCTTTGGTGAATTTGTAGCTCCCTCCTCCATCTCTGATCCAAACAGTTGTGCTCGTGGGGGCATGGGAAGGCACAGAAATCTTGAGACAGATGCTCTGACTCGTGCTGCTCTTTAATTCTGATGATTTAAATGGAAATTGTGAGCGCCTACTGCGGGACGAGCCCGGGCGCTCCGCAGCCGTTGAGCGTTGTGAATTTTACGATCGGAAGCGTTTGTTTCGGGACTGGATTAGTTTGTTTTCATTTCTCCTCTTGCCTGCTGATCATCCAACTGTCTCATTGTTTGGGTGAGACGCAAAGATGCTCGGAAATAGCAATAATAATTAAAAATAACAGGCAGCAGAACCAAACCAGCAGTCTGCATCTTGGCTGGTGGCCACTGGAAACAGCTCGGTCAGGAAGCTGCAGGAAAACCCTGTGTCCTGGAGGTTCTGGGTGATGCTGGGGGCATTTCCATGGACAGCAGTATCCAACCCTTTCTTCAACTCTCCCTGGAGTTCATGTCCTAAGATGTATTTTCTGTCTTCGTGGAGTCGCTCAACTCCAGTATCCCACCCTCCGAATCCATCTGGCTTTCTGCCCACAAGATTATGTTATATAAACCACCCCTAAATGCAGTGTCTGGGAAAGGGCCTTTATGTTTTAATTCTCAAATAGGCAGGGAAAATTGAGTGCTCTGATTGGCATCTGCAATCAGAGCCCCATTCAGCAGGAGCTGTGAAGGGAGCTGATTGCAGCGAGTGCTGCTCTGACCTTCTGGGGCCTCTGCTGCTGCCTCGGCTTCATTAACAGGATAAATATTTTTCCAGAAACAACATTTCCGAGCTGCCAGAAGTCATGACAGGCATGGGGACTACTCTGTGGCACGGTCTCTGTCGAGGCAGCTTTTTCACACGCTCTGTGGCTGCAGGTTTGGGTGATGCCTGGGTGTTTTTAGCAGTGTGGCAACGTGGCTGGGGACACCTGGGCTTCTTTCCACTGAGTGGCACACTGTCATCCTCCCTCCTTACACACTTTCCTTCCCTCAGCAGCTTTCGTCCCCACTTTTTTCCATTGAGTTTGTGAGCCATGCAGAGCAAGAGCAATGGTTTTGGGAGGTTTTGCCAAATGGAGCCTTGATAAGGCCCCAGTGGTTTGAGATAACAGCAGTGCCAGCGATGGTGGTGGGGTGGTGAAGGACAGCTGGAGATGTAGTGTCCCATGAGCACTCCTGGAGCACATCAGGGATGTGGATGTAGCTGATAACCTTCCATGCTGTGCTGTGACTGTGCTGCTGTGCCCACACCTTGGTACTGAGTCAAAAGCCCCGGAGTGCCAGAGCCTGGGACTGGGATAACAGCATCTGCAGCATCAGATGAGCCCCTCCGTGAGTTACAGCCTGGTCTCTGCTCCAGGGGCCTCTCAGCATCCTGCAGCCGGTAATAGATGTTTTTAATTCTCAGAGAATTATTGAACAAACATCAGGGAAATATGTTTTACAGTCCAGCGCTGGCTCTGAGCATCATTAACATTGTTATTGGAGACGAGGTGGATGATTTAAGCAGGGGCCTCTGACAAAGACACACACCTGTCCATGAATAAAAGGCTGTAATTTAATACCCTCACTGGTAATTAAGAAGAGGATGAGGGTCAAGTGTGATTCCTGTTTCAGAGGTGTCCCCAGACGGGGTGGCAGCAGTAATGCCTCCTTCTCCACTCCTTGGCACGGGGAGCAGCCCTGGCTGCAAGGAGGGGTCTGTGAGGGCTCTGAGTGTGGGGCACTGAGTGCTGGCTGGGCTCTGGGCTCAGCTCACACAGAGCTGCAGCCATGGAAGTGAGCAGAGGCTGCCAGCTCAAAGAACAGGAGCAGCCATCTCCTATCAGGGCAGAGCCATCTGCCCCCCTGGCTGGGCACTGCCAGTCAGCGTCTGTGGCCCTGGCTGAGACAGGAAGGGCTGGCACATCTCTTCAGCCTTGGGAGTGACAGCTTCCCCCTGATCTCCCAGCCTGCCCTGATGCCACAGGTTGGGGCAGTTTGGTTCAGTTTGTTTTGTATTGAGCCAAAGCCCCTTCAGCAGTGAGCTCCTGAGCTTCTGCTCAAGGCATCTCACCAGGGTTTTGCCATCAAACAATCCCAGAGTGGTTGGCTTGAGGCTGCCTCATCCCTGGAAGTGTCCAAAGCCAGGTTGGACAGGGCTTGGAGCAACTTGGTCTAGTGGAAATTGTCTCTGCCCATGACAGATGGGGAGAAAGAGATGGTCCTTAAGGTCCCTTGCAACCCAAACCATCCTGGGACTCTTTAAATTATACCAGAGCAATGTGCCTGTGAGCTGGGTTTGGAGGGAATGATGGAGCAGGGTATTGCATCTTCCCACTGCCTTGTGCATTCTCACCTGTGATACAACCTGGAGCTGTGACTGGGGAAAATTCTGTTTCCATTCTCCTTCTGCTTTCCCTTGGTCTGTGAGGTTCTCCTGTGCTGCTGGGGCCTGCACAGACTCTGCTGCTGTGTTTGAACCCATCTGTCCTGGGCAAGTGGGCACACATCAAGGCACGGTGTGTCCTGCCCTGCTCAGTCCTGCTTGCCTCTGACATCTCTGCCAGCGACTGAAAAGGCTGATGAAAAACCCAGCACTACAAACACGATAATCCTTGGAGGGCCTCAACAGCTGAAATCTTGTATTTTGGCTGTCAGTGAGCTCTAGAAATGCTGGTAAACACTGATTTTGCTTCATTTGGATGCAGAGATGAGCCTATGGGAGGGTTTGGAGGAGCAGAGCTTGTTTGCATGCATGTTTAAGCGCACAGGCGTAGTCGTACACATGTCAGCGCAGAGTTTGGTTCACTTCCCTTGCATCCTGCGTAGGCAGCCATGCACGGAAATTACTTCTGCATCACTCGTGATCCTGTGCTAGGATAAAGGACCAGCAGCTGGTGAGCTCCTACAGCTCCTTGCTTGCCTCCCCTCGGACCAAGCAGCATCTCTTCCATGCCCACACACCTCAATTCGTTTTTGGTGTCCTTCTCTCCAGCTTTCCTGTGGCTCTGGGAGAAAAGGGGATGATGCAAGTGCTGGATCCATGGTGGGGAGACACCAGGTTCTGATCAGGAGGGCTCTGTCCTGCTGCTGCAACATAGAATCCCAGCAGGGTTTGTATTGGAAGGGACCTTAAACTCATCCAGTTCCACCCCTGCCATGGGCAGGGACACCTTCCCCTATCCCAGGCTGCTCAGAGCCTCCTCCAACCTGGCCTTGGACACTTCCAGGGATGGGGCAGCCACAGCTTCTCTGGGCACCCTGTGCCAGGGCTTTCCCATCCTCACAAGGAAGAGTTCCCTTCTAATACCTAATCCAAATCCATCTTCTTTTAGTTTTAAACCATTGCCCCTTGTTCTAGCATGATTTTCCTATCACTGTTTGCACATTCCCTTCTCGTGCAAACGGCTCAAGTGCCCACCTTGCACCATTCTCAGTTGGGAAGTCTCTGGAAAACTCTTCAGAGCTGGAGTTTTGGGGAAGCAGATTCCCTGGGGCTCTGTGTGAGTGCCTGGGATGTTTTCCAGTCTTTTCAAGCAGATTGCACCCCCGGGTTGTGGGTTGGGTGTAGGAGCCACCCAGCGAGAGCGGCTTGGTGAGCGGCTTTCCCATCCTCACAAGGAAGAGTTCCCTCCTAACATCTAATCCAAATCCATCCTCTTTTAGTTTAAACCCATTGCCCCTGACCTACCTATCACTGTTTGCACATTCCCTTCTCATTCGAACAGCTCAAGTGCCCACCTTGCACCATTCTCAGTTGGGAAGTCTCTGGAAAACTCTTCAGAGCTGGAGTTTTGGGGAAGCAGGTTCCCTGGGACTCTCTGTGATGTTTTCCAGTGTTTTCAAGCAGATTGCACCCCCAGGTTGTGGGTTGGGTGTAGGAGCCGCCCAGCGAGAGCGGCCGTGGGAGGAGAGGCAGCAGCAGCAGCAGCTCCTCCTGTGCAGGCTCAGAGGATGAGCCTGCTCCCAGATGAGTGCATTGTTATGAATTCCCCAACGGTGGGGGAAAACTTTGATCAGAGCTTGCACCTCATTAGACATCAGAGAATTGAGCCGTGAGACACCGATCCATAGGCAGCCAGGCTTCATTAGCTGGGCTGCTCATGGGACTGCCTGTTTGAGGAACACGGGGAGGCTACAAAATTGACTTTTGTTTTTAATTATGTTTATGAGGACTCGGTGTTCCCCTCCCTTCCATATTATCTTGCTCTCAGGGCTCTAGTGAGATCAGCTTTGGGCAGCTGAAATTGGTACATCTTTTTTCATCAAAGCAAACCAAAATTTTCCTTTAGTTGAATACTGATGTGTGAATCCCTCTGCTGTGCCCAGGGGATCATATTTTGGATCAGGGGCCTCATGGGCCAGGTTTCTATCTCAATCCTTGTTGTGTATCCATGTTTTTCCTGCGTTGCAGGAACCAAATCCCAACGTGGTGCTTTGATTGAGCCCAAAAAGCCCAAGTTAAACATTGTAGTTCAGGAATGTCAGGAAGCAGAAATGTCAGAAAGAAACATTTCGACATTTCCCAACCAGTCCTTTTCAGAACTCTCTGATAAAAAACCAGCTGGAAAAGGCAGTGGGATGTGTCGGCTGTGGTTTGGGGTCAAACAAGCAGATTTCAGAGCTGCAGAAATCACTGTGGGACAAATCCAGGCAGGATTTAGCCATTATGGCAGAACCTTTGCAATTTGAGGCTGGGTTTAGAGAGTTTTGTGTGAGCTGGGCTGCCTGATTTCAATCCTCTGCCCTGGCCTTGGTTTTTGGGGAGCCTCTGCCTGAACATCCCCTTCAGCAGAGCGAGGCAGGGGACAACCCTGAGCAAGGCAGGCATGACAGCACATCCATAAACGCAATTCCTGTGGAACTCCTCATTTGACAGGCACGGAGGACAACAAACATGCCCCTGAAAAGCCTCATTTGCACCATTCTCCTTCTCAGCTGTGCTCTGAGAAGAGCCATGCCAAAGCACAGGAGCCCCACGTGCTACAGACGGAGCCCACAGCTGAGAGGATGGAATTACTCACTCACGGACAGCGCTCCAGTTGGGATCACAGCTCAGAGAGAAAATAGAAGCAGGCAAGGTAGTGCTGCTGTTGCCTCCAACCTGCTTGATCCAGACATGGAGAGGAAAAGCAGAGTGCAGAGCAGATGAGAGAGACATTTGCCTCCTTGTGTGCAGGCTGGCAGGAACCAGGGATGGAGGAATTCATCCTCGAGTGGAGGGGGGAATAGGAATCCATCCAAGCTGATTAGTGAGAGGTCTCTCAAAGAGACGGGCTGGCTGGATTTAATTCCCTAGTCAGCATTCCCAGTATATTGATCTCCTCCTAAGTAGGAGGGAGGGGGAACAGAGAGAGGGATGGTGGGGAGCAGGGAGAGGAGAGAAAAATGGGTTGAGGTGGTGAGAGAGCGAAGGCAGAGGGAGAAAAATAAGGAATGGAAGAGGAGAACAGGAAAATGGCAGGGATGCAGAACCAGCAGTGATGATGCTCCAGCTGTGCCATCAGCCAGTCCCAGAGCTGCCACAGGAGATGGAGGAGTCACTGCTGAAAAATGAAGAAATCCAGCTTGGTTGTCCTCTCCTGGATCTGGTCCGTGCTGGGGATGCAGCAGAGCTCTGTGTCCACGGAAGGGATGCAGGAGCAGCTGGATGCAGCCCTGAGCTGTCTGGGTGAGGGAGGAGGGTGATCAGGTGCTTACAGATGTTCCAGAGCATGGGGCAAAAGCAGGAAACTTCAGCATCTGGTGCCTCCTGCACCACCAGGGATGGAGAAGGGAGAGATAAAGTCTTTGCAAGACAGGAACCCCACTCGCAACAAGCAGGAAGCTTTCATTCCTAGCCCCAGCTGGTTGTGAGATATTAGGCATTAAAAGCACATTATTCTGATTGCTGTCTTACTTCTTTTCCCACTTTTATTCCTCACTTGGATTCCAGCATGGTTTTAGTGTGCAGTCCCTCTAGAACCACAAGTGCCAGGAGCCAGTGCTGTATAGCATCCACAGGCTCAGCCTCCAGCTCTCACACGGGATAATTAAAGCATTAATCTCTTACTCCAGCAGCCTGGAAGACAGCAGCTGCTAAAATAACGTGGAAGGACTCCTGCAAAAAGGAGCTTTGCTTCCAGGAGAGAGGCAGCAGAACCTTCTGAGGTCAGCAAAGCTCCTGGAGCTGGGGAGGGCCCAGGGCAGAGCACAGTTCTGGCCTTTGAAACTAGAGACTGCTCTTGAGTCTCAGATCTGCTCCTCCCTAAAAACTTCCAACCTCATATGAGGCAAAATGTTTGAATTTTTCATATTAGGTTGGGCTTGGACTGGGTTGGTGACTCCTTTTCCAAGGAGTTGTTGGATCCTTGGGAAATGCAGCCTTGAGCTGGGAGAGGAGGATCCACAGTGGTGCTACTGGATGAAATCTCAAAAATTGTCCTCAAAAATTGTTGGCTTCTTGCTGTGGGAATATTGATTATTTTAAATATTTTTGAATACTGAGTTGAATATTTTGAATATTTGAATATTGACTATTGAATAGTTTGAGGATTTTTTGGGGAGTTGTTTTGTCGTTTTCTCTTTTTTTTTTTTTTTTTTTTTTGGTGCTCTTGAGAGTACCTGGGCTTAATCTCTGTAGAGAATATTAATTTTTGGGGCAATACTGAGGCTAAGGGGAGAGAGGGATCTGATATCCTGCGTGTGAACTCTGTAATAAGGGATGTTTCTTCAGCAGGGCTAAGGAGAAGGTGCTGGAGCATGACTTTATTGAGATTACTGCTCACCTGTGAGGCTGGGGATGTTTGCTGCCACTCTCAGAAGAGTGGCAGGGATTGTTTAGTCTTGATTAAATGTTGAATGTTGGCTTCAGAAGCTCCATGCCCCCTTTGGGTACTGAATCCTTTCCCCTGTTCCTTTGACATCCAGCTGCAAAACATCTGCAGAGTACAAAGGGGAGGTTGGGCTCTGGTAAAGGTCCACGGCTCTCCCTTAAATACAACATCCCACAGGAGCTGCTGCCAGTGATGCCTTAAGATTTTAACCTTTATATTTTCCCAGTCCTGTGCTGCATTAGTGCATAACTCTAACTCCATATGAAGCATCAGCTCCTGTCTTCACATCTTGGTCAGACAAAACAATTCCTCTGGGCCTGGAACCCAAGGACACCCAACAGCCTCAGGACCCAAAAATTATAAGTAAAAGTGAATTGGGGAGGAGCAAACTGGGGGACCTCATTACCTGAAGCTGTAAGTGGAGAATTAACCCCTGATATGTAAATGGACAAAAATGATAATTGTGTGAAAAACTCATGATCACTGTCCATGCTAGGTGCAGCTCTGGGAGTCTCTGAGTGCCCAAGGTCTGTTAAAGGCCTTTCATAAATTCCCACTTTATTATTTTTATCTTTTCTAGCCTCTGTTCCAGGCAGCCACTCCAAGGCATTACCAGTGCAGATAGAGATGAAACTTCTGGCATCACCTCTCAGAAAGCCCCCAAACCCTGCCACACACCCCCAGGGTTTCCTTTCATGAGGTGCCAATGATTTCCACAGGTCCATGAACGCTCCTCAACCCCATTTCCATTGGTGCTGTGCCTGAGAAGATGGATGTGCTCATTACCTGGTGTAAGGAAGGCAAGGCGGCCTGATGAAGTTCCCAAAAGTCCCCCAACACTGATCAGTGGCTGAGCTGGTACCCCCGAGTGCCACCCATGGGGACCCTGATGGAGAGCCCAGCCAGGGCATGGAGGTGGGAATGCTGGAGAGGAAAGGACAGAGGAGAAGTATGGGATGGGTGTGAAATGGGATAAGTGAAGAGAGGAGGTGGGTTTGTTGTTTCTGCCTTGTTCAGCTCTCCAATGCATTGTCCTTCATTTTTCCATCCCCCTGGGGTAAGTCACTGCCTCTCCAGGCTCTGGATTGCTCTGTCTCCACCTTCCTTCATCTGCAGTGCTCTCATGGATGTAAGGAATGAGCACAAATCCTTGGGAAATGGTAAAAATTTATTCCAGAAGAATAGGTCTACATTGCAAAAGAAAACCAGAATAACACTGTGACGGTGTTCACAGGGATTCTTTGATGAGGGAAGAGACAAGAATGTTGACTTCATGTTTCAGAACGCTTGATTTATTATTTTATGATATATATTACATTAAAACTATACTAAAAGAATAGAAGAAAAGGTTTCATCAGAAAGCTAGCTAAGAATAGAATAGGAAAGAATGATAACAAAGGTTTGTGGCTCGGACCGAGAGTCCGAGCCAGCTGACTGTGATTGGCCATTAATTAGAAACAACCAACATGGGCCAATCACAGTTCCACCTGTTGCCTTCCACAGCAGCAGATAATCAATATTTACATTTTGTCCCTGGGGCCTCTCAGCTTCTCAGGAGACATAATCCTAAGGAAAGGATTTTCATAAAAGATGTCTGTGACATAACCCTCCCAGCTTCATCCAGGAGCCACTTCAAGCACCCAGCCCAGGGGAATCATGGCCAAGAGCAAGCCCTGCCCCAGGCTGCCCTGAGGAGCCACTGCTCCATCCTCCCCTCTGCCCTGCCTAGCAAGGACTGCTGAGAGAAAAATTAACTTGTAATTAAGTGGCCTGCGGGTAGATGGACAAAAACCCTGGGAAGGTGATCTGAGGGTGCACTCAGGGCCAGCTCTGCGTGTGTTGCTTTATGGACCTGGACTTCATTACCCTGAAAGCAGGGAAGTGCATTCCCAGGCGGAGAGAGGTGAGTCTGCACTTTTCAGCTGAGTGAACAGGTCGGGCAGAGTGTCAGCAAGACGTCCTGTGTTAAGCAGGAGACGTCCGGGCTTTTTCTTGTTGTGCAAGACAACTCCTTCATGAAAACACAGGCAGGAGACTTTCCTCCTTTCCAATGCCTTTATTAAAAATTATGAGCTCAGGTGGGGAGAACCAACGGGTCCACACTCATGGAGTGACTCGGGGGAGGAGGAAGAGTGCAGCTTTGTCCACTGGTCTGTGGGCAGAGCTGGGGCTTCTGTCCTCAGGAGAGCATTAGGAGGTGCCCATGATTTTCCAATTCAACATTTGAGGACCTCTGTCTAGCCAACATCTTTCAGGTTAGGGTGAGGGGTAAAAAGGGTCTTGGTGGATACTAGATTCTATTCTTCATGTCTAGCCATTGCTTTGACTAATCAATTTTGTGTTGGCTCATTGATTTAGGGGTTTTTGGCTAGGTTTGGTGAGGGGTCTCTCCCATTGCATGCTGGATCCGATGTCATTTGCATGCCAACTCGATGTCCCCTCCCCTTCACTGTCTGGGTGTCACTTGACAAAAGGGGGATTCTTAATTATCAACGACAGGTAGTTAATGAAAATGACTGGTGATTACAATAACAAACAGTTAGAACTCCACCCTTGCAGCAACTGGCCCAACCTGAGAACTCTGCAACCCTTTAAAAAAATGGGAAACTTTTCTACTCATAACATTCAGGAGCTCACCTCCCACCTGTGGCAGCCCTGGTGTAGGGAGGGCAGGGATGTGGTGCTGCCAGTTGACAGTAATGGGATCCACCTGCTTGCACACTGTGCTGCAGGAATAAAAAATGCTCCATTGTGCCTCTGGAATAGCTGCAATTAGCAAAATCTGAATAGCCAAGGGCTGGATTCATCTCACAGACGCGGTGGGAGGCAGCTTGAAATGTACCCACAAGCACTGATTGGGGTCTGGAGCCTAATTAGTCCCCGGGAGGCTCCCAGTTAGGATGTGAGATGGATGTGCTGTGGGCTCCAGGCAGGGCTGCCCCACACAGGGGCGTGCTGAGCTGCTGTGAGAAGGGCTGGGAGCTGCCCTAGGAGTGCTGTCACCCTGCAGCTACAGCAGGGAGGGCACGTGGGCAGTGCCAGAGCCTCTGCCCTGCTGGGCAAAGCCACCCCCATCCTGCTGCTGCTGCTGCTGGAATCACACAATGCCAGCAGGGCTTGAGTTGGAAGGAAACTTAAAAATCATCTTGACTTAAAAATCATCTTGTTCCACCTCCTGCCATGGGCAGGGACACTTCCCACTATCCCAGGGTGCTCCAAGCCCCCTCCAGCCTGGCCTTGGACACTGCCAGGGATCCAGGGGCCAGCAAAAGGTGTTCAGCATCACCTCAGTCGCACTAAAACTTGGTTTCAAAAGTTCGTTCTGCTTCCCATCACAAGCAGAGTGAGTCAAACCTGCAAGACTTCGCATTCAGCCCTCTGAGCCCAGCTTGCCTCATCTTAGAATCCTAGGATGGGTTGGACTTGAAGGGATCTTGAAGCTCATCTCATTCCAAACCTCCCTGCCATGCACAGGAACAACTTCCACTGTCCCAGGCTGCTCCCAGCCCTGTCCAGCCTGGCCTTGGGCACTGCCAGGGATCCAGGGGCAGCCTCAGCTGC